>OY730485.1:31795010-32219618 GCA_963422695.1 Xylophagus ater | reverse complement strand
AATTTTTCATCATATTTATTACATATAAATGGATTTTTTAACGTAATTAAATTACAGTATTTTAAATATTCATCAATATTATTTGAATTTTGTAAAATTTTACTATCAAGATTTTCAGTTCTATTTGAATTCTTATTTTTGACTAGAACTTCAGCAGCTTTTTTAACAATTGATAGTACAGCATCGCTTGCTGATTTAAATAAATTGTTTTCATTTCCTTGACGTGTTTCTATACGAATTTGTTCATCTTCATCATCGCCATCATCATCGTCGTATTCATCTAAATCATGTGATGGTTGATTTTCGGTTTCAAATGCTTCAAACTCGGATGTACCGTAAACACGAAATAATGATATAGGACAAAAATGTTCCGAATTATAATGTGATTGAATGTCGACACGTACAAATTTTCCAAATAAATGCGGATATAAATCAAAACTTTGTATGTTTCGCTGATCGTTTGCAATGAAACGGCCAACATTTGACCATTCACGTGTTGGAAAGCGATTATTAACTGATATTGAGAAGTTTTTCGGTGAGGATGAGAATAACTCAAAATTAGCTAAATCTATTTTTTCAGCTTGTATTGCTTCGCATAATTCAACAACAAACCATATACGATTTGTACATGGACTTAACATATACTCATCCTTTGATGATGTCAAAACAGCTCCGGTATTTTGTGCTTCGGAATTCGCTGCGATAATTTTTGCACCACAATCTGGTGATGCATAATTTTTAGCACGTAATTTCAAAACCGGTTGCTTATTACCAGCTGATGTATTTTTCTTTTGTGTTGATGAATTAACAACTTCTTTTTCCAGATTCTTTTCAGCTTCTTCTATACGCTGCTGTGCCCATTCAGAAAATACAGGGATGGGATTTTCTTCAGCCGTTGAATTCACTTCTGATGAGGTTGTTTCTATTGATATCTCTGAAACATTCGAAATGGTTGAAAAATCTTTTTCAACAAATCTAGTATCTGATGTTTTTAATAGTGGTTGTTGATTAATTTCATCTGGATTAGAAAAGTCTGTTCCTCCAGAATCAACAATTTTACGCGGTTTTTCATCTGGTGGTATTTCTTGTGGCAGAATATTATCTTTCTTCACTGTTTTAGCATCAGAATATATTAGGAAATCTTTGGGTTGTTCTTCTGGATTCCATTTTATTAAATTATCTTCAGTATCACCATCATCTCTATTAAAAGATGTTTTATTGATTATTTTTAAATCAAATGGTAAGAATTCCTCATTCTTATCATTATCTAGAGAGTTATCAAGTAGTATTTCAGGTGAGTTATCACTTTTAGTCTGTGTTGACGCTAAGCCTGTTAATCTGAAAGAAGAGAAAAATTATAAATAAAAATTAATTGGAAAAATAATTTAGCTATGTTTGTTTAGGGCTATTCTTAGCTAAAATAACATATTTTTTTCGTTTTCACGAACCCTATCAAAAATATCGATGTCGATAATTCTTCTATTGTGAATCCTAATATAAACTATATGTTGTGTATAACAAAAGGGTACAACATACATGTATGTACATATATAAAAAAAAATAATTACAAGATAAAAATAACTTTTTATATACCACGTTCTTAAATTTTCTTTTGAATCATATAACAATTCTATGTATTAATAAATACTTTTTTAAAAAATTTTTTCCGAACTAACTTTCCAATTTTGCTTAAAAATGGCTAAAATTATTAAAAGAATGCATTGTCATCGTGTTCTAAGCTATTCTAAAAATTTCAAAAGTCTAGCTAGTCGGAAAGTTAGTTAAAAATCGATTGTAAGGTTTGTACTGGACTACCATACAAACAAACAAGAAAGCGAGATAATAAAAACGTGGTAAAATAGGAACTTATTTAATTTAATTTTTTTTGTCAGAAAAACCGATGATGGAAGAGGTACGATATATAAGAAATTAGACGTATTTTGGATTCTTTCAGTATAATTGAAAATGAATACCAATTTTTGATCTAGTTTCAGTTTTAAAAATGTTAGTGTATGATCGATAATTCAGAAAAAAATATTGGCATTTGTAACTGAACCTAATTAATTGAAGTTTCAAATAGATCTGATAAGCGGAAGTGTGTAAAAATTAGCTTACAAAATTTCCCTCTAAATATTTCCCTGCTCCACTCCATATATCTTCCTGACCCCATTGCTTTCGCCCACAAATTTTGACTTAAAAAACTAGATGAAATAAATATGAGGAAAAATATACGAGGAGAATTCGTTCTTATTTTTACATTTAGTTCTTACGCTTTGGTTTCTGTACTGGATTAATAGTAGAGACAATTTTTTCAAATCATATAGAGAATTTAAACTTTGAGTTCATTCATATTATGAATGCCGTCGATGAGTATATTTTGTTGTTGTTTTTTTTCTAATTTTAAAATTAATATATATTGATAGTACAGAACATTTTTTTAAAAATGCTATATTTTGTTGTTGGTTTTTTGTTATTCTGATTTTAGAATTAAAATGTAGTTTTGGAAATATTTTTTATACCATGTTTCCATCTCCCTGAAATCTTGTGATTTTCAGAAAGAGATTTCAAAGTGTTTCCATCTGGCTGCGAGATTTCATTTGACGTTTACAATTCTGAAAACAAAAATTCGAAAAAAAAAATTGGAACGGAAAGATCCCAGAAAATAATTCTTTTGGAGCATTAGCTGGTCGTATTGAAAAAATTTATATTTTTGTGTGAAAGTAGGCGAAATTCATGTTTGTTAAAAAATTACAAAAAAGCGAGCACATCATTTGAATAAAAAAGGCAAACCCCGAGAAAAGGCGCGCAATTTAAAATATTGAAAATAATCAGTCAGGGTCGACAATTTGACAATTTTAACACATGCTAAATGGCGCGGAATACATTTTCAGGGTTGAAACAAAAATTTTTCGAAATTTTAAACGAGATTTCAACATAGTCTTAATAAAATCGCAAGATTTTGAAATCCTCTATTTTTATGGGAAATCCAGTAGATTTGTATGTTGATTTGGCGAAATCTCGCAAAACCGCAAGATTTGAGGGAGATGGAAACATAGTATTATGTTCGATTGTGTGGGTAACTAGATAATGTTGAATGTATCTTTATATATAAAACAAAGTCGTGTTAGTTACACCATTTATAACTAAAGAACGGCTGGACCGATTTTTATGACCTTTGGTTTGTTGGATTTGTCTCCGCCCCGAATAGCAGAATAACTATTAAAACATAGGAAAAATTCGCGAAAAAAAAATTGATAAAGAAAATTCATTTTCTCATACATTTTGTATGGAGTGGCTTTTTTGATTTCGATGCATTTTTTTTACTGTTCGTCTCGGCCTCGAGAAGTTTCCTCGCGCATTGGAAAAGGAAGAAAATCCCAAAAGGAAAGGGAAGAAAATTAAAATTTGTCATTAGAAAGATAAAATAAAAGATTTGTGGTTTATAGGTTACTTGATACCTATAAACCACAAATCTTTTATTTTAGTGTTAGTTCCTGTATGAATAGCCATTTTTATTATTTACATAAGTTTTGGAATTGCTTATTAAAGCTAAATTCATATTTATCTCTGTTGCACTAACGTGATGAATTCTAAAAAATGACAGATAGCTAAAAAGATGACGGCTTGAATTTATATGTTTTACTGAGAAAAATCACACATCCATTGTATTTAAAAATAGGGCCGGAAACAAAATTGGCTTAATTATCATCAGTTTTCATTGCCATTGAGCTAGCTGTAAAGACGGGCCGCGATTTATTAACATTTTTTTCGAGTTTTCACCAATTTTCATTCGGTTTTCGACGGTTATTATAATTGAGTTCGATTCAATTAATTTTCTCCAAACGATTTTTTCTGAAATTCATCAGCGAAAATTGATTCTAAAGAGGTGGGTTCAGTTTTGTGAAGTGCACATTGTGAAAGGTTATGTCGTTTGTAATTGGGCGCGCATCGACAATCAATCCAATCTATAATTTGGACTGTGCGTTTGATTTACCAAGCGGATTCTGTCGTAAGTCTGTGGAATTCCATTTTCTATCGTGATTTTTAAACGGTAAATGGTCTTCGAAGATATTCACTTTGTGAGGTTATCACATTTGTAATTGTGCGCGCACCGATAATTGTTTCATTATGTAACTTTGAATTGTGGGATTATTTTTCCAGTGTTATTTACAATGCTGCGAGTAAGGAAATCTAATCTTTTACAAGGAAACCGTAATCCAATTAGACTTCGAAATATTGCGAATCAATCCACTGCAGATGAACAAGAAATCATACGAGAAGAGCGCCGCTTTAGTATGGCCGACTTCGTGCTTCACAAACACAAGAAGAAAGAGAAGCAGTACGCCAAGCGGCTCAGTTGGCAATGAGAAATCGTCGAGCTTATCGCACAGATCAACAACGTGATAATCTTCGACTCAAAGGAAAGGTGAGGAAGTTCTCATTCCGAGAATTCCGATGATACCAACCGATATGTCATTCGAGATTAAACGAATTCAATTTCCGATCAACAACTTACAAGGTCAATTCTTGAGTGTTTGTGGCCTGAATCTAGAAAATGAATGTTTCTCTCACGATCAATTGTACGTAGTATGTTAAAGTGTCGGCAAACCACCCTTTTTTTGTCATATATCACAAAGTGCTTCAATGAAGGGAATCGACCCGGGTGCAACCCATCCAGCAAATAGTTAACAGCAAGTAGTGCAACAATCCTACGCGAATCATTTCGACCCGCTCCAATAAAGCAAATGCCTTGCTGCCACGTGAATTACATTCATTTCAATGTAATTAAAATACATTTCAGTTTGATTTTTGTACATTTATTGAACTTAATTCATTATGAGTATTCATTTTTTATCTTAATAAAAAATTGAATTTAATTCAGCTAATATGTTAACACAACATTTATTGATTCTGAGGTGGTACGAAGTTCGCCGGGTCAGCTAGTTATATGTATTTTTTAGATAATGCTAAATAAACAATTTGAAATCTTTAGAACTTGGGCCAAAAATTGAATTGAATTTTGTTTAAAGTAATGGACATATTTTCATATGTATCTTTCATTTCTTTTTTAAAAATTCTAGATATATTGATATTTTATGATCAACTAAGGATTATTGGATTTCCGTAAATTTGAAACTATATATATTATAAAGGGTGATTTTTTTAGAGGTTTGTTTTTCGAATTGGCCAGACTTTTTCCAGCGGTATCCAATTTGACAGCTGATAGATAACTTATGCTCAGGTTGGTTTGCCATTTCATCATGAATAAACTCATGATTGAGAAACAATCAAGGATGCTTAAAAAATCGGTCCCGATATCTTATCGCAAAATTGTGTTCAGTGTCGAGGCTCATTTTTGGCTCAATGGGTTTATTAATAAGCAAAATTGTCGCTTTTGGAGTGGAACAAACCTAGAAGAGATTCTAGAGATCCCAATACATCCAAAAATGAGGTTTGCATGCTGGGGGCTTATTTCTTTAAAAATAAGGCGGGAGCTCTTGTTATGGTCAATCAGAGTGTTGCCGGACCATGATGAATGAATATTGGTTCAAAAATATGGATGACATTGATCTGTTGAGATTTGGTTTAAACAGAAAGGTACTACATGCTATACATCGACAGAAACTATCGATTTATTGAAATCACGATTTAGTGATAATGTGATTTTGAGAAATATCCCTGTAAATTGGCCTCCTCGGTGGTGTGATCTGACATCCCTCGAACATTTTCTATCGGTTTACGTGTAGTCACTGGTTTGGGCTGATAAACCAGCAACAATTGGCCAACATTGTTCGTGTTACTCGTGACATGCGGCCATCATTGATAGAAAATACAACCCAGAATTGAACTGACAGTATGCGCTTTGTCAAGAACAGTCACGGTGGCCATATGCTCAAAGTCGTCTTTAAATATTATTGCCATGAATATGTCTTTGGAACAAAAAAAGATTTTTGATTAAAAGTTAATTTTTTGCGTTATTTTTTTGAATTTGAAGTTCATTACGCTAAAAAATCACCCTTTATGTAAAGATTTTTATACAATATATATATTTGGAAGGATTTTGTCTAACTCATTTAAAATGCTTTCGACACTTAATATGTGGTGATATTTGGCAACATTCCTTTTCCTAAAATTTTAACATCGAATGTTACCCAATTTTTTTCAGGAATGCTTTGAATAACCAAATAATTGATTTCAGTATGGCAAATACTTCCGAAACCATGGTCGAATATACAATAAATCAATAAGTTAAAGAATATTTGAAAAGTGTGAAATCATAAATGATGATTGAATTGAATTTAAATCTTCTAGGAAGTAGGAAAATGATTTTTTTTTAATGAATTATATTGTCTAGTTTAGCAAAGAATTTTATTAAGTAATTTTAGCTGAAAAGAATAGCTCATTATAGCTCCCTGCAAAAAAAAGCTATTGTTTTGACGAGTTATATCTTACAATTATTAATGGTATTTTAAATTTAAGTACAGATATATTTTCGGATAAATACTTAAAAGTTAACTTTATATTAACATCTCGATTAAATCAGGATCCACTAGAGAATATGTTTGCGCAAATTCGGGCAAAAGACGGTAATAACAGAAATCCTAGTGTCCACGAGTTCAATGGAGTAATTGTGCAATGTCAATGAGAATTATAACGTTCTCATATGCAAATAAAAATTGTGAGACTGACGAAAACATTTTACTTAATTGGGATAATCCATTAGAAGATATTTATATTAATAATTCTAATGAAATTACATCCAGATTATTGGCACAAAGTTCTGAAATTGTTTTGGATGATATAGAAAAGGATGTGAAAATAAATAAAACCTTAAACTCTAAGAGTAATTCCGACGTCGCAGACCCAACAAAAAGATATATTGTCGTCTATGGAATTTTAAAAATTATTTCGAAAAAAAATAAACTGTCCAAATTGTACCATGATAATGAATAAAGACGAATACGATTTTCGTCGGAACAACTCATCAAACACAAAAATTTCGAGAAAACTATTGAAAGGACTTTTCTACAAAATCCTTCCGATTTTTTTTTGCGAAATTTGCATTTTCAAATACATTCAATTCAATTCTTCAGTTCCAAAGATTTTAAATTGTTTATTTAGCATTATCTAAAAGTACACGAGCGAGAAACTCGCAGAAAAAATACATATAATACATTCGACATTATCTAGTTACCCACACAATCGAACATAAAAAATATTTCCAAAACTAGATTTTAATTCTAAAATCAGAATAGTAAAAAACCAAGAACAAAATACACCAATCCATGCCATTCATATTTCTCCATAAGATATATTCAAAGCCACAAATTCCTTATATTCGCATAGAGTTTAAAAAAATGTTCTGTACTATCAATATATTTTAATTCTAAATTTAGATTAGATTACACATCTTACACTATTTATGGCTTTGCTTGTACTATAAAAACATCCAAAGATAAAAGATCAGAAGAATTTCTAATACAAAAAAAAATGTTTAGATGAGTTGTGGACAACAATGAAAGAAACAAACAAAAATTCTTGAGATTTATTCCAAATCAGATAAAACATAAATAGTAATTTTTTTGGTGGAAATATCCCCTATTGTTCAATGAGATAGAGCGAAATAAACGATACTGCTTATTCGCTCTATCTTATTGAGAAACTTTATTTCCTCTTTTAGACTAAACACATTTTCTTATCTCGAAGAAAGCTATTGTATCGTTTCTAATTTCATCTTTCATCACATAAAGCTGTTTAAAGAACCCTCTAGCAGTCATACTTCAGACAGTAAAAAAGGTACTAGTGAAAATTCTGAATAAAAATTATCACGAATTTATATTCCTCGGTGTTCGGGAAGCTATCAGATATGGACACCTTTCCACGATTTATTTGTAGCAATCGTTCATAGTAACAACGAAATTTCAAATCTTCAAAAATTACACTAGCTCAAGATTAGTTTATCTAGTGAAGCCGAATAGATTCGATATGTGGAAATCGTAGATGTGAATTGTTAGCGTAGAAAAATTTGGTAAAAAGATACCAACATAATCGAGCGTTAGATGAGCATTACAATTGAACATTTGAATGTTTGGCACTATCTCACTCTTCACAAGATCGTAACAACCCGATGTATTGTCAGAGATGCAATAAATGGCATAATACGCTTTTGCATTTTGATCGTAAATTAAACATGAATAAATAACTTCAAGGTCAAGCGGGTCCGTACTAATTAGTCAGAATTCAAATTTGGTGCAATTTTTAAATATGACTCCAAGTCTTAATACTCAGCTCTCAAATGGAAACTTAGCTTATAATGGTATGATGATACGAATCATCTTATTTCTTATTTTAGCAAGGATATGTGTTCTAAAACTGTGTTGCTGGCTACAGCTTTAAAAAAAGCTTTGGTGAAAAAGCAGTTTTAAGGAGCCCTACTAATTCGGGATCTCAAGTCTCGTTCATTATCGAAGATACGGTTCAATCTCTGCAATTATTTAGAAAAGTCACACATGCAAAAGTAAGTGGACTCGGAACAAAACAAGCTGATGCTATTCGCAGTTAAATTTAATCAATTCCACCTTATGAAGGTTAAGTAGATGCTTTTGTATTTAAAAAGCTGACAGGTTTATTGCACATAGCACAAAGTGTAATTTCACAACCCTGGCCACGTATCGAGAAATAGTAGTTAGCTGATCCACAGCATTCTGTTACAGAAAAGGTCGGCGTTTTATTGGGTGCAAATATTTATGCCGATATTTTAAAGGCAGGTGTTAGTAAGGGACCTAGTGAAACACCCTTAACATAAGGAACCTCATTAGGGTGGATTTTATTACGCCAACTCTGTATCACAAAACGTTCGTTTCACGTTAAGATTCCTCTGCTACTGCTTCGAAATGATAAATGGATTTTAGTGTTGAAACTCCAACATTACACCAGCCGAGAGAAAGTTTTTTTTTTACCAAACCTGTAATAAAAAAAATGGAAATACGTCCGGTGGATGAATTGAAAAATTACTTCAATTAATATTTTCTTCCATTTTTTTAATTAATTAACAAATTGATATATTAAATTCCGAATAATTTAATATATTTTTCATCCGGTGAATGAACAAATTAATTCAATTAAGAGCAATGCACGTGCCTTTAAACTAATTATGTGTTTTTCACAATTGGGGATAATTTATAAGTAATAATTTTGTAAAATGTATTTTTTAGTATTCCCCAAAATTTCAAACCGTGCACTACTTACCGCAATGTTTTTTTTTCTAATTATAAAATCGTGCATTGCTCACCATACTTTTTTATAAAATGAAAGGGGTTGTATTAATTAATTTTTTTTTCGTTTTCATTTTGTTTGACAATAAATGTAAAGCCGCGATTCCACAAAGCGAACAAACAGCGCGCGGATGCGGCGTGCGCTCTTTGCGCGTTTGGTGAGGTCGTATTGGCAAACAGAGCGCAATTGCGGCGCGATTTTGCACGTTTCTCATCCCCACCGACAACCTTCGTCGCGTACAGTTCACGGCTACCTCACGCACATGAACGTTTGGGGGAAACGGGTGACGTTTCTGCTTCTAACTGAAACAACATGTCCGCAAGTTCGTCGGTGATTTTCACAATTCAGAGATAGTGTGATGGGATAGAAATTTTTTTTTGAAGGTAGGAGCGATAGTTTTTAATAAAAAAATTTTAAAGAGAAAATTTTTATTATTTATTATTATTATGTGAATGATATTTAAAATAAAAGATTTCAAATTTACATTAAATTACCGAAAAATATATGGAAAAAGCTATGAAATTTTTATTTTGGAATTATTGTTTATGGTAATTGGAATATCGGTTTGAAAAATTATTTTCAAAAACGAAAATCAAAACATCTGAATACGTTTATCGAGAATTTTAGATTTTTGATATTTAGATTTTTAGTTGTGAAGTAAACTTTGCCGAAGAACTACTTAATGCCTCAGACACTGATCAGGAAGCAAACGAAAGCATCATGTACACAGTAGAACCCTTGGTAGAAGCTCCAACCTTAGAGCAGGTTAAGGAGGCAATACAAAAAATGAAAAATGGGAAAGCACCCGGGGAAGATTCTCTAACAGCAGAACTGCTAAAAAACATAAATTATTATGTACAATTTGGGCGCAGGAACGAATTCCAGATGGATGGAAGATAGGTGTACTGTGTCCTATACACAAAAAGGGTGACAAGATGGTGTGTACAAACTACAGGGGTATTACGCTTCTTAATTGCGCATATAAATTATTATCGGCATTAATATTTGAACGAATAAAACCATATGCGGAAGAAAATCTTGGTGAAAATCAGTGCGGCTTTAGAAGCCAGAGATCCACTGTTGATCAATTATTTCTTTTACAACAAAGCATGGAAAAATGTTTTGAATACAACATGGACCTACACATTTTATTTATTGACTTTAATCAGGCGTTTGATAGTATAAATAGAGATAGAATTCGTATTGCTTTGCTAAAACAGGGAATACCTCGCAAGTTTACAGACTTAGCTATTGTAACCATGGAAAACTCTAAAGCAAAAGTAGTTGTCCAGGGATCAGAATCACATGAATTCAGCATAAAAACTGGTATTAGACAAGGTGATGCATTATCTGCTTTGCTCTTTAACATGGTGCTACAGTATACCATGGGAGAATTTGATGCAGGCGGCAATATATTTACTAAGTCCTACCAAATAATTGCATACGCAGACGACATAGCAATTGTGTCAAGAAATTTTAGAAAAATTGTAGAAACTTTCGTGTTACTGGAGCAAAAGGTTAAAAAAGTAGGTTTAACAATTAATGAGCACAAAACAAAGTACCTAAATCCTGAAATCTGGATACTAACTCAAACAGATGAAAACTGCTTACGTATATTCGAAAGGAAAATATTGCGTAAAATATTTGGGCCTAGAAGACTGGATAACGGAGATTATGAAAGAAGAAATAACGCCGAAATAAATGAATTAATTAAAAACGAAGACATTGTACGCTTTGCTAAATCGCTGCGCATAAGCTGGGCCGGACACGTGGCTAGAATGCAAAATAGTAGAGCGCAAAGAAGTGTTTTCAATGGAAGACCTACTACAAGCAGAAACAAGGGAAGATTGAAAATGATATGCGTAAATTACGAGTCCTTAATTGGAAGCTGCGAGCACTAGATCGCGATTATTGGAGAAGTGTTGTGAAGAAGGCTAAAGCTCACCCCGAGCTGTAATGCCCTAAGAAGAAGAAGAAGAACTATGCATACTAAAGAAGAAAAAGCAATTTGCGCCGCTTCGTTGATTATTTTATCTGGAGCTAATAAACGAAAGTCACCACGATGTTGGGTGAGACTCTATTTAAGATCCAAAGAAAGGGAAATGTTACTTAAAAATTTGAAGATTGATAGAGAAGAATTTCATCGGTAGATTTTGAATTTTTCGCCCAAACAATTGGACCAAAAATCGGAGAGAGGAATACTAACTTTGTTTCGCTTTCTGTTCGCGGATATCGTTTTACTTCCATGCGCAACCTTATTTCGGTGGGGACGGAGGGGCGAACATTTTCACGTTCAAAATGTGCGCGTCCAATAAATGTGCGCTGCTTTTTTGGTGGAAACGCACGAAGGAGCGCGACATCCGCGAACAGAACGCGAAGCTGCGCACTTGGTTCAAACTGGAAATTATTGCTTCGAAGTTTGTTTTTTTGCGTTTCTTTATTTCCCGTCACAAATGGGAAGCAAAAATGTTTTTCGTGTTATCAAATATCTTTTTTTTGGAAATAACGAATTTTTTTGTACATGGTCTTCGATAGGCATTATGCCTATTTTTTGGATTAGAATTTAAAATGTTCATTAATTAGTTTAATTACAATTTAGAAAAATTTTCATTCTCATTTTTTTTTTTTAAAATTGAAGATTTCAAATATTCAAAATGTATGATTCGAATTTCTATGAATTCATATTGCACTATATATCTCAAACACCCACTGGAAAACACATCTATATAATTAAAATCGTAATTGTTCGTTTGTTCCTAACCGCTAATCTCCGAAAATTCTTGACGGATTTTTTATGTACCTATGTCACACCTGAGAGAGGTAAAAATCGTTTGAAAAAATGCTTCACTAACACAAAGCCACAAGCATCTTGAAATCCATGCATTTCCAGCGAGAATATACAAATATACATCATGTATACACAAAATAGTGATTATACATCAAAAAAGTATTAATGATGTCATCCCCACACAAAATAATATTGAATCTACTCAGCTTATATTTTGCTTTCAACGAGTAAGCATCGCGGCAGTGAATATGTAGTGCGAAAAAGATTTTTTTTCCGACGATTTTGTTTTTTTCGTTCAAATAAAATAAAAAAAACCAAATATTTGAGAAAAAGTTTGTGTATTTGGTGAATGTGATGTGACATTTTTGTTTTTTCGTTACCATTGTTGGAAAAAGACACTTTTTCTTCGTTTACCGCTTTTTCTTCAATTTTGTTGGCATTGCTGATTTGAAAATTCCTTTCATTTCTTCGTTTTCACTATCATCATTGGAAATTTGGCGTTCAAAGAATTTTGTTTGACAGCGACAACGCTGGTAAGATCTTATGACTTGAAAAATCATGAGACTCAGTGGCCCTAGCACTTTTCATTTCCTCTTCGCTTTTTCGTAACATTGTTCGGAAATACCATTTTTCTTCGTTTTTCATGGCATCGTTTGAAAATAAAATCTTTTCTTCGCTTACCACTTTTTCTTCAATTTTGTTGGCATTGTTGATTTAAAAATTCCTTTCATTTCTTCGTTTTCACTATCATCGTTGGAAATTTGGCGCTCAAAGAATTTTCTTTGACTGCGACAACGCTTATGACCTGAAAAATCATGAGACTCAGTGACACTTCTTATTTCCTTTGATTGTCTTTGATAGCGTGGTTGAAAAACAACGATTTTTCTTCGCTTTTTCGTAGCATCAGTGCCATCTGCTTTAGTTCATCTACTTCGCAATAGATGCAACTTAGGTCGTTGTACTCGGATAAAGGAAGCAGTGCGCCAAATAAAACTGAGGAAGAACGGGGATTAGCGACCTAACAAAACAGACAAAGAATGACTCAAATACGTGCTGAGGAAGCAGCAGGGCGACGTGCAGCCAGACTTTTAAATGCATCGTTGCGAACCCGGCGATCGCGTCCGGCTGTAGTTCACTTACCAGTACATCTAGAAAATGGACAACGCGTTTATTTCACAGCTGCAAATGCGCTAAAAAAAGCCCTGAATCCAACGGCTACAACGTTAACTGCTTTCTTCACGTTATGTCAAAATGACGCGTTTGCGGAAACACTGCTGTATTCGGAAGTGCCTACGTATTATACATGGAATGGTAGTAGAAAATCTTTGAACGACGTAAACGAGGAGAACGAGTCGACGGATAACCTGGCATATTCAAAAAACTACGACTGGCAGACTATACAACGTGCATCCCAATCAAGATGAGTGATTCTTTCTTCCCATGCTGTTGGTAAATGTGCCGGTTCAACCTTTCCACCAATCGAAAATTGTCAACGATATTACACATGTCACTTTCCGTAGTCCATGCAAGCTCTGAATTTATTTGGGAACAACCGACACTGGGATGTATGCATTAATGACACGTCACATCCACATCAAATTTGTGCATTGCTTGCAATCATATTGACCGCCTGCTCTCCTCCACCTCCAACATAGTTATGGCATAAATTTAAAACACTCATGACTGAAGATATATTCCGTCGAATATGCAAGGAAAATTCAAATATGAGCATAGATTTCGCAGCAGAAATCTACAACGAAGTGTTGATAATGATTGAAGATTTGTGCTTAGAAATCGCGAACAAAGTTCTCAATCAATTGGGAATGCCATCATCGAATCGATCTGCTGCTGCTTTGTTTGATGTACAATCGGGTCGTGAACAAAATGACAGCCACGGTGATCTTTTGTCCTATGTGCAATCAAATATTCCTAAGCTAACGTTTGAGCAAAAGGGCATTTACGATCAAATAATGCAAACTGTCAATAACGGAGTTGGAGAAATATTCTTTTTAGATGCGCCAGGAGGAACTGGAAAAACGTTCCTAATTATATTGATTCTGGCCACAATTCGATCCCAAAATGACATAACCTTAGCTGCTGCGTCATCCAGAATAGCTGCGACATTGCTACCAGCTGGAGGAACTGCCCATTCCGCTTTGAAATTGCTACTGAACATGCAATTTATTGACACTCCCTCGTACAACATTTCCAAAGCGTTCGGCATGGGAAAAGTATTTTAGAAATGAAAACCTATTATTTGGGATGAAAAATGCGCACAAAAATCGCTCAAGGCTCTTGATCGGTCATTGGAAGACTTGCATGGAAATTTCAGACCATTTGCGAACGCATTAATATTGTTTGAAGCGGATTTTGGCAAACATTAACTACAAGGTCGGGTCCAAAGTAATCAGGACTTTAAAAAAAAAACAGAATAAATGGTTTTTTCGGCAAAATCAATTCATTTTATTCAAAATAGTCTCCTTCTGCTTCAATACAGCTTTTTGCACGGTCCAAAAGCATGTCGAACGAGTGTTTTAGCTCGTTGGCCTCTATGGCCGCCAGTATGCCGGTGCAAGCCTTTTGAATGGCCTCTACGTCTGCATAACGCTTTCCTTTCATCGGCAAATGCATTTTTCCGAAAAGGTAAAAGTCGCACGGTGCCATATCCGGTGAATACGGGGAGTGGTTGATGGTTAAAATGTGATTTTTGGTGAGATAATCGGTCACAAGCGTCGATCGATGAGACGGCGCATTATCGTGCAACAAACGCCAACTTCCATCTTCGCGATATTCGGGCCGAACACGTCGAATACGGCGCACCAAACGCTTCAAAACTCCTAGGTAGAATACCGCATTAACGTTTTGACCGGGTGGAACAAATTCTTTGTGCACAATACCCTTGGAATCATAAAAACAAATCAGCATTGTCTTCACTTTTGACTTCTCCAGGCGCGATTTTTTGGGTTTCGGCTCGTCCGGCGCCTTCCAATCAGCACTCTGGCGTTTCGTTTCGGGATCATATTGAAAACACCACGTTGTGTCACCAGTCACAATGTTATAAAGGAAGTTTTTGTCCTTTTTGACCTCTTTAATGATGTCCTTCGAATGTTGAATTCTGAGCAATTTTTGGTCGTCGAAGCTCATTTTCGCACCGATGACACAAACATACTGCACTTAAAACGCAATAACTTCACTTTCAATAGATGAAATGTCATGAAATTCTCACAGGAAGTCGATAAAGGATAGCAGATTCTAAGGCACCAGTCGGCATATAGATGGCGCCACTAGGGGCGCTAGATTCAAAAAGTCCAGATTACTTTGGACTCCACCTTGTATAATTCCTCGATCGACATTTCAATTTACGAGATTACAATTCCCAAATCGATTGGAGTTTGCAATCACCATCAACATAGCTCAGGGCCAATCTTTAGAATTGTGCGGTTTTAGATCTAGACACGGATTGTTTCTCACATGGACAATTATATGTTGCGTGTTCTAAAGTCGGGAAAGCAGCCAATCTCTATATCTGCACAGAGAATGGAACAACAAAAAATATTCTATACCCACAAACATTGTGAAATTAAACATATTAGAAACGTGCGCTTTCTCTTTTCCATTTAACCAGACTGAGCCACAGCAACGCGTGGCCGGGTACAGCTAGTTATTAATTAAAATAAAAAAAATAATAAGTCGGAATATTTGATTGTTCTAGACAACAACCAAATATTCAGAGATAAACAAAATTATATATCGTTTTGACAAATTTTAGGAAGAACTTTCCTGACGTTTATAGAAAACTGAGAACCTTCGCGAGCTTGAAGCGATGAAGTATATAATGAAGAAACGTCGCTAAAGCGACACAGTTGAAAGCAAGCAGCGAAAGTGTACATCAGTGAAATAGTAAAATAATAGGAAATTAATAGTGTTTTCCATTGAAAATAAATTGTGGATAAATTAATCTTGTAGAAATTAATAATCATTCATAGACAAATATTTTTAAGACTAATTGTTAACGCAGAAATAATTGAAAATAAAGTTTATACACTAAATTCACATAAATAAAAAGTGTTATCATTTTATAACATTGGAACCAAAAGGTGTAGAACGGGATTATTTATTGTGAATTAGTGCGAAAAAGACAATTGTGTGAAAATTTCTGCGAGAAATTTCGAAATTAGACTAGAAATTCGTAGTTTTATAAGAAATTTCGGAAGTGAATAAAAATTTCAACGGTACGGGAAATTTCGGTAGTGTACAAGAAATTTTGGGTTATACTTTGGTGTATGGTATAAAAATTTCGATTGTGCGAAATTTGGGATTATACTTCAGTGTGTCGTATAAAAATTTTGATTGTACGAGAAATTTCGGGAAATTTGAGTTTATACGAGGAAATTTCGTTGTATTGTATAAGAATTTCGATATTGCGAAGTTTCGGTGGCATATAAGATTTTCAAAGCAAATAAACAATTACGTAAGAAATATTTGAATAATGGAAAATAAATTATTAGACAGTTTGAGTTCAACAGAACTATCCACAGTTCTGCGTGTGTGGAATTTAGCTTTCGCGGGAAATAAAACTGAGAAGACAAGGATAAGAGGTGAATGTGTAGCGAAAAATCTAGACTTTAGTAAGATTCTAAATAAAGCAACAAACCAATATGTCAACAACGAAGACGGTGCAAAAGCGGCGGAAAATGATAAGTTCGAAAAGTTTATGACCATGTTGATGAATGAAATGAAATCGAATACTTTCAGTATTCAAAATAAAATGGATTCAACTAATTCCAGTTTTAGCAAACCTAGAAAATAAAATTACTACGGAAGTTTCTACAGTCCGTACGGAAGTCTCAACAGTTCGTACGGAAGTAAGCAAAGTTGAGCAAAAAATTAGAAGAAAAAATAACTACCGAAGTCACCAATGTTGAATAAAAAGTAGCAGAACTGGAGCGAAAGTAGCCGAAATCAAAGATGCGGATAAGCACATGAAGGACGTATACCGAATGGAGCTCGTCAACAGAGTGCAAGAATCTGGGGAAACGCTTCAAGAGCTGTCAGCGGTTGGTATACTTGTCACACCCAGATTATCCCGTGGAGCTGCAGAATGACTTGGCTGGAAAGAGATTTATTAATACCACTTCTGATGCAGACATTCAGTACAAGGTCCGAATTAGTGGAAAGCACACGTTGCACAATGTGTTGGCCAACCAATTAAAATCGGCTGGTTAACGAAATCTTTGGTTAACTAACCAAACCAAGAATCTTCTGGTTAAAATTTCATGAAGAACGCAATCGATGGTTAACAACTTGAATAACTACTGATTAAAGTTAACCAAGAGTGAACAAACCGGCCCTTAACGTAAAAGAATATTTTTCGTCAATTTCGTATTCTGCACACAAATGTTATTTTATTGCACTATATTTCTAGGAAAGATTTCACGATTTTCTTAATAAAATAAAGTCAGGAACTTTTCTTAAAAAGCAAATAAAGACGTAAATAAAGAAAGAAATAAATTAGAATATTTCATGGTTCTAGAAATCAAGACATATTCTAAGAAAAGAACACAAAATACAAATAATCATTAACATTCAGCTTGACATTTCTAGAAATACTACCTTGATCAAAAACAAAACGGAATAACCACCGTGTGGCGTTCCCATTGTTCCAATTTGAGTTCTGTTTTTTTTTTTGCTAAATTGGTACATCTGTTATTGATATACCCTCTAAATCTTAGCATCATAGCTTGACATTTGCAAAAATTACGTAGCCAAGAGTACATCTATCTCTGTGTGTGTTGGCGATTTTTCCATTACTTCTTCTCGGCTGCTGAAACGCGTTCCCCGTAATGGTGTTCTAACTCGATTGAACAGAAAGAAGTCAAATCAGGTGAATTTGGTGGCTGTTCGATGGTATTTGTTGCATTTTTCGTCAAAAAATTACGAATAATGATGGCACTGTGCGACGATGCGTTATCATGGTGCAAAATCCACGAGTTTTCTGCCCACAATTCTGGCCTCTTTCGGCGAATTGCTTCACGCAAACGTCTCATAACGCCAAAATAATACTCTTTGTTTACTGTCTGGCCTTCTGGCAAAAATTCATTATGCACTACACCGTTGTAATCCATGAAAACCGTGAGCATTGCCTTCTTTTGTTACTGAAAACGACGTGGTTTTTTGGTCTCGGCTCATTTGGTGAACGCCATTCACTTGCCTGATGTCTGGATTGCGTGTCGTACTCATAAACCCACGTCTCGTTTTCATGTAATGATCCTTTTGATGAATGTGGGTTCGGATTCAGCCTCGCAAATCATGTCTTTTGTGACGTCAACACGGTCTCTTTTTTGCATAAAATTGTAAAAAATCGCCAACACACACAGAGATAGATGTACTCTTGGCTACGTAACTTTTGCAAACGTCAAGCTATGACGCTAAGATTTAGAGGGAATATCAATCACAGATGTACCAATTTAACAAAAAAAAACAGAACTCAAATCGGAACGATGGGAGCGCCACACGGTGGTTATTCCGTTTTGTTTTTGATCAAGCTGGTATGTTTCTATGTATGTTTCAGGCTTTAGAAATTTTAAGTAAATTCTAGAATGTTTGTATGGAAACGGTGGAAACGCCGCAGAATCAGTTCAGTTCGAATCAAGTTGAAGTGATTATCAAACAGATTTTGAACACTGATTATTTGTGGTGTGTTTACAAAGTAAAATATTAAAGCGATTTGATTGAAATAAGTGTTTTCATTATTAATTGCTGGAAATAGTGTTTTTTTCCCGTAAATAAGCAATGAAATTAATTATTGATAGACAAACATTTTTAAGACTAATTGTTAACGTAGAAATAATTAAAAAAAAGTTTATACACCGAATCCACATAGATTTATTTTTAACCTTAGAACGCATCATTATATTAGAGTATTTTCTTATTTTACACAGAGGAAATCTAAAGCGATCTGAATAAGTCATGTTACAATATTTTAGGAATAATTTGATAGCATTTGTCAGAAATCTGAGCGAGCATTGACTAAAAAGAGGCATATTTACAATTGTCTGCCATTTAAAATTATTTTAATTCTTGGTTTGGATGATTTTTCCAAAAAGAAAATAAAAACAATTAATTAATTATTTTCTCTAATAGCCAGTTTTTCAGTGAACGTTCAAATTATAACGGACGTTTAACTTTGGGATTAACAATTTTTGGGTTTTACAGTTCGAGTTTAACCTGTGTAACCCGACTAAAATTCAGGTTAATGCCTTAGTTATGTTAACGAAACAGAGGCGGGACGGCGACGAAACGACAAAAACAAATACATGAAATTGTATGGGCGCTGCTATGTAGACGGGAAGTTCGTAAAATTTGATTCAATCCAATTTGAGACCGTTTCGTGTTTGGACATTTGTATTTATCGTAATTATATATCGTATTTTTTTTCATATTGTCAGTGAATTTTAAATAAATATAAAAAAATTTGCCTTCAAAAATAATACAAAAAATCAGAAATGTGTAAAATTTAGTATTTATATTTAGATAAAATTGTTTGTGTATGGAATAATCAAATTTTATTTAATTTCACAAAAGCATATTTTCACAATTGTCACTAATTGTCTCTTATTACAAAATTAGGAAATGAAACTAATAGTCCATTACACCTCTTTTTTATTATTCCAGTTTTATTTAAAATCAAACACAAAATTTATTGAAAATGAATTCGTCATATGTCAAAAAGTGAAACGCTTTCGTCAATATAACTGCATCGCATATCGTTCCCGTCGCCGTCTCGTCTCCGTTTCGTTTACTTAACTAAGGCATTACTTAATCGGTCGATTTAAAGAGTTTAAACGGATTTTGTTTCGGTTAACCAATCAGAATACATGAAAAGAAAATAAAATAAATGTCAGAAATTATTCGAATTTAAATGTATTGAAATTTAGATTTTAAAAAGATGAGTTTTTAATTTTTATTTCTTATTTAGAATGTATTTTTTCTAAAATTCAATATTCGACAAATTAGGGAAAAAATTTAATATTTTATATTGAACGTGGAACAATTATGGAAAACTGTTGAAGAAAACACGCCAATGCGAAATATTCCGATAATCAATTTTGCGATATTTATATTAGAAGAAAACATGCTTATTACATTTTGTTCGATTACAAATTATTTTCCTTTTTAATTATGATTTTAATTCATAATTCCCTCAAAAATTCAATTTTTATTTGGTGTCTCGTTTTTTTTTTTGTTTTTTTTTTTGAATGTCAAAGTTTTCAATCACAATAGTAAGTAAAGGCAAATCATTAACAATAGCTTATAATTTTTAGGTTATGTAAACGGAAAACAAAAATGAACTGCAAAACTCATTCCAGTTAACCTAGGAATCTAATCTGGGTACTTGGGTTAGGAAATTTTAAATTTAAACGTTCACTGAAAAACTGGCAATAAAAGATTTGGTTTGAAAAAATCGTGATGTTCACTTTTTTTCTACACGAGATTTCTTAACACAAAATTCATCCCATCATGCATTTTGCGTGATTTGCTTGATTTCTTTCTTTAAAACATTAAGAATTTTGTTTATAAACAAAATATAAAAAAAACTTTTTAGGCACTCTATAACAATTTTAAATTTTAAATTCCAATGTACTAGAAATTTAAGAAATTCTATTACGTTTTGGAAACGGTAAATACACCATAAAAGGATTTTTCTCGAATACGAAATTTGAAAAATGTTATGAGCAATTTTATAAATAACGTCAAAGTAACATAACATAAACTAACACAGAAAATCGTAGAATATATGTACACCCAACAAAAAATGTCGTGAATGCATATACGCTATTGCAATCAGTGCTATCTTACCATTTACAGAATAATGTATTTTTGTAAAAATCAAATAAGCATTACTTTTTAGTGGCAGAACGCAACGAATAATAAAAAAAAATTGTATCCTTGATTTTAAATATTGTAAAACAATATTTCAACATAACTTTTACATTTACAAATAAATTCTTTCCAAGGTAAACGGGAAATCAAAAAAATAAAAGTTTGGCATTAGTAGTAACCCTGTACTAATAAGATAGATCATCCTAGGACGGGTGATATGTAGCAATCTAAAAACAGAAAATACAATATATACAAAAAATGTCTAACCCATTGAGAAAAAATTTGACCCCCATTTGTACCTCTTTGATCACTCACCACCTGACCAATAGTTCTGTGAAGACACAAGTTTTGAAACATGTTTGAATAAATTTGATCATCTGTAAGTTACAAATTGTCCATCTGATGTATTCAGATATACATATTTCCGAATCTGGATAAAATATCCTAGTCCGTCACAATTTTAAAAAAATGTCAGAAAAGGCTGATTATTTATTTCTTTCCAACCACTATATGATTGTATAAAGCTAAAATATTATGTACTTACATTTCTTCATTCACATAACTTTCTGATGTTTTTCTATCAGCTTCGCTGGAATCTTGTGTGTTCAATATTTCCTCATTTGGTACTTGTTTCAATGATTTCTGACCAATACTTCCAATAATGTCATTTGCTACACTATCAGAAATGCTTCCACGACTATCAGCTTGTTTTAATGTAATATCATTAATTTTTTTATGCTTCAAATTAACTGTTTGTTCAATCATATTATAATTTTCTCCAAGAACATTACGCTTTTTATGTCGAAGAGGATGATCACTTCCGATTTCATGCAATGGCCGAATCGCCTCTGAAGCAACAATCAAAAATAGTAAACAACTAAGATAAAAAAAAAGTAATGAATCAAATGGAATTTCTTACTAATCACCTATAACTTTGTAAATTTAAATTTATATTTATATATATATAGGTAGTATACGGAATGTACTAACTTAATGCCTGTCCCAATTATATGGAACAGACTACAATAACGGTCCTCGTTTCAACTTGGACTAAAATATAACATTCGGTTTGAATGTTCGTTCTTCTAAAATCAGCCATCGTGAAAAGCAATTCAGCCGTTCAACCTTTTAGAATGTTCGAGAATAAGTTTGTTTTGTAATAAGTAACAAATATCTGCCGTTTACTATTTTTTTTTTTTTTTTATGTAATCTATAATTTTTTGGAAATCACTTTGTTTAATATTAACTTTGAATAAAATTCATATATTTTAGCGAACTAAGTGCGTTTCCCTACAACCAAAAGAACATTTTTACGGCCGCGAAATGTTCAGTAATTTTACCGTAAAACAATTAAAAATCGAATTGGGCAAATTAGGACTAGAAACAAGTGGTGTAAAAGCACAGCTAATAAGCAGATTAACAAAAGCAATTGGTGGAGGGAGTTCAGAAGAAGAAGATTCTACAGATAAAGAAACACCAGGAACTTCAAATATGAACAAAGGTCAGGATTTTAAAAACGGTAATGAAAATCTTGAGAAAAAAAATAACGATAACGGGACAAACAGGAATTTTTTCCAAACACATGGCGCGAGTAGTTTTTCGTAATCTATATAAATAAAATTGTAAATGTTCGTTTGTTCCTAACCGGTAACCTCCGAAATTTCTTGATCAATTGACTTGAAATTTTTATAGAACATTCGTTAGGAACACGAGCTGCTTCTTACATACTTTTTATTTTTTAAAAAAAAACAATTAAAAAAATTCATCACTAACACATAGCCACAAGCATCTAATAATTCATCGCCTTCCATCGTGATTACTCTTACTCACGCGCGCATACATCAATAAAGTACATATAATACATAATTTAAGCATAGATTGTAGGAAATAAAGATGGGCGTAGTGGCGGCGTTAAAAATATCAATTCGGAGGGGCAACACTGCAAATGGGCTTAATGCTTATGTATTCTGGAACATCAGAATTGCGAAAAATGTTTGCGTTATTTATTCCAAAAAACAAGTTTCTCTTAAGCGTACAAAATTAAATTATTCGCTTTAGATCCTCTTTATTGAAATGTAGCGAGCAAATTATATCTCTACTAATTCGCGTAAAATTTTGTAAACACATAGCCGAAAGCCATCTCATATGTATTTTATGGAAACCTTAAAACAAAAAAAAAATTTAAAACTGAAAATGCTGAATTTTCAAAAACATCGAGGAATTTTAAGAATTGTCCCCATTTTGAACAAAAAATGACTGTCTCTGGTAGTTTTCGTATTAATTAAAATAAAAAGAAAGTGGGATTCAAACTTGATTCAAAAAAACAAATTTTTTACTAAATTATGAATTAACATCATTTCTGTTTGATTAATTATAACTAAATAAAGCCTATAAAAACATTTTTTTTGTACAGCAATAATGAAAATTCGCCCATTTTAATACAAAATATATCAAACTTAAACGAATTAAAAAATGTTTGCGTTTTTTATTTTAAAAATCAAGTTTGTTTAAAACATACAAAATGAAATTATAAAATTATAACCTACTCTCTACTAATTGGCGTAACATTTTGAAAACCCAAAGCCGAAAGACATTTAATACGTAGTCTCATTTTTTGGAAACCCTAAAACCAAAAAAGGCATTTAAAAATGAAAATGCTGAATTTAACAAAATTTTAGATGAAATTTCCAGCTTGGGACGATTGACAATACAAAAGCTCTTACTTCCTGGGCAATCTCCGGTGGATAGGCATGACATCACGGCACCTGTTTTCAGACAAAAGCTGAAATCGCTGATGGATTTCATGATAAAACATTAAGTAAATCGTAAATTCGCCCTGTAGCCACAAAAATCGGATCAATGTCGAAATTGCTATTCTGGAATCATATGTATATGTAACTCTTCTATAAGTTTCTGTCAAATCCGTTGTAACTTTACCAGTGAGTTAAAAATATCGGAACTCATTAAAAAGTGACATAAAATTTGAAATTGTGTGTTAATAAAAAGAAAATTGAAGTGAAAATTATTTAAATTGTGTGTGAAACAGATAAAAATGAAAGTAAATCAATAATTTTTAAAATCTTTCGACGTAATTCATCGTTGAAAAGAAAAGAGAGAAAAAAGGAATAGTTTTGATGTAAACAAATACAAAAAAGTTTTAAAATAATTTTGTGAGGAATCCCAAACGTACATATACTAATCTGGCTCTATAACAAAATCACTTCAAACGAAATCGACGATGTAATATGCGCTGAAATACCCGATACCAATGTCGATAAGGATTTGCATGAGGTTTTGTCGAAAAATACGATACATGGACCTCGCGGTACACTGAATCCAAATTCACCATGCATGATAGTATCCAACACAGTTACAGGAAACGATGGATATCCTTTATACAGAAGAAGATCAGCAGAAGATGGCGGTAAATTAGCAACCCCTAGCATATTCGATGAAACTACGATAGGCAAACTGTACACCGTGCATCCTAATCAAGATGAATGCTTCTTTCTTCGCACGCTGTTGATAAATGTGGCCGCTCCAACGTCTTTCCACCAATTGAGAATTGTGAATGGTGTTACACATGCCACTTTCCGGAGCGCATATCAAGCTCTGAATTTATTGCAGAACGACCGACACTGGGATGTATGCCATTAATGACGAGTGCAATACGTCACATCCACATCAAATATGTGCATTGTTTGCAATCATATTGACCGTCTGCTCTCCTTCGTCTGAAACAGAGTCATAGGAGAAATTTAAAACCCACATAGCTGAAGATATTTTCCGTCGAATATGCAAGAAAAATTCAAATATGAACATGGATTTCACAGCAAAAATCTACAACGAAGTGTTGATAATGATTGAAGATTTGTGCTGAGAAATCGCGAACAAATCCCTCAATCAATTGGGAATGCCATCACCGAATCGATCTGCTGCTGCTTCGTTCGATGTAGAAATGCGTCGTGAACAAAATTACATTACGGGTGCTAACCTTTCAGCAAAAAGGCATTTACGATCAAATAATGCAAACTGTCAATAACGTGGTTGGAAAAATCTTCTTCTTAAAAGCTCCATGAGGAACTGGTAAACCGTTAGTAATAAGATTGATTCTGGCCACAATTCGATCCCAAAATTACATAGCCTTAGCTCTTGCATAGTCTGGAATAGCTGCGACATTGCTACCAGATGGTAGAACTGCTTATTCCGCTTTGAAATTACCATTGAACATGCAATTCATTGAAACTCTCACGTGCAACATTTCCAAAGCATCCGACATGGGAAATGTATTTTAGAAATGAAAACCTATTGTTTGGGATGAATGCACAATGGCGCACAAAATATCGCTCGAGGCTCTTGACGTGACGTCAAAAGAAGAATTGTTTGAAAAAGTATTTATTGGGTGAGTAAATGAGCTATTCTTGCGGCCAAGAAAAAAGATGTCTACGAACTTAACAATATTATTCAGTCTAACATTCAAAGCAAGGTAGTCACATACAAGTCAGTCGACAGTGTTATGGAAGCAGATGAACTGGTTAATTATCCACCCGAATTTTTCAATTCACTCGATCTGCCACAGCAGAGCTTTCAAAGGTGAATATGTCCTCATTCCTCGCATTCATATTATTCCAACGGAAATGCCATTTCGATTTAAGAGATTCCAATCTTAAGAATTGTGCCGTTTATATCTAGACACGGATTACTTATCACATGGACAATTATATGTTGATTGTTCTAGAGTGTGCACAGTCTGCATAGAGAATGGAACAACAAAAAATATTGTATACCCACAAACACTATAAAATAAAACATATTAAAACATGGATTCGTGAATTCGAAGAAATGGACAGAATTAGAGAAATTTCTTTATTTAAGAAGACAGTTAATCGGTACCGCTAAGCTTTTCATTCACGCGTCGCCAAGCAGATCATACGTTGATCTAAAAAATAATTTAATAGAAGAATTTGAGGTTAAACATCGCAAAGCAGATATTTACACGCTATTGCAGAAACGACTTAAGAAGAATTCAGAAAGCTTTCGAGAATACACTTACCATGAGGGAATTAGCTCAATTAGCTGACTTTGATGACGCGTCATTAATTCAATTTATAATTAACGGTGTGGTAGATAGGGAGCAAAATAAAACTATATTATATGGAGGCACTACATTCAAAGAATTACAAGCGAAGTGGGATATTTATGAGAAAATCAAAGCTAAAGTAAACCAGCAAAACTTTAATCAAGAAAGTTGTAAAGCAAATCATCAAACAAAATCTAATCATTGCTTTAGCTGTGGGTCAAAAGACCATAAAAGACGGGATTGTACAGCGACAACGAAATGTTTCAAGTGCAATGGCAGAGGACACATGTCAAATTCTTGCACTAAAAATTCGGCATCAAAAAGCTTTCAGCAAACAAACATCATTACGGTTCAAAATACGAAAAAATTTTTGATACAACATCATATTTTTGAAGCTTTGGTTGACACAGGCAGTGACTTACCATTATTAAGAGAAGACTCATTTAAACTAATAAAAAATATTAATCTAATAAATAAACGTTTGAGTTTTTTAGGTCTATCATCAGCAAAAACAAGATCTCTCGGTTATTTTGAAACATCAGCTTTGATTGATGGAGTTAACATAAAAGCGCAATTTCACATTGTACCAAATAATGCAATTAAAGTGTCGTGCATCATTGGATACGACATAATTTCAAAGGCAAGAGTAGTTTTCGACAAATTCGGTGCAGTTTTTTATCCAGAATAAGAAGAAGAAAGTAGTCAAATCATGCGTATAGAATTAAACGAAAGTAGCAAAATCGATGTACCTTTCAGGTATACAAATAAAGTAAAGGAAAAGATAAAAAATTTTCGTCCCAAGCAAATAAAAGATTGTCCTATAAAAATGACCATACTGTTGACAAATGATTCACCAATTTACACCCAGCCAAGAAAAAGAAGCTGTAAAGCGGGCATGTCAAACACGCGGCCCGCGGACCAATACATAGATTGCGGCCCGCCGAGACTTAAAATTTTTTAAATATCAAGCTTTCACGCTTGAAGCTGGAAAGTTTGAACTTTTTGGTTGATGCTGGCGTGAGGCATCAAATGCAGAGCGGCGGTTGAAACCGAAAAGAGATAAAACACAAGACGACAAGATAAAGTCTAGTGTTTGCTCAATCGTTTGTGGATGAAAGTGGATTTTGGTTTTTATTCATGTAAACATGATCAATGTTAACTTACGGCCTATCGAGAATGTAAACATGTTTATACATGATAACATTCGAAACAAATCCTATGTAAACATTAGCCATGATTGTGGGATGGCTATCAGAGTTAAGAAAGATAGTTCATGTAGAAAAAACGAGGACAACAATCTTCATTCAGCCAGTTTAGTTTGGATCGTCGTTGAAAAAGTAAAAGTAAAAGAGTTGAGTTCATTAAAATAAAAGTGTTTTTTACTTCATCCTGGTCCTTTTACATTCTTTCATAATAAACTAAAAAGTTAATCTATTATAATTTTATTAAAATTCAATATAATCAAACTTCGAGAATGAGTAAGAAAAGATCGATTGAAGAGGAACATCGTAATTTTAAAAAAAAAATGGGAACTGCAATATTTTTGTGTCAAAAACAAAAATAAAATATTGTGCCTGACATGTAAAAACTCCATTTCAGTTGCTAAAGAATATAATCTTAAAAGGCACTATGACAGAAATCATAAAACCATCTACGACCAATACGTTGGAAAACTTCGTGAAGACAAGTTGTCGGAATTGAAATCAATTCTTCAAAAACAACAAAGTGTATTCACTAAAATGGTTGAAGACAATACATCTGCTGTGAAAGTTAGTTATATATTATCACATTTAATCGCAAGCAGATCGAAACCATTTACTGAAGGGGGATTTATTAGTGAATGTTTAATTAAAGCGGCGGAAGTATTATGTCCAACAGAAATAAAAAAATTTAAAAGTGTAAGTTTAAGTCGAAATACTGTAGCTAGCAGAGTTGATGAAATAGCCGAGAATTTGAGAAATCAGCATAATTCAATAATATCAACATTTCAAGCCTATTCTATTGATGAAAGTACAGATGTTCGAAATACCGCTCAGCTGGCCGTTTTTATTCGCGGATGCGATGTTAATTTAAAAATAAGTGAAGAACTTTTGGAAATCGTTCCTATGCATGATACAACCACTGGAGCTGATATTTTTGATGCACTTATGGAAGTTTTGAACAAGTATAAGTTATCATTGAAAAAGTTGGTTTGCCTTGCAACTGATGGTGCACCTACCATGACCGGTATTACTAAAGGAGTTGTTGCAAGATTAAAAGAAACATGCAAACAGCATGGTAATAATAATTTTGAACACTTTCACCAGCAAGTACTGTGCTCCAAAGTTTTAAATATCGGACATGTTTTACGTACGTGGACTTAATCATCATCAATTTGCTTCATTTCTGGAAGATATAGAATGTGAATACACCGATCTACCATATTATAGGGAAGTGCGATGGCTTTCGAGTCATAAAGTTTTAAAACGATTCTTCAAATTGCTAGATGAGATTATAATTTTCTTGGAAACAAAAAATTATGAATGTGCTGAATTAAAAGATGGACAATGGATAAAGGACCTGACTTTCTCAGTTGATATTACAAGTCATCTTAATCAACTTAATCTTAAGCTTCAAGGCAAAAATCATGTTGTTACAACGCTATTTGATAATATTAACGCTTTCAAACAAAAATTACTACTTTGGCGAAAACAAATAGAAAAAGAAAACTTGTCTCACTTTGAAAGCTGTCAATATCTATTGACTAAATCACCTAAATTAAAATTTACAGAATATGCTCAGCAAATTAAATTGTTAGAAACGGAATTCGATCGAAGATTTTCTGATTTTAAAAGCTGTGAATTACAATTTCGTCTTTTTACTTCACCTCTATCTATCGATATTGGAATTGTTGATGAAAACTTACAAATGGAATTAATTGAAATCCAATGTGATTCTTTGCTGAAGCAAAAATATTTGGAAGTTGGAATTCCAGATTTTTATACATATTTATCTGTAGATCGGTTTCCTAAAATGTTATCGTTTGTTACGCGTATAATGGCTATGTTCGGAAGGACCTATTTATGCGAGCAAGTATTTTCTTTAATGAAAAATAACAAAAATTCAGAAAAGTCAAGATTAACCGATCAACATTTATCATCAATTTTAAAAATTGCATCAACTCAAGATATTCAACCAAATTTTGATGACTTGCTTTGTGAAAAACGATGTCAAATATCTTCTAAAAAGTAATATTAAACCGTATTTCTTATTATAACTTTTATTTTTGTTTTTTTATAAAAAATATAAAATATTTATACTTTAAGTTTAAAAAATAAAATAAAATATAAAACGACTATGTATTTACAATATAATATACAATACACCTGACATGGAGTCTAATAAATACATAATACATAATATAATCATTCTAAAAGCGTATTTTATTAATTTTTTGAACATTGAAAACATGCGGCCCCCAACTTAATACAAAATAGATCATGTGGCCCGTAGTATCATATGAGTTTGACATGCCTGCTGTAAAGGAACAAGTAGAAGTATGGTTAAAAGAGGGCATTGTGCAACCATCTTCATCACCCTTTGCTAGTCGAGTAGTTGTAGTTCAGAAAAAAGACGGTAGTCCAAGAATCTGCATAGATTATAGAAAGCTGAATAGCCAAACTATTAATAGAAGATATACTCGATAGACTCCAACATGGAAAATTTTTTTTAACACTAGACTTGAAAAACGATTTCTTCTATGTTCCAGTGGAGAAAAGCTGCATCAAGTACACAGCATTTGTAACATCAGAAGGGCAATTTGAGTTTACGCGAGTCCCATTCGGATTAACAAATTCACCAAGCGTGTTCCTGAGGTATATTCAATTTTCCGTGATCTGGTGAATAAAAACATAAGCCCTCGTCACGCGACTTGATTATTGTTGCGAAGATTTTTCGCAAATTTGACAAGTCATTCTGATTGGTCAGGGAAAACTTAAAATAATCTGCACTCGTGACAACGTTTCGCAAATATAATTTTTTATTTTCGCAGAAATGACATTAAGCAGTCAGTTATTTTGAATATATGAAATGTATTCCAAAATATTTTTAAAAAAATAAAACAAAAATTAGATTAAATTTAAAAAGGAAATAGAATAGAAAAGAAAAAGAAATTTACAAATAATAAACACTAGATGGCGGTTTAATAAAACAATAAAAAAAAAATAGTTTAATACACTGCACTGTATTTCAGTTAGAATATTGGGTGATTCATTAAAATCATCAAGTATTCTAAGAAACAAGAAAAAAACACCGTACCACAAAACAATAAATAAATCAAATAAACAATGATTAAAACGCATACAGACGATCTTTTCCAGAAAGCTCCAAAATTAAATTGTTTACACGAACCAAAACAATGATTCACAATGCAAGAGCTTTCTAGAAACGCCAAGAAAAAGCTTTCTAACACATTTCGATGAAGAAATGGAGAAGCTTCTCAATTAAATAATTTCGACACGTTTCGATGAAACTTCTGGAACTTAGACCGATAGGTATATAAGGCAAAAACGCCGTCGAAACATCATTCAGTTGAAGTCTAAAGCTTCGTCAGAGATTATACAAAACAGAGATTGGAAACGTGATTAATTTGTGGAAGCGATTACAAGGGCGATTTGTGATCAATTATTAAGATAGTGATTGTGGTGTATTTTTATAAACTGTGATAAATTAATTGTAATAATTAAATTATTGAAAGACAAATATTTTTAAGACTAATTGTAACGCAGAAGTAATTATAAATAAACTTTATACACTAAATTCACATAAATAAAAAGTGTTATAATTTTAATAACATCGAACAAAAAGAGTAGCACGTCACATTGGTGTCAGAAGTGAAATTATTTATTGTGAATCAGTGCGGAAAAGACAATTGTGCTAAAAAAATTTCTGCAAGAAAATTCGAAATTAAACTAGAAACTTCTGTGGGGAAAATTTCGAAGAAATTCGCTATTAAGAAATTTGAGTGTATAATAATTTCGACTGTGTGAAAAATTTCAGGGGCGTACAAGAAATTTTGTATGAGTTGTATAAAAATTTCGATTGTGCGAAATTTGAGGTTATACGTCGTGTATCGTGTGAAAATTTCGATTGTACGAGAAATTTCGTAGAAATTAAGATTATACTGGGAAATTTCGTGGTATTTAGATACTGTGCGAGAAGTTTCTATAGAACATAAGAATTTCGTGAACAATTAAAAATATTTGAACAATGGAAAGTAAATTATTAGACAATTTGAGTGCATCAGTACTATCCACAGTTCTGAGTATGTGGAATTTACCTTCCAAGGGAACTAAAACAGAAAAGAAGAAAAGAGTAATCGCTGAATGTGTAGAAAGAGAACTAGACAGTAGCACATTCGACTTTAGTGAAATTCTGAAAGAGGGAAACGACGAAGAAATTACCAACGAAGACGCGGCTGAAACAACAGCAAGTGTTCAGGATGATTTAAAGACGCTTATGACCATGATGATCGGTCTTCAGACTAGTCTACAAGGCGAATTAAAATCAACCGCTTGTAGTTTAGAAGAAGAAATGAAAACAAATGCTTCCAGTTTACAAAAAGAAATGAAAACAAATGCTTCTAGTCTTCAAATCAAAATGGATTCAACTAATTCCAGTCTACACAGTTTACAAGATGAAATGAAATCAACTGTTTCTAGTCTTGAAAATGAAATTAAAACAAGCGTTTCTGGACAAGAAACCAAAATGGAGTCTAGTATGGGTAAATTAAAATCTCAAGTTGAATCCAGTGTTGCGAACTTAGAAGACAAAATTACCACAGAAGTCTCTACAGTTCGCACAGAAGTAAGCAAAGTTGAGCAGAGATTGGAAGATAAAATGAAAAGCAATACTACAGATCTAGAGAACAAAATAACTACCGAAGTCAGCAACGTTGACCAGAAATTGGAACAAAAAGTAGCAGAAATCGAAGCAAAAATGGCTGACATCAAAGAAAATAAACCAAATATTGAGTCATCAGGTAAAAAGATGAAGCCACCAATATTTGACGGCAAAACTTCATGGCCAGTATACAAACGACAGTTTGAAGCGGCTGCTGGTGCGAACGGCTGGTCCAATGTAGAAAAAGCCACAGCATTAATTCTGGCTCTACGGGGTAACGCAGCCGATTTATTGCGGACAATCTCACCAGAAAATGAGAAAAATTACAATTACATTGTAACACAATTGGACATTCGATATGGGGATAACCACATGAAGGACGTATACCGAATGGAGCTCGTCAACAGAATGCAAGAATCTGGAGAGACACTTCAGGAGTGTTCAGCAGATGTTGAGCGGTTGGTATACTTGTCATACCCCGATTATCCCCTGGAGCTGCAGAATGACTTGGCTGTAGAAAGATTCACTAATGCCATTCGGGATGCAGACATTCAGTTCAAGGTCCGGATTAGTGGAAAACGCATGTTGCACGATGTGTTGGCTGTAGCGTTGACATTGGAAGCTGCAAAGAGAGCAACAAGGGCGGTTCCAATGGTACGAGCTGCTATGATTGATGAAGACTCAACAGAGCTAACGATAGACCAACTAACCGAAAAGATAAAGGCGGATGTGCAACGAGCTATCCAGGAATTGGAATTGAACGATACTAAAAGAAGACTGAAATGCTGGGGCTGCGGTAAAGAAGGACATTTAGAGCGGCAGTGCCCCAACCAGACAAAAGCACCGATTATGGTATCAGTCTCTCTCCTACAACAGGGTAACGACAGATTAACGACGCAAGGAGTAATTGCTGGTCATCGATGCAGGATCATCGTAGATACTGGCGCGAGTAGATCCATCGTGAACAGGAAGCTCATTAATAGAAAACACATGAGCAGAAGCAGTAACAGTGTTCTTCAAACGGTTACAGGGGAATCATCTCCGATTCTGGGTGAAGTGATTCTAGCATTGGGGCTAGATGAGTATGTGTTTCGACATACGTTTTTGGTGGCTGATATAATGGACGATTGTATCATGGGCCTGGACTTCATGAAACAGAATGGAGTGAGCGTAAACATTGAAGATAGGTTATTGCGATGTGGAGATATTGAGTTCCCGCTAACGTTGGAGGAAGCAGATTCCCGTGGCAGCAAATCAAATCTACGAGACCAACAAGTTACGTCAGATGCGAATACTGTTTTAAGGACAAAACGAGAAGGAGCATATCCAGTGTCGTAAAAGGGGCTTTTGGAGAAACAAATGAGAACTGCAGGAATATGAACAAGATAGTAGCTATCCGTACATTAAGGATTGGAGGCGACGACATGTCTAGCATACGAAACGCGCAGCTAAAGGATGAAGATGTTGGACCAATCCTTAAATGGAAGAAAAGGGGTCAGCGTCCAAAATGGAGCGATATTGTAATACGCAGTGATACGACAAAAAGTTATTGGGCTCAGTGGGACTCGTTACAGATAGAAAATGGCGTTCTGAGGAGAAAATGGGATTCTCCTGATGGAAAAGCCAAACTAATGCAGTTGATCGTTCCTAAATGCAAAGTACATGAGGTACTTGGTGAAGTACATGTGGGAACTTCAGGGGGACATTTGGGAGTCAACAGAACATTAGCGAAGGTGCGAGAACGATTCTATTGGGTACACTGGCGAGCTGATGTCAAAAACTGGTGCAGGAATTGTGACGCCTGCACAAAAATTGTAGGACATCAAAAGGAAACTGAAACTGCAGTGGGGCAATATGTTGACGCTGAACTCAAGCAAGACACGAGTGAACAGGATAGCACCAGACAAACTCCCCCAGAAAGATCATCTGGACAGCATATACGGGTTCCGGTGGACAAAGTATTTGAGGAACCTGCAAACAACGAATTAAAAGATAGCGACTGCACCAACGAGATGAACTCATTGGACGTGGTATGGCGAAAGCGAAAATCATCAAAAGTAAAAATGAAGGTGATTCATTCAAATCAGTTTATAGAAATTAAAATTAGAGAACGCAATCAAATTAGAGTTGGAAATAGCTAAACTGAAAAATTACAGCAATAAATAAAAACAATTTTTTTCCGTTTGTTAAATTTTTTCTAATTCAAATAAATTTTTAAGGAAATAATACTTCACATAAAGCTTGCCTTTTAATTTCACCTAATTTATCAATGTCGGCAGCATCGATGTTTAAGTAATTTTCTTCATCGCTCTGATCTTCATTATATGTTGTCGGAAACTCAGTCCTCTGGGGTAAGATGAGGCAAGATTATATTATGAAGTATGCAACAAATTCTTATCCAGGTACATGCATTTTTGTGACTTTGAGTGTTAAAAATTGTTAACTTTAAGTCCTTTAAACTGGGAAACTTTTCTTTAAGCAGCCCATTGTTCTATACACACGCGATATCTGCTGAAGTGTTTGTTGAACAAATTTCTTTTTTCCTGTGACAAGTTTCGGGAGGTTCTTCGATACTGTATTATTACATGTTCAGTAAGCCTGTAAGCAGAACCCGCAGCGATCCACTGACCCTCAGACAGATATTTTTCGGGATTTTTCCCTATGTAGGAATTGTTGAAAATTCTAGCGTCGTGGACACTTCCAGGGTATCCCACCAGGTGCACTTTCACTTTACTTTCGCACCGAGTCACTCCGCGTTTATGGAAAGAATGGTTTTGTTATTCAAAAACTTCTTTTAAAAAACAAACTTCTTTATTTTCCTCAAATGTTACTTATAATTTTAATTTTAAATAATTATTTTAAAATTGGGAAGGAGGATGTTTCCCTTGGAGCGCGTATCGAGGACTGACTAGAAAATGATAATTTTCTAGTCTTGAAATAATTTCGAAAAGTTAACACAAATCGTTCCCATGAAAATCGTTCTCACGATCAGTTTGAATAAATTCCTTAGTTCTTAAATTACAAAATGCTAAATTCGCGATTTTAATAAAAGTGAAATTGAAATTCGAGTTTTTGAAATTTAATGAAAAACAAAACTTAGGAATTTGTAATTTCATATTTTAATAAAATATAATAAAATAATTTTGCTGATCGCGTTTAAGAAATACGAGTTATGAGAAGATATGTGGAATTTTGCTTTATAACATTCCTCCTTCCATATTTAAAAAAAAAAATAAACTTATTTAAAACATTTATTTTTTTTTCCAATATATTTTCAAAGTATAAAATTTATTTAAAATTTTCTTTTTAATTTAAATTTTGATTTTTTAAAATTTATTTAAAATTTTCTTTTTAATTTAAATTTAGATTTTTTTTTTTTTTAATCTATAAAATATAGCAATATCGTATTGTATTGTCTTGAAGTTATATATGTAAATGTATATATTTTTATTATAATGTATATATATATTTTTTATTAAAGTATAAAATTTTTTTAAAATTTATTAAATTTATTTAAAATTTTTCTTTTTATATGAAACTATTCATCTATAGTTTCAATTTCTTGCCTTCGACAATTAGTACTCAAATTACATTTTATAATTTGTTTAAAAATGAAATAGAATACAATTATTATTATAACTATTACAACCACAATAAGGATTACAATTTTATTGCTATTATCGTTAGTTGTAATTTCAAATGTCTCTACCGAGTTTTCTTGTTGCAGTTTACTAATACTAAGACTTATTGTATCAAGATCCCATTTACCTATATTTATTTGTTGAGGTTTTATCAGATTTTCGAATATACTGAAATTGCTTGGAATTTTATCTAACTCTTTAATAAATATATTACCAAAGTTCCATTGAAACGGTATGATATTTAAAATTTCGGTTTTGGTTTCCAAATTAACTTGATCTGTTTTAGCCTTACATTGATCGTGTAACTCTAAGGTACCACTGTCTTCCAATGGAACTGTGATGCTGAATTATTACAAATAATTTGTAAAAATGTTTTATTGGGTAAAATATATAACCAATTATTGGAAGCAGTTAATGAGTACCATATTTGATGATTGAGTTTGAAAATATTTAAATCACAATCGGATGGATTAGGATCTGAAGGACTTAAAGCAATTATACAATTTTGTTTGTTACGATTATAAGTCAAAAAGTTCATTATACATATGAAATTGTTTTCTGGCATCTTAATGAATTTGTCGAACTCATTCTGCTTTAAAAATATATATTGACTCAATAATTCATTGATAGCCACATATTCAGCATCTGTTTTTACATAATAAAATAAGTTATCCTTAAATTTGAAAGGTAAACTGGTAAGTTTATTTAATTCTGATATTAGTGGGATCTTAATTTGAAACAAAAAGTAATTACTTGCATATACCGGTTTGACTTGTGCAATTCTACTTAAAAATGGAAGTTTCGAAGTTTCCAATTTTATTGGCAGTTTTTATTACCATCGAGTTCTAACTGAACTTCTTTTAGTGCTTTTAGGAAAGTGTCTATATTTAATAAGTGCCTATCCAACTTTCCCAAAATAGCTTCTTGTATGATATCAAAAAGATCTTTTTGTTTTGAAATTAACTGATCCAAAGATAGTGTCATGATATTGGCTAATTCGTCAAAAATATGAAGATTCTTTTCAAAGTCCGATTTATTTTGCATTTCTTCGTATAACGTTGAAATTTGTGAATGCATTGTTGCAAAAGTTGTGTGTAATTCTAGATTAGATTTATTGAATGCTTGGACTATATTGCTGATAATTGAGGCCTGTTTTTCTAGATTATGATGTGAATTAATTTGATTGTTTTACAGTCCTTTTACAATATCGTCCAACATATGTGCGTCGTCATTGTCCATAACTCCAAATAAAAATTTCTGTAAACTTCCTATACCATTGATAAGACCTCTTTTTTCTCGCTTATTTCCAAGATTAAAAATTCTAGTGAAATAGTAGTCATTTTTGAGAACTTCATTTAAAGTCCCATTGATGATTCTTAAGGTAACTCTACAGTGATCTAATGGGAAATTTTTCTTATTTTGCGTACATAGAGTGTCTAAAGTATTGTAATATGAATTTAATTGTTTTGTAGATTCCTGGAATTCCGTTAAATTTAAATAAATATAAAAAGTCCATGACGATGTTGATTTTAGAAGTGATCCGATTTGTTCAAAATATTCTCCTATACCATTGACTAAAGGTGAAATTTTTTGGTTATTACCAAAGACGGATTTATTGTGTAGGCACGATAGTAACATAAAAAACCTGGAAATTTAATTGTGTAATTATTTTACAGTAATACCTTTTTTAAAAGGTTGTTATGTACAACTTTAGAATTTCGACCTATTTTTATTTTGGAAATTTCGGGCGAAATTGTTTCTATTATTTCAAAAGGCCCTTCAAAAATTGGGGTAAGTTTCTTATTTTTTCGATCTTTCGTTTTAAAAAGACGTTGTCACCTATGTGCAATTGAATTGATTTCGTATTTCGATCATAATAGGTTTTTGATTTCTCTTTTGCTTGGAGTTGGTTCCCACGAATAATTGTATATCCGTTTTGAAGCCTAGCTTTAAGCTCTATTACGTAGTCATCATAATTGTACACAGGTTCAACAGCTCGTACAATAGATGATGGCAACTCAGGTCTTATTCCAAATAAAGCTTCGTATGATGTGTAATTAGTTGCTGAATGAGGAGTTGTGTTATAGCAAAATTTTGCATAATCCAACCAGGAGTCCCAGTTGGATGCATCTTTACTTGCATAAATTCGCAAATAATCACCAAGCGTTCGATGACACCGTTCTAAAGAACCGTTGCTTTGCGGATGATAAGGAGGTGTTTGTTTCTTTTTGATTTGAAGGAGCTTACATGTTCGTTTGAACAAGTCACTTATGAAGTTGGTGCCCTGATCTTTTAATAAAGATGTTGGGGTGCCAAAAATGCATACAATTTTTCTAACATACTGTTCTGCGACAGTGTGTGCTTCTTGATTTGGTATGGGAATTGCTAACGTGATTTTTGTGAGATCATCCTGAAATGTTAGAATATATTTGTTGGAGTTGTCTGAAATGGGTAAAGGTCCGACGATATCGAGCGCTACGCGTTCAAAAGGTCTTTTCGCTGTTGTCGTAACCTTCATTGGTACTTTAGTCTTGAGAGTTGATTTATTTCTTTGACAAATTTCACAGCTCTTTATATATTTTTTTATTTCACGAAACATATTTCTCCATTTATACTTTTCTCTGATTCGCTTAAAAGTACGTGAAACACCTTGATGTCCTCCTGTCAGACAGTTGTGATATTCTTGCAAGATTTTCTGTATTTCTCCTTTATCTGCTATTTCTATAACAGAATCAATTTTATTTTCTATATTTAATTCATGGTTTTGTGATCTTGTAACTACGTTAACTTCTTCTGTTTCCAATCTAGTTAAAGCATATGCATTGCTATTAAGTTTACCTGATTTATGAACAAAATCGAAATCGTACTCTTCGAGTTTAATTCTCCAACGCATAATTCTTGAAGTTGGGTCTTTTAAATTGAATATCCAAACTAGAGGCTTATGATCTGTTACAACAGTAAATTTTCGACCGTACAAGTAAGGTCTGAAATGTGCAACAGCCCACACTACAGCTAAAGCTTCCTTTTCTATGGTTGAGTAATTCAGTTCAGCTTTATTCAGAACTCTACTTGCAAAAGCAATTTGCAGGTCTGCACCTTCTGAATTACACCGTTGAGATAGGACTGCTCCTATAGCGGCATTGCTAGGATCTGTTGTGAGAAAGAACTTTTGTGCGTAATTTGGATATTGAAGGACGGGTGGATTAATTATCGCCTTTTTGAAAAACGTAAAACTTTCATCACAGTAAGCATCCCATGAATATGGAATATCTTTTTTTAGTAAACCATTTAGTGGAGCCGCCAATTTCGAAAATTGGGATATAAATTTTCTGTAATAACCCGAGGAATGACTTAATTTGTTTCTATATTTTTGGAATAGAGAGAATTTTGATTGTGTTAACCTTTATTGAATCGGGCTTTATGCCATTTTCTGTGATTACATGGCCCAAATACGTAACTTCCTTACAAAGAAATTTACATTTATTTGGTTGCAATTTTAAATTGTATTTTTTCAGACAGTCGAAAATTTCTCTTAATTCATTATTGTGATCCGAAAGATTTTTTCCGTATACTACAATATCATCAAGGTAAACAAAACATCGAATACCTTGCAAACCGGTTAATACTTTATTCATTAACCGCTGGAATGTTGGTGGTGCATTTCTGAGTCCGAAAGGCATTCTATTGAACTCATAGTGCCCATATGGAGTGCTAAAGGCAGTTTTAGGCTTATCTTTTTCTGCGACACCTATTTGGTGAAAACGGTTAGCTAGATCTAACGTACTAAAATACTTAGAATCATCCAATTGGTTCAGTATCTCTTCAATATTTGGTAAAGGATACGCATCAGCCAGTGTGACTTCGTTTAATTTTCTGAAGTCTACCACAATTCTCCATTTTTTGTTTCCATTTGCATCAGGTTTCTTTGGGACGACTAACAACGGAGAGTTCCATGGACTCACATTATGTTTTATTATAACTAACATTTTAGTCACCTGAGTTTTAATTTCATTTTTATGAATTTCTGGTAAACGATAAGGTCTAAGATTTATCGGAGGTTGATCAGTTTTTGTAGTAAGTTCATGAGTTATATCTGATGTAGAGGTTAGTTTGTCACCTTCCAAAAAAAATAAAGTATTATATTCTCGACATATGTTCAAAATTGATTTTTCTTCTTCTGAATTTAGACGTTCTAGATTTAGCATAGATTTAAGAGTTTAAAACCGATTTTCTATTTTTTCTTCATTGCTAAAATTGGGTAAATGATAAACTTCATATTCTGATAATTTTTTATAAGAAATGCAGAGATCAGAATTTAATTCAATTGATTTATCACTGCTATTTAAAATGGCAATATTGATATAACCGTCTACGGGTTTAGCAACAACTCCAGATGAATATACATTCGGCATGATTTCTGAGGGAAAACATACGATTTCGTCATTCTCGTATATTGGTCCGAATTTTAGAATTTCTTCAATTCGAGGAGCAATTATAACTTTGCGTTAATTATTTTTAAAATTAAGAGTAACTTCTTTATTATTTAAATGGAAAGTAAAATTTTGTAATTTGTAGTTGACAATTGCATTAGTTTGTATAAAGAAATCTTGACCTAATATTCCATTGTACGTAATGGGAAAATCAGATGGAACTACATGAAATTTATGTTCAAATGTAAAATCAGCTGTGACTTTGATTTTTAGATAACAAATTCCTTTTGTCCAAAGGCCCTCTGATGAAATACCTTTAATTTCAATTAATTTGTCAGTGTGAACTAAAACGTCACCGTCTAAAGCGGATATCTTGATGAGACTTATTGAAGCCCCTGTGTCTAAGAGCATGTGATTATGTTTTTCTATGGTTTCTTGAATATCCAAACATATTTCGCTTTCGAATAACTTTTTATTATTTAGATTATATACCACTTCACAATACTGTAGCAGTTCACTGTTTGTCGAAGAGCGTTCTGGATTAGATTTTGAATTGGAGTTTGTATTTGATTTTGAATTGGAGTTTGTATTTGATTTTGAATTGGATTTTGAGTTTATATTTGATTTTGAATTGGAGTTTGTATTTGATTTTGAATTCGCATTTGAATTGGATTTTGAGTTTATATTTGATTTTGAATTTGGATTTATTTTTGTGAGAATGTTGATGACGTTTGTGTTGACAGATTTTCCTTATGATTTTTGTTGGTGCTCTGTACTAAATCTCGTACCCTGGCTGTCGCACCGTTCGAACAAGGGTTTTCTCGGTTTTCCGAATTATTATTAATTTCTCTTGAATTATTTTGGCGTTTTTTATTATTGTATTCGCGCTTTCGGCAATTATTGATATTGTGTCCGTATTTCTTACAATAACGACACGTTACTGCTTTTGAATTTGAATTTGTACTGGCACTGTTCACATTGCACCATTTTCCTACATTCACTTATATCATGCCCCGGAATTCTACAATTTTTAGAAAATTTTCTACTCGCGTTTGGTTGAAAAACTCGTTTCTCACTTTCTATTAATTTATCTTCTTCAAGGGAGAAATCTGTGGCGTCTCTTAACGTTTCATGTCGGCTTGATTTTACTATTAATTTCAAATTTGATCGGAGACCCCGTTTAAAATTGTTAATAGCCATTTTCTCGTTTAATTTTCGTATGGCTTTTCCGCTTTCAACTGATTCACCTTTTGAACTAGAAATATCTAATTCATCCAATAAATTTTCTATTCGTTCAGCGTTAACAACAAGGTCCGCGAGAAGAAGTGATACATTCACTTCTTCTCGCGGACCTTGTTGTAAACTGAATATTTCAGATTGAATAATTTGGACAGACCGTTCTTGCGAGAATTGTTTTTCCAAAGCAAATTTTAACTCTTCCACAGTGTCATACTCGTTATATCGTAATATAACGTTGTACGCACGTCCAGTTAATTTGGATTTAATTAAATCTAAAAATTCTAATTTGGAATTGTCATCTGTTGCTCGTGAATATTGTATTGCAACAACTTGCAAAAACCGATGCAACTTTTTGTTATCCTCATCAAACTCAGGAATTAACTTAATGGCATTGCCTAAATTAAAAATGCTAAGAGCCATTTTTAATGGTGTAGGCTGAACTGTTTCTGAATTTGAAGCACTTGGAGAGGAAAAGATTTCTTCGTTTTTATTTGATGACTCAGAATCGGAAGAATTTTCTAAGTTTTTTTCGTTTTGGGTTTGAGCTTTCCGCGGTATCTTTTTCCGTCTCCTAAACTAATATTTAAAGAGTTCTTTGGACATTAATACGCGTTTTAAAATTCACACAACCGACAATAACCGACGTAACTTTTTTATTTTAAATAAGGAAACAATGACACAATAAGTCGTTTGAATTACAAATGCAGGTAGGTATAATAATTTTTTTTTCACTTTCACAATACTTTTTTTTTTCTTATAATCTAATATTAATATAATAAATATTCTTAACTTACGTTAATTTCATATTGCCTTGCTGTAGATTTTGCTGAACAGAATGTTTGTTGTAGTTGAATATAGTTGAGTTGAGTAGAATCTTTGTTCTAGACGAATATAGTTGAGTTGAGTTAAATCTTTGTTGTAGACGAATATAGTTGAGTTGAGTAGAATCTTTGTTGTAGACGAATATAGTTGAGTTGAGTAGAATCTTTGTTGTAGACCAATATAATTGGGTTGAGTAGAATCTTTGTTGTAGACCAATATAGTTGGACGGTGTCTAAGGGCTGCCCGCCATATAATTACCTCACATCAATTTTATTATAATTCTCTTTGCTGTTGTTGTTTCTTCTTTTTTTTACAACTTAAACACTTTCTTAATTTTTTTTTTTTTTGATATTAAAATTTCTTAACTTTTGATTACGTATTTTCCTTAAAATTCTTTTTAAAAATTTAATTAAAAGGATCCACAACTTGTGAAATACCACCGCTGTCACCAGAAAATGTTGTTTTATCTTTTTAGGTGCACTTTCACTTTACTTTCGCACCGAGTCACTCCGCGTTTATGGAAAGAACGGTTTTGTTATTCAAAAACTTCTTTTAAAAAACAAACTTCTTTATTTTCCTCAAATGTTACTTATAATTTTAATTTTAAATAATTATTTTAAAATTGGGAAGGAGGATGTTTCCCTTGGAGCGCGTATCGAGGACTGACTAGAAAATGATAATTTTCTAGTCTTGAAATAATTTCGAAAAGTTAACACAAATCGTTCCCATGAAAATCGTTCTCACGATCAGTTTGAATAAATTCCTAAGTTCTTAAATTACAAAATGCTAAATTCGCGATTTTAATAAAAGTAAAATTGAAATTCGAGTTTTTTAAATTTAATGAAAAACAAAACATAGAAATTTGTGATTTTATATTTTAATAAAATATAATAAAATAATTTTGCTGATCGCGTTTAAGAAATACGAGTTATGAGAAGATATGTGGAATTTTGCTTTATAACACCTGATTCGAAATTTGTTATCGCAAATCGCTTGCAATTTTAAGGCATATTGCTTGCTGCGTGACAAATAAGATACCGGATCGATTTCTGGAGTTTCGTTTAATGGTATCTCCGTACCATCTAAATAACCAACGCAATAAGGTAATTCTTCAAATGCGTCTGCCACTAACTGGTCTCTTTCCATGTCTGTTGGTCATGTTAAAAAATGCCTTTCCAGATGAAGAATACTGTTGAAAACTCTCGTTGTCACTTTTTCGATTGTGCCTCCGTCTCCAATGCCAAAAAGAGACGCAATTTTTCCTCGCAATGCATTTTCACCACTTAATCCCAGCCGAAACAACACTATTGCTAATTGAAAAAATCGAGAAAATTGCAGTTTGTAGTTCTTTCCATGGAACACTTCATGGTCCTTAATTAAATTCAGTATTAAATAGAATACTTCCTTCGAAACCCGAAGTAACATCTTGAATCGGTTTTCATCCAGATTGGACAGTTTCCTCGTACCATGTTGCATTTTTTGGAACGTTTAATCGATAAGAATACCGACAATGGGAAACAATGGTCAAATCCTCCTCCAATTCATCTAAAATTTCATCTATTTCTGCATCTGAAATTATATATTTTTTAATAAATAAGCCAACATTATTATTACATAAAAAACAATACTTGATGATTCCAAAATTTCCATTTCAAACAAAGCACTTTCAATTAAAAATTCCACTAATTCCCTTTTTCCTGACATTTTACACAAATTAATATTTTTATATTCTTCCAAAAGAAAAACCCGTTAAAAAAAATTCAAAATTGTATCTGTCAAAAATGAAAAATTCATATTCGCAATAATGGCTGTGTTTTATTCATCGGGGTCAGCGCCTATTTTGAATAAAACGATCCGGGTCTCGAGAAGAAAAAAAATATTTTCTTTTAAAAGAAATTCAACTTTTTCGATCATTTTTTAAATAAATTATACGCAAATCAAATAAATACTAGCAAATTCTCAAAAATCTTTATTGACTGATATTAAAAAATCATTTTTTTCACGAATTTATGAAATTGATTCTGACATTTAAATCCACAATATAAGAGAAACGATGGCTGCGCCATCTCTTGCAATTTTAGGTAACTTAGGTAAATACAATCCATCGGAGTCTCAGGTGCTGAACCCGATAAATATTTGGGTTATGTTGTTGTTGCTTTTACATGTTATGAAGCAGACCTTGACGCTGACCCCGATGAATAAAACGCAGCTAATAATCAACTGCAGGGCATGTTTATTTTTGACATAAGCTTCGCAAATTTGCAAAGTCTTTTAAGCATTTTGATTGGTTCATTGAATTGTCAAAAATAATCAAATAACTTCGCAAGTTTGCGAACTATCCCGTGACGAGGCCTATAATAAATACATACATGGACGACTTAATAATTTCATTTAAGACAGCAGAAGAACAACTAGAAAAATTTAATACTGTTTTAACAATTGCAGCAGAAAATGGGTTACAAAATGCAGTTTCTTCAAACAGAAACTGAAGTTTTTAGATCATATAATCGAAGATGGTACGATAAGGCCATCGGAGAATAAGATTAAAGCTGCAAAAACTTTCCAGATCCGACAAATATTGAAGAATTGAAAGCATTTCTGGGCTTAACAGGTTTTTTTAGAAAATTTACACCATTATACTCTATTTCAGCTAGATCGTTAACGAATCTTTTGAAAACAAATATAATTTTTAAGATTCAAACAGAAGAAAGGAAGTCTATTTCAATATTGAAAAAAGCACTAACAAAAAAGCCGGTTTGACAGATATTTAAGCAACATAAATTCACACAGACGCAAGTAAATTAGGATGCGCTGCTATTTTATTTCAACAAGATGAGAATTTAAAATATCACCCAGTTTACTACTACAGCAGAATAAATTTACCATCTACGTCTTAGAAGTGATGGCCGTTTATTTACCGTTGAAAAAATTTAGAATTAATGTTCTAGGAAATCATTTCACTGTCGTTACAGATTGCATTGCTTTTAAACAGACTATTAACAAAAAGGATTCACCAGTGGCAGTTTCTAGATGGATAATGGTTTTACAAAAATTTGATGTTGAAGTGGAACACAGACGGGGAAACCAGATGTCTCATGTCGATTCACTCAGCCGTTACCCAACCGTTTATATAGTTCAGCAAGAATTACTAGTAAGAATTAGAAAAGCACAAGAGGCAGATCAATTTATTGAAACCACGAAGGAAGTACTAAAGGAAAAAGAATACAACGGCTTTAAAATAAAAGGTAATATTTTATTTAAAGATTATGATGAAAGAGAATTAATTGTCCTGCCAAGAAATATTAAAAGAAATATTTAAAGAAAACAAGAAGGATTTTTACACCCGCTGGATAAAGAGGAGAAATCTCTGCAAACTCTTCACATAGATCACATTGGTCCAATGGATTTGACTGCTAAACAATATAAATATATCCTCACAGTAATAGATGGATTTTCGAAGTTTGTTTGGATATATCCTACAAACACTGTATCCGCAGAAGAAACAATGAGAAGACTTAAGGAACAGCAGCAGCATTTTGGTAACCCTAGAAGCGTTCAATACAGAAGACACCATTTGAAGTGTTATTTGGATTACTAATGAAGAAGAAAGATGATCTAGTTATACATGAAATGATGCAAGAAACTATTAATAAATTCGACGAAGAAAGAGATGCTACTAGATTAGAAATAAGGCAGCAATTAAACAGAATGCAGACTGAGACGAAGAAAACGTTCAACAAGAAAAGGAAAACTGAAAGAAATTATGAAATAGGAGATATAGTTGCTATTAAAGGAACTCAGTTTGCTCCTGGAAGTAAACTTATTCCAGAATTTTTAGGACCATACAAAATAATTAAGAAAGGAAAAGCTGGAAGGTATACGGTACAAAAAATGACTTATAGCAAACTTCCATCTGTAACTTCAACAAGCTGCGATCACATGAAATTATGGAGACAAGAATTTTCAGAAGAAGATAAATACCGTTCGTCCGGATTGTACGATTTTCAGGATGGCCGGATGTAGTATTCGGAATATAATAACTTAATGACTGTCCCAATTATATGGAACAGACTGTACAAAAACGGTCCTCGTTTTAACTTGGACTAAAATATAACATTCGTTTTGAATGTTCGTTCTTCTAAAATCAGCCGTCGTGAAAAGCAGTTCAGCCGTTCAACCTTTTAGAATGTTCGAGAATCAGTTTGTTTTGTAATAAGTAATAAATATCTGCCGTTTGCTATTTTTTTATATAATCAGTTTGTTTTGTAATAAGTAACAAATATCTGCCGTTTGCTATTTTTTTTTATGTAATCTGTAATTTTTTGGAAATCACTTTGTTTAATATTAACTTTGAATAAAATTCATATATTTTAACGAACTAAATGCGTTTCCCTATATTTATTATATATATTTATAATATATAATTTCTAAATTATTGTCTCGACTCACTGCATCTAGAATATTTAACAATATGTTTAGATGAAGAGTATAATTTAGGTTTAAGTATTTAAATTTTGTAATGTAAATTATGTACTCTTTATACAGCAACAAAAAACTTTATCTTAAATTATTCGGGATATTTAAATAAATAAATAGTTATATCCTGTTTTATGTTATGCAAAGAAGGCAGGAATGAGGTCTTATAAATGATAGAAATATTTTGTAATTTACCTTGAAACAAGGGAGACAAACAACAAACCACAATAAGCTACACAAAGAGTTGATTTCATTTTCAAAATATCTGCCGGAATAATTTTGCAGCAAGTCATATAATCCTTCACTTATAAAATATTAGTTTTTTAAAAAATATTTTTAAAATTAACAAGATCTCGAAATTTATTTTCGTACAACTTTCCCTTCGATAATCAAAATCCAACTGACGTGTACTAAAAACTGTCTGGAACTGACATATGCGACAGCTGAGCTGGTCAAATTTCTTTTATGTACGAAGCAAAATACTGGGAAAACCATCGCAAAAACCAACGTATTAGAACGAAAAAATCGCATTCAAATTTTAGGTAAACACAGGTGTATTTGCATTAAAAAAAATTAAAAATATGACCATAAACATAAAAAAACATGTTTTCGAAAACTCAACACTACGATCACAGTATAAAATGTTTTCGATTTACCCTGGAGGCAATCTCGACGGACGCGACGGACGCAATGAACGCGTGAATTGTCAAAAACGTTAGTGACGGTATAAATATTTTTGTGTAGGCAAACTCGACGCCGTCGACGCCGTCGATGAAATTTGTAATTTTTATTATTATTTGATATAATCTTTGTGTTATAAGTTAAAATAGTTTTTTAAGCAGTGTAAATTAATAAAAAGAACTAAAATACCGTTTTTAAATGGAATTTTCACAAAATAATTCCCACACAAAAATTTTTAAATGACATTTGAACGCGTCCGTCACGTAAAAGTTGAACACGAATCAACTTTACAACGTCTAAACCGTCGCGTCCGTCACGTCTACGTCGAGATTGCCACCTCCCATACATTTCATATGAAATTAACTTTTATTTGACACTTCACGCGTCCGTCGTGTTCATTGCGTCGTTCGCGTCCGTCGAGATTGCCTCCAGGATTAGGTTTAGCCGATACCAAATTGGTTGGTCGAATTGTATTTTCGATACGATTTGGTTTAATTGGAAATACACAATTCCACTACTGAAAATTGTATTCAAATTGGTATATTAGTCTTTAAAGTACATTATTTTTTCCTAGGATTATTTTTTTCCCCACTATCCTTGCACCACAAATTTTACGATTAAGGGCCGGTCTATTCACTCTTGGTTAACTTTAACCAATGGTTATTCCAGTGGTTAACCATGGATTCCGTTTGTTCACCGAAATGTTAACCAGAGAATTCGTGGTTTGGTTAGTTAACCAAAGATTTCGTTAACCAGCCGATGATTTTCTGGAATTTCGTTTGTTCATGCTTGGTTTTCACACTGAGTTTTTCTTTTGACATTGTATTTTCACACTGAATGTTGTTATATGTAATAACAACATTCAGTGAAAATATTGAGTGATACAAATAAATAATAATAAAATAACACCAAATAGAGTGATTTTTTGAAGTGAAAACTTCTTTAGCTCTTGTCTACAAGAGTGCCCTAAAAGTTGTAGTTAGTACACGCTAAATTGTATTTGTTTTGGAATAAATGGTGTAGTGGTATAAAATTAGTTCAATCAAGCAAATGGATGGGGATGGGTGGTATGATATTATACAGGGTATGCGAGCATAAAATATCTCTTCAGGCCGTACCGCAAATGAACTAACACAGGGTCGTCTTCATTAGCTTTTATTTCTGGTATACCAACTGGCTTACCAAAAATAAAATACTACCAGTTTTTTTTAAGTGCGTCAATACTGGCATGCCAATTCAGTATCTGACATGCTGTTAAACCGAGAACAGAAAATAAAATTAGCCGAAATATATGTGTCGAATTCAATTCTGTGGCAATATCTTCCCATGCCCTTTTTTAAAATCAGTCCTTCTATATTTTTCTTCTTTTTCTCGAAACATATTTATCAATTTGATAATTTCACTCCGCAAAAATTTAGTTTCCGCCATTTTATTAAATGCAAATGTCAAAAATTGGAATACCAGCGCTGTCTACGAAAATGGTATACCAGAATTGTTATACTAGAAAAATTGGTATACCAGGGTGGTCTACACTAGCTTTTTAGCAACGAATTTTGCTGATATACCAGAAGTAAAAGCTAATGTAGACCCTGTGTAAGCCAAAAAAACACAAGTTGACTCATTCATTCTCCCGCTATTTAGTTTTCACTTCTACCGCGTGTGCACTGACTGCACACTTGATTTTTTTTATTTTTAATTCTTTTTTCTTGTATTTATATAAATATCTGTGCTATTTTATTTACAAATTCAGTTCTTTCGGGAATTGTATTTGGGATTCGTGAATTAGTCACGATAGTGACGAAGATTACAACCAATTATTTAAAAATTCAAAAATTTAAATTAACCACAGAATAAAATTTGACAGATGTATTGGGAAACTATTGGAAAATGGAGAAATTCATGGTTTGGTTACCAAGGTGAAAAAAATGTGAACAAACGCTTTTAGTTAACCACAGATTCATAACCATGGGTTAAGCAAAATCTGTGGTAACCTAACCACAGATTTAACCAAGAGTGAACAAACCGGCCCTAAATCCGGAAAACCATAAAAACAACAAAACTTTCTGGCCACTCTGGTTTTTGCTTAATAACTTTAATTTTTGACAGCTTCTCATCTATGATCGAATGTTACAGTAAAATAGAAGCAGGGGTGGAATCGTATATTTCGATTGATAGTAAATCGTATCGAAAATACATCGAAACCAAGTTACACGACTCCGCTCAGACCTTAGATTGTAGAAAATAAGGATGGGCCTTTCGCAGGGGAAATTGAAGCTATTTTGGAATCCACTTGTATTTTGATTGCTTATGGGTGCAGTGTAGTGGCGGCGTGAAAAATATGAATTCGCAGGGGCAACATTGTAAATGGGCTAAATGCTCATGTATTCTGGAACATACGAATTGCGACAGAATTGTTGCGTTATTTGTACCAAAAATCAAGTTTCTCTTAAGCATACAAAATTAAATTATTAAATAATAATTATAAATATGTATGTGCCTATATATTTTTTTTCCTGCATAAACCAATAGCCGAAAGCCAGTTCATACGTAGAGCCTCGTTTTTTGGAAACCTTAGAACCAAAAACAGGCATTTAAAACTGAAAATGCTGAATTTTCAAAAACTACGAATTTAAGAATTACCCCATTTTAACCAAAAAAATGACTGTCACTGGTTGTTTTCGTTTTAATTAAAATAAAAAGAAGAGGTATTTCGCGCTACGATCTAGATTCAAACTTAATTCAAAAAAACAATTTTTTCTACATTATGAATTAACATAATTTCTATTTGATTAATAATAAGTAAATTAACACGATAAAAACTTTCTTTTATCCAACAATGATGAAAATTCGCCCATTTTAATAAAAATTATGTCAAACTTAGTTGTGAAAGGAAATCACAGGAATTTTTCGATGTTGTTTCCTATTATACCCAGAAATTAAACGCTTCATATTGCAAATTGTTTAATTATGATTATTTAATTGAAAAGAATTTGGTTTGGAATCCGAAACGCACTAAAAATTAGAAATTAAAAAAATGCAATTCTTTCCCCTCCAAAATTGACAGTACGATCTGAAAACGCTGCTTCAGGGACAAATATCGTAAAAACGAGTTTTGCCTACGCCGTTATCATTTAACATGCTTCCCTGGAGGTAATTTCGACGGACGCGACGGACGCAATGAACGCGTGAATTGTCAAAAACGTTAGTGACGGTATAAATATTTTGTGCAGGCAAACTCGACGCCGTCGCTGAAATTTGTAATTTTTTTTAATATTTGATATAATCTTTGTGTTATAAATTAAAATAGTTCTTTTAGTAGTGTAAATTAATAAAAAAAACTAAAATACCGTTTTTAAATGGAATTTTCACAAAATAATTCCTACACAAAGTTTTAAATTGACATTTGAACGCCTCCGTCACGTAAAAGTTGAATACAAATCAACTTTACAACGTGTGAACCGTCGCGTCCGTCACGTCTACGTCGAGATTGCCACCTCCCATACATTTCATATGAAATTAACTTTTATTTGACACTTCACGCGTCCGTCGCGTTCATTGCGTCCGTCGCGTCCATTGAGATTGCCTCCAGGGCAAAGTGTAACTATGATAAAGTTGCGTAACTTCCTATCCTTACCGTACCGCCGTTTTTCAAATTTTCCTGCTCTTTTTCAAAAAAATTTTCTATTCACTGCTGGCATAGATAGCTACATATTATACGTATGGGTGAAAGAGAAATATAAAGCAAGCAAAGAAGCATGGGTTGAACTTTATATGCAATGCACAAATTCTAGAAGAAACATAAGGTTTTTAAGAGTTTTTCATGTACTTTTTAAAAACATTTCATTCTCTCTTGCTGATGGATTTTGCCTATGAAAAGTATATGTACTCTTGCGTATTCTTTCCCCCGTTTGCCACGTGCTTTTTCTGGCTACTTCGCTAGCTTTCGTCACTTTATCATCGCTACACTTTGCTCCAGGGTTAAGGGTTAATACCATATAGTTACATTAACTGGAGATTTCATTTCTCTCGTTTTCATACAAAATTGCTTACTCCAAACGATAGAAGCCCAAGTTTTTCAAGTTTCGGAGATAACTCGCCGCTTAACCAATACGATATAATATTTTAACTTGGTTTACCCTCAATTAGCATATAAAATTCGCATTGTTTTTATTTTCCATACAAATAAACCCAAGTTTCATATTCTCCTCTGTCGGCCCACATGAGACAGAAAATTAATATCTCTAGTTAATATAACTCTATGGTTAAGACATACTAAATCAGAATTCTCTTCAGAAAAAAAAAAAATTTTTTTCCATTGGATTTTTTTGTACACCACATGCAATAACTTGTTTCAAAAATGATTACAAAATATCAGCAATTCTATAATCTTGATATTTTTGTTAACACGATTTGATTTTATTTAATATCTTCTTCAAAAATTATAAAAATATATTTCCCTGAAGAAGAATTAAATTTCGGATCAGCTGATTATCAATTTGTTTCATTTTATTACCAATCGTTCCCTGGCAGAATTTTTTTCAGAGAAAAATTTTCGGGTGTACTTAACCTAAAAAAAAGAAATCAACAAATTTTAAACATTCGATGCTCTCAAAATTTCCAACTTGGGCGCATTTTTAAATATAAATCTGACAGCTTAGTATAACTCCAAAACCGAAAAAAGGAATACATTTTCAACTGTTCCCCTGATCGCTTTTTTTCTGAAGAAAATTCTGATTCAGTATGGCTTAACACTAACCAACACATATGAGTACGCATTAACGAAATTATCTTGCTAGCACAATGTCTCCACGCATTATCGAATTTGGTAACTGTCCATACACATTCTCCAATGTGGAAGAACCTTTATTTTAAGCTGCATTTAATGGTTGATGAGTGAACCCACCCTTCAATATTTGTGCAGTTCTAAAATTTTCTAAAATTCATGCATTGATTTTTGACATTTCTGAATGCCGAGTTATCCACGTCTTAAAAAGTTGTTGTTTGTGTCGTCCACCAAATTTAATTGGATTTGTAAACCAGTAATAAATTTGATTAAAAATGCTAGAATTTCTATATAGTGTTCCATTTACCGTACTTGAAGTTCCCAATTTAAAAATACGTAAGCCAACATGGTTACACCGGCCTTCCGCTATGACAATGTTTTCGTTAGTTCTGCTGTCTTATTTTTTAGTCACGGGAGGTTAGAAAACGCAACTATTGAATGGTTTTCACTTAAAATAATATAAATTACTTCTTTTCTTAGGAATTATATATGATGTTATTGTCGAACCGCCAAGTGTCGGGTCTACGACCGATGAACACGGACACTCTCGTCCAGTAGCTTTTATGCCGTATCGAGTTAACGGACAATATATTATGGAAGGTTTGGCCAGCAGTTTTTTATTTACAATCGGCGGTTTGGGATTTATTATAATGGATCAAACACATGCGCCAGGGAAAGCTAAAATTAATCGAATTTTGTTAACCTCTATGGGATTTCTCTTTATTCTAGTTTCGTTCTTTACAACTTGGATATTCATGCGAATGAAATTACCGGGTTATTTACAGCCTTAAAAGGCTTTATTGAATTATATAAATTCTTTTATCTTAAAGTTCCAGCATCCTACTTTTTCTTATATATCATGATATAAATATAGAGAACGTCAAACAACTAAATACAGCCAAAAATGATTGAGAAGAAGACCACTAAAAATAATTGTTTCACAAGGAATTTACCTTAATTTTATTAAAGAAGAGAAATATATATTAATAACAAAATAACATTTTGGGACTGCTAAAAATTTAAATCACATTTAATACATACAATATAAAATTTACAAATTACATTAAAAAAAATTGTGCATAAATTAAATATAAATAAATATTTACATTATGAGTATAATTTAAAAACTAGTTGAGAAAGCTGAAATAATTTGTTTTTCTACAGTCTTATACGAAATGAGCTAAAATGAAATAATTATGAAACAAAAGTATGGATTTCCAATTTTAAATGAATACCTGCTGAAATCTGACGATTTATCAATGACGTGTTCGAATTCCGGAAATGATAGGGCTCCGTCATCATCCAAGTCAGCTTCAGCCATAATACTTTGTATTAATTGTTTAATATCGTTATCAGTAAGTCCATTTTCTGGCCCGACTAAGCGTTCAATAACTTGTTTTAAATCGTTAACACCCAACATATCGTCGCCATCAAAATCTGGAATGGTTTAGCTGATATAAGTCGTGAATAACGATTTACGGCGAAAAAATATAAACATGTAATGTATTGTAATTTGAAGAACATTTTCTATACAACGTATTTATTTATTAAAACTTAAAGCAAAAATGTAAGTTATATGAGTCAGCAGCACTTTCAACTATTCGCGAATTTTTAAGATGCATTTTTTATATTATGGAATAATTTCATCATTAGAATTGAAAACTAAACTCTTAATTTGCTTATAGTGTATGTAAATATTTCTTTAGATTGTAAATTGAATTAAAAGGGAATTTGAAAATTAGGAATGTTTTAATAAAACTCGACTCTGTGTTATACTTAGGTACGTGGCAAATTTCTCTCACCAAAAATTCGAAATGCATGTTCGGCTTTAACTGATTTCGGGCAAGCATCACTGAACACAGACATCATATCTAGAAAATCTTCAAAAGTGCAGTCGCCGTCATTACTAGAACTAAAAACTTTACAAATTCGATCTCCAAATGGATTAACTTTTAATTCCGGGTATTGTAATATTTTATTCATTGATAATTTTGCATTTTTATTATGGCCAACTTTTTCTGGTGCCAACTGCTTGAATTTCTTGTGAGCGCTAAAGAAAAAAAGTTCAATAAAGATTTTGGGAAATAATCAAAGAGAAAACGATTATCAACTCACAAAAGAATTTCCTTTTTAGTAAAAAATGTTAAATCCTAAAAGAATTGAAAATATTTGATTAATTAACAAATTTGCCTTTTTATTTACTAGAACTGGACAATAAGATATGCTTTACCTCATAATCTTGCAGTTCCTCATCACTAAATTGACTCTTTGTTTGCCCCATAATTCAAGAGGCCTCAAATTAAATTCAAACCAATTTTCAGTTAATTGTTTATAAATTTGATTTCATGACATTCGCCTTTTATTTCGGAAATGAATTAAAAGAAAATGTAAGAAACCAAATCGGTGAGGGAACAAGAAATTGCACCCACAATAAATTAAACAACTATTATGATGCTTTCTAACGAAATGTCGAAGTCAAGAGAATAAATGGACTGGCAAAATTCATTTTTATATTACCCCTGTATGAAGCATTTATGTCGTAAAGTACGAATCACAATTAAATCGTTTACATGTCGACTTCAGAATTGACTTGAGATCGACTTAAAATTAAAGACTTAAATACTACTGGACTAAGATTCGCTTACTCATTCATGGCTAAAATGTTCTTCAAGGCGCAGAAACCTTTTTTTACCCTAAATTTTAAAAACACCAAATAAAATTCACATTAGTTTTTAAACACCGAAAAATTAAAATAAAAAATTATTTTAAGTTTTTCTGCATATGAATTATTAATAAAAATGCAAAATAAATTCTAAAAACCAAAAAATTATTTATTTTTTCACTTTTGGCAATCCCTGGTTAGTCCCAAATTCTGCAACTATCTCTCTTTTTTGCCATGGTCGCATAGCGTTTAGCATGGCGAATGGTATGCTCGGCGCGAGAAAGAAAAGTCCGAAAATTTCCAATTCGTTTCTGAAGGAATTTATTGCTTCGAGTAATCTAGTAATATATATATCTATGCTTGAAACTCAACCCACGTTTTTTAGCTTTACAGGATTGAAAGATTGACTTGAAATAGCCTCTGCGTACTCCATTTTAAATTTTGAAGTCGATCTGGGTTTACATTCAAATATCAAATCGTTCAGAAAAGTTTTTCGACTCAAGTCGGATTAAAGTCGATCAGGGTTTACATGGACGATTTTTGGATTGAAGTCGACTTCAACTAGATCATGTAAACGAAGTAAATAATGATCAGTTTTCCATTACCCTGGAGGCAATCTCGACGGACGCGACGGACGCAATGAACGCGTGAATTGTCAAAAACGTTAATGACGGTATAAATATTTTTGTGTAGGCAAACTCGACGCCGTCGATGAAATTTGTAATTTTTATTATTATTTGATATAATCTTTGTGTTATAAGTTAAAATAGTTTTTTAAGTAGTGTAAATGAATAAAAAGAACTAAAATACCGTTTTTAAATGGAATTTTCACAAAATAATTCCCACACAAAAATTTTAAAATGACATTTGAACGCGTCCGTCACGTAAATGTTGAACACGAATCAACTTTACAACGTCTTAACCGTCGCGTCCGTCACGTCTACGTCGAGATTGCCACCTCCCATACATTTCATATGAAATTAACTTTTATTTGACACTTCACGCGTCCGTCGCGTTCATTGCGTCGTTCGCGTCCGTCGAGATCGCCTCCAGGGTTAGCTTTTGAGCAACTGATATACAGCTGACCAGTGTGATTGTAAAAGTAATGGTTTGTTAGTCAAACACAATAATTTTTCAAAATTTTCGCGAACAATCAGATTTCTATTAAACACGACTGACAGTCATGCCTTTTCAATGTGAGACCTACTTTGACATCGATATTGTGTAACGTATATGATGTAATCTTGCCGCCACTATATTTTGATTATTTTAAACTTAGATTAGGGAAAATATGGATAGGCCTTTCGCAGGGGAAATTGAAGCACTTTTGGAATACACTTGCATTTTTTTGCTTATGTGTGCGGCGTAGTGGTGGCGTTAAAAACATGAATTCGGGGGGACAACATTGCAAATGGGCTAAAAGCTCATGCATTCTATAACATCCGAATTGCAAAAAAATTGTTGCGTGTGATTGCTGAAAAAATCAAGTTTTCTTAAACATACAAAATTAAATTATTAAATAATAATTATAAACATGTATGCGCCTATATATTTCCTTTCCTGCGTAAACCAATAGCCGAAAGCCATTTCATACGTAGAGCCTCATTTTTTGGAAACTTTAAAACCAAAAAAAAAGCATTTAAAACTGAAAATGCTGAATTTTCAAAAATTTCGACGAATTTTAAGAATTGCCCCCATTTTAACCAAAAATGACTGTCACTGGTAGATTTCGTTAAAATCGAAATAAAAAAAAAGTGGGATTTGACATTTCGGCGTGGATTAAAAAAAAACCAATTTTTTATTAATTTATGAATTAACATAATTTCTATTTGATTACCAAAAAGTAAATAAACACCATAAAAACTTTTTTTTATACGGCAATAATGAACATTAGCCCATTATAATAAAAATAAGTCAAACTTAGTTGTGAAAGAAATTTCCAAGAATTCTTCGATGTTGTTTGTTATTACACCAAGAAATTAAATACTTCATATTGCAAATTTATTAACTTTGATTATTTAATTCAAAAGAATTTGGTTTGGAATCCGAAACGCACTAAAAATTATAAATTAAAAAAACGCAATTTTTTTCCCCTCCAAATTTGACAGTTCGGCGTGATAAAAAATGCTTCAGACACAGATATCGTAAAAACGAGTTAATGCCTACGCTTGATTTTAAATCATAAAATATCAGATGGTTGTAAAATTGCTTGGTGCAATGGCACTGAATTTTTTTTATTTATAAAAAAGCTATCTATATAAATAAAATCGTATCTAACATAATTTCTGTTTGATTAATTACAATTAAATAAAGCCAATAAAAACTTTTTTTGTACAGCAATAATGCAAATTCGCCCATTTTAATACAAAATATATCAAACTTTCGTGTGAAAGGAAATTCCAGAATTTTTTTTCCCCACCTAAATTCAGACTACGAGCTAAAAATGGGGCTTCATCAAGCGTAGGCATTAACTCGTTTTTACGATATCTGTGTCTGAAGCATCGATTTTTACGCCGAACTGTCAAATTTGGAGGGGAAAAAAATTGAGTTTTTTTAATTTATAATTTTTAGTGCGTTTCGGATTCCAAACCAAATTCTTTTGAATTAAATAATCAAAATTAATAAATATCCTATATAAAGTGTTTAATTTCTGGGTGTAATAACAAACAACATCGAAAAATTTGTGGAATTTTCTTTCAAAACTAAGTTTGCCATATTTTATATTAAAATGTGTGAATTTTCGTTCTTGCCGTATAAAAAAAAGTTTTTATGGTGTTTATTTACTTATTGGTAATCAAATACAAATTATGTTAATTCATAAATTAGAAAAAATTCGTTTTTTTTTAATCCACGCCGAAACGTCAAATCCCACTTTTTTTTTATTTTGATTCTAACGAAATCTACCAGTGACAGTCATTTTTTGGTTAAATTTAATTAATTACTTAATTAATTAATTAATTGCCCCCATAATTCTTAAAATTCGTCGAAATTTTTGAAAATTCAGCATTTTCAGCTTTAAATGTTTTTTTTTTTGGTTTTAAAGTTTCCAAAAAATGAGGCTCTACGTATGAAATGGCTTTCGGCTATTGGTTTACGCAGGAAAGAAATATATAGGCACATAAATATTTATAATTATTATTTAATAATTTAATTTTGTAAGTTTAAGAAAACTTGATTTTTGTAGCAATCAAACGCAAACATTTTTTGGCAATTCGGATGTTCCAGAATGCATGAGCTTTTGGCCCATTGCAATGTTGCCCCTCCGAATTCATGTTTTTAACGCCACCACTACGCCGCACACATAAGCAATAAAATGCAAGTGTGTTCCAAAAGTGCTTCAATTTCCCCTGCGAAAGGCCTATCCATATTTTCCGTAATGTAAGATGCCTCTGCTTGCTTGCATCTCTATTGCTTATTTGTTGTGAATCAATGGCGGCATTGAAAATATGAATTCGGAGGTGCAATACTCTAAATGGGCTGTATGTTTATGTATTGTAGAACATTCGAATGGAAAAAAATGTTTGCGTTATTTATTTCAAATCAAGTTTCTTTAAAACATACGAAATTTAATTATTAAATTATAATCTACTCTCTACTAATTGGCGTCAAATTTTGCAAACCCAATGCTGAAAGACATTTTATATGTAGAGCTTCATTTTTTGGAAACCCTAATACCAAAAGAGGCATTTAAAAATGAAAGTGGAATGGCAAAAGAGAGGATTCCCACACGTACATATACTAATCTGGCTCTATAACAAAATCACTTTAAACGAAATCAACGATGTAATATGCTCTGAAATACCCAATGCCGATGCCAATAAGGATTTGCATGAAGTTGTAACGAAATATCTGATACATGGACATGGTACAGCATTAGTATCCAACGCAGTTACAGGAAACGATGGATAAAGGATATCCATCGTTTCCTGTAACTGGGTATAAAGGATATACAGAAGAAGATCAGCAGGAGATGGCGGTAAATTAGCAACCTCTAGCAGTTTCGATGAAACTGTGATAGGCAAACTCTACACCGTGCATCCCAATCAAGATGAATGCTTCTCCCTTCGCACGCTGTTGATAAATGTGCCCGGTTCAACGCTTTTCCACCAATTAAAAATTGTGAACGGGGTTACACATGCCACTTTCCGTAGTGCATGTCAAGCTCTGAATTTATTGCAGAACTACTGACACTGGGATGTATACATTAATGACGCGTGCAACACGTCACATCGACATCAAATTTGTGCATTGTTTGCAATCATAGTGACCGCCTGCTCTCCTTCATCTGCAACAGAGTTATAGGAGAAATTTAAAACCCACATGGCTGAAGATATTGCACTATACACTCCCAGACACTTGATTAGCAACACTTTTATTTTTAACGTCATTTATGACATAATGGTGCAAATTCTTAGAAACTTCTTCCGTAATCTTCCTTGCCCATTATTCTGTTCTACCTGATGACCCAGATGTGGGAATAACCCATGCTTGAGTGGAAATTCAAAACAAGTGTGTTACTTGTCTGCTTTACCTTAGTGAAGTTTTTGTTCCACATGGACAGAAATGGGGTGTGGAAAATCACTAACCGAAACGGAAGTTGGAAAAATCACTTCATGGAAAGGGAAAAATTATTCCAATCGCGATATTGTCATGCGAATTGGTCGAGATCCTTGGACTACAAGAAGATTTGTCAAAAATAAAGAAACTTACGGAAAAAATCGAAAAGGACGCACATCCAAAGCAACTATCGAACGAGAACATAGGGCCATTTTACGGGGAGCATCGAATTCTGTGGCAACTGCTCATGAAATTATGGAGAAAGTGGGTATTACGGCTAGTATCCATTCTGTTCTCATGGTAATCAAGCAGTATCCACACCTCCGACGTCAAAAAACCAAAAAAAGCACGCTTGCTTTAACCTCATAAGAATGCTAGATTCGGGAACATTTACAGTGGAAGACAGAATGGCAGCAAGCAATTTTTTCCGACGACAAAATCTTTAATTTGGATGGCCCTGATGGTTTTCGACATTATTTCCACGATTTGAGAGAATCCAAGTTGTTTTTCTCCCGTCGTCACACATCTGTTGGTTCCGTAATGGTATGGGCTGCGATTTCATTTCATGGAGCAATCAATTTGGTCATTTTGCAAAGAATATAAACGTCGGCGGATCACATACGACTTCTGGAAATGGAGAAGATCGTTTTTGACGAAATGTTCGAGCACAAACACTCGTTTTCCAGCAAAACCATGCATTAGTCCATACAGCGAAATGTGTTAACACGTGGTTTACGGACAACAATATGAATGTTTTGAACTGGCCACCTCCGTCACCGGACTTAAATTTAATAGAAAATCTTTGGGGATGGTTATGGCGTAAAATCTATGCGAAAGGAAGGCAGTATGACACCAAATTAGAACTTATTGAGGCCATTGAAGCTGCGTTTGAAGAAATTCCAGAAAATTACCTTCATTCATTGTACAACTCTTTAGAAAGTAGAATTTTTGATGTAATTCGTAATAATGGTGGCAACACTAAATATTAATAAAAAACAAATGATTAAAATCTGGAAACTATAGCCTTTATTTATTCATGGCGCTAATCAAGTGTCTCGGTGCAAGTAGCCGAAAAAGACAAAAATGGGAATTTCCACTCAAGCATGGGTTTTTCCCACATCTGGGTTATCAGGTAGAACAGAATAATGGTCAAAGAATATTACGGACAAAGTTTCTAAGAATTTGCACCATTATGGCATTAATGACGTTAAAAATAAAAGTGTTGCTAATCAAGTGTCTGGGAGTGTATTTCACTCTCACAAAACAAAAAGGAATAAATTAGAATGTTTGAGAGTTCTCAAAAACCACCAAACATTCTAAGGAAAGAAAAATTCATTGACATTCTTTTTGACGTTTCTTTCAAAGAACTTTCTTGACATTTGTAGAAACACGTTTCAATGAATATTAAGAATATTCTCGAGTTTGAAGCAACGAAGTATATAAGGAAGAAACATGGCTGAAACGACACCGTTAAAGTCAAACTTGTATACAGTTGAAGTTTAACTTCGAAAGTGATTACATCATAAGAGATTTGGAACGTGACTATTTGTGGTTGGTTTACCAAGGGGTTATAAAAGCGATTTGATTAACAAGTGATCAATAGTGTTTTCCATTGCGAATAAACTGTGATAAAATATTTTTGTAATAATTAATTATTGATAGATAGAAATATTTTTAAGATTAATTGTTAACGCAGAAATAACTGTAAATAAAGTTTATACACTAAATTCACATAAATGAAAAGTGCTATCATTGTATAACATTCGAACCAAAGGGGTAGCACGAAACAATATTTTCCGTCGAATACGCAGGGAAAATTCAAATATGAACATGGAATTCACAGCGGAAATATACAACGAAGTGTTGATAATGATTGAAGATTTGTGCTGAGAAATCGCGAACAAATCCCTCAATCAATTGGGAATGCCATCATCGAATCGATCTGCTGATGCTTTGTTCGATGTAGAATTGGGTCGTGAACAAAATTACAATACGGGTGCTAACCTTTGAGCATTTTGTAATGCGAGATTTGTTTTTCATAAAAATATTGTATACTGAATTTCGAAAGCAACGCAATGGTAAAGCTCACCCCATGAACCATGGGTCATGATAACCAGCGCCGCAAATACGGGAGAAAAAAAAACGAAAGACAAAATGTGAATGTAAAAATTTTGTTCAGTCAGGGGGAGTGTGATTTTGATTGTAGAAGAAAATGGACGCAACTTAGATTAGGGAAAATATGGATAGGCCTTTCGCAGGGGAAATTGAAGCACTTTTGGAATACACTTGCATTTTTTTGCTTATGTGTGCGGCGTAGTGGTGGCGTTTAAAACATGAATTCGGGGGGGCAACATTGCAAATGGGCTAAAAGCTCATGCATTCTGTAACATCCGAATTGCAAAAAAATTGTTGCGTGTGATTGCTAAAAAAATCAAGTTTTCTTAAACATACAAAATTAAATTATTAAATAATAATTATAAATATTTATGTGCCTATATATTTCCTTTCCTGCGTAAACCAATAGCCGAAAGCCATTTCATACGTAGCCTCATTTTTTGGAAACTTTAAAACCAAAAAAAAGCATTTAAAACTGAAAATGCTGAATTTTCAAAAATTTCGACGAATTTTAAGGATTGCCCCCATTTTAACCAAAAATGACTGTCACTGGTAGATTTCGTTAAAATCGAAATAAAAAAAAAGTGGGATTTGACATTTCGGCGTGGATTCAAAAAAAACCAATTTATTATTAATTTATGAATTAACATAATTTCTATTTGATTACCAAAAAGTAAATAAACACCATAAAAACTTTTTTTTATACGGCAATAATGAACATTAGCCCATTATAATAAAAAATAAGTCAAACTTAGTTGTGAAAGAAAATTCCAAGAATTTTTCGATGTTGTTTGTTATTACACCCAGAAATTAAACACTTCATATTGCAAATTTATTAACTTTGATTATTTAATTCAAAAGAATTTGGTTTGGAATCCGAAACGCACTAAAAATTATAAATTAAAAAAACGCAATTTTTTTCCCCTCCAAATTTGACAGTTCGGCGTGATAATAAATGCTTCAGACACAGATATCGTAAAAACGAGTTAATGCCTACGCTTGGGACGCAAGGATAAAAAAAAGCGGTGAAGAAGAAAAGGAAAAATGTTTCAAAAGTTAAAATAATTTGATAATCTTTTTTTTGTAATAATCAATTTAAAAATTGTTAGGTTTAGTTAAGAAAGAAAGAAAAAAAAAAAACTAACTTAAGTAAAAATGTAGGTCATATAACGGAAAGAAATTGGAGTTAGAAATCGTGAACAAAAAAGTTTTGTGTTACAATAAAAGGAGAACAAAAAAAAAAGAACCGTTTAGGTTATTACCGTTGGAACGCGCAACGCTAGTAGCGTCCCACTATGAAAAAAAAAGATTTGCAGTTGTGAATGCGCCAGCTGGGAGTTCTTTTAAATTTTATATAAACTATTAATACAAAAAAAAAATTTTTTCTTATATTTGTAGAAAAGGGCGTCAATCAATTTAATGCCTACCTGTAATACAAAAAAAAAACGAGATGGAGGGAAATTTCAAATGCTTTAAATTTCATCCTGAATTTGTCATTATTTCAACTTTAAATTTCATCTTTGATTGGCATTATTTCAACTTTGTATTTCATCTTGAGTTTGCCATTATTTCAACTTTGAATTTCATCTTGAATTTGCCATTATTTCAACTTTAAATTTCATCTTTAAATTGACATTATTTCAACTTTAATTTTCATCTTGAACCACATATTCATCTTTAACGATTAGCACATTAATTCAACTTTAAATTTCATTTTTAAATTGTCATTCTTTCAACTTTGAATTTCATCTTGAATTTGTCATTATTTCAACTTTAAATTTCATCTTTAAATTGGCATTATTTCAACTTTAAATATCATCTTGAACCACAGATTCATCTTTAACTGGTGTAACATTCTTTCAACTTTGTATTTCATCTTGAATTTGACATTATTTCAACTTTGAATTTCATCTTGAATTTGTCATTATATCAACTTTAAATTTCATCTTTAAATTGTCATTATTTCAACTTTAAATTTCATCTTTAACAACAAATTCATCTTTAACGATTAGGACATTAATTCAACTTGAAATTTCATCTTGAATTTTTCATTAATTTAACTTTAAATTTCATCTTTGATTTGTAATTATTTCAACTTCAAATTTCATCTTTAAATTGGCATTATTTCAACTTTAAATTTCATCTCTAACCACATATTCATCTTTAACGATTAGGACATTAATTCAACTTTAAATTTCATTTTTAAATTGTCATTCTTTTAAATTTCAATTTCATCTTGAATTTGTCATTATTTCAACTTTAAATTTTATCTTTAAATTGGCATTATTTCAACTGTAAATTTCATCTTGAACCGCAGATTCATCTTTAACTGGTGTGACATTCTTTCAACTTCGTATTTCATTTTGAATTTGTCATTATTTCAACTTTGAATTTCATCTTGAATTGGTCATTATCTCAACTTTAAATTTCATCTTTAAATTGTCATTATTTCAACTTTAAATTTCATCTTTAACCACAAATTCATCTTTAACGATTAGGACAATAATTCAACTTGAAATTTCATCTTGAATTTGTCGTTAATTTAACTTTAAATTTCATCTTTGATTTGTCATTATTTCAACTTTAAATTTCATTTGTAAAAACTTATATATGTGGTATTAACAGTATCGCAACATATCACAAAAGAAAAATGGCACCATGGAACTCATCAAAAAAAAAAAATTTTGAATTTTTTTTTACATTTAGTTTAGACTTTAAGAATTAGTTAATAATAAAAGAATTAAAAGGAAAAACAAATTACATTTAAGTAACCCAATGGGTAAAACAAAAAAAAAAAAAAACCAAAAGAAAAATAAGGCATTTAAATATTTGCTTATATTGTTGAATTGATTCAATGCGAGGGAGGAAAAATATTTTTTTTCAAATTTACTTACCTTACTAAAGGAATGAAATAACAAAAAAAATGAAATAGAATTAAGAAATATGAATTAAGTAAGTCTAAGCCACCCGAGCGATGAAGGGAATTTTTTTTTACTTTAAGCTTTGGAAAAATCCTGAAAACCTATTTGTTTTTTTTTGGAATATTGAGAAAAAAAAACAGAAAGAAGACAAAAATATATATATTTGGAAAACAAAAAAAGAATGTATGCAGAGAATAGGTCGTTGACCAGAAAGGAAACAATATGATTTTTTTTCTCTTTTCTGATCATGATGTGGAGTAGTGGCTGACGGAGAGGATTGATGGGGGTGGGAGACAGACGAAGATGTTTCTCTCGTGAGCAAATGATGTAGGGGATCGGTGACAGTTGTAACAAGGGGGTTGCACATATTTTTGGGATTTCCTTTGAAAGGAGCAAATCCCCAGATGACCTATGTAGCATATCTTCTTCCTTGCGAGGAGAAGATATGAGATGGTGCAGCATTGTGAGCAGCTAAAAGGCTGCACGCCTAGCTGATTGCACTAGCTAGCTCGCCGGAGGGGTGGGTCGCTGCTCACCACCATCTGCCATCGCGTTACACATAAATTATATGCGTGCAAAAGGTATGAAAACGTCGTTAAGACTTTATGGTGATAGCGCGAGCTATCAGGCAAGGAAAATTCGGTTTTCGCGAGATAAAAACCGAATTAGGGGGATGTTCGTTGATTTGCTGGTCACCGAACTTGACCAGCTATTCATGAAAGCCTTGCGAGGCATGTCGGGGCCGATTGGCAAAAGTGTTAATGCCAATCGGTCTTTGGGGCACTACCCTCCCTCTTGGATCGACAGCAGAATGCCGATCCCCGTATGTCCATACTCGCCCCTACAATTGAGTATGGACCCTTATTGTTGTTATGTTTTCTCGCACACGTCACTCACCTGTCTCTCCCTCTCTCTCTCAGGCGTTTCCTAACAAACAATCGTCATACTCTCAGACAACGTTATTCAAACCCGTCGGACCTAGAATAAAGTATATGCCAATTTTATGTTAAAAAAAACCAAAAAAAACAAAACGCTTTCCTTTCCTTCAAAGTCAAACCATAATTTTTATTCTAGTATAAATTTAATTTATTTCTCCCTAGAGATTTAACAGCTTTCGTGTATGTTCAAAGAAAAAAATGTATTTATTTTTTTTTTCTATGTTTTTTCTTTTTTTTTTTTTTTTGCTTATTTTAACAAAAGACTTATATCTAAGTTTCAAATCCGTTTATTTTCCTTTTTATTAACATTCAAAATATTCCTAAAATTGTTTTAAATTCATTGTTCATTAAAATTTTTCTTTCATTTTTTCTTTTTTTTTTCATTTATGATTTAAAATTTATGTTTTTTTTTAATTTTGTTGGAAATCTTTTTTTTCCATTTCAAATTACAGTACCTTAATGATGATTTTCAAAAAAATTAGAGCCAAGCGGAAGAAAATTTATCCCGCATACCTCGTAAGGATTTCCTTTACTTGGTTCATGATGAATTCTTGATTGTTGTTGTTCTATTCAGTTGTGTTGCTGTTAACGATGGCAGTAGAATTGGGATGAATCCACCATTTTCATTTGTTTTTATCTCTTTTTTTTTTTTTTTTTTTTTTTATTTTTTTTTATTTTTTTTTTTTTAATTTTTACTGACTCCTAAATTCCTTTTAACTTTTTTTTCTTAATTTTTTTTTTTTTGTATGTGCCTTTATATTTGCTATCAAACATAATTTTTTTTGGAAAAAAGGTTATTTTTTCTTATTGATAAAATTTTAAGGCATTGACATTTGCAAAAAATTTTGATATCTCCGCAAGTTCGAAATTACTGATTAATAATTAATTATTTCGTTTTTGCAGAAACTTGATTTAAAAAAAATAAATACACTTTGAACTTTTCTTTTTTTTGACAAAATGGAATCTTTATATAATTTTTATGTATTTTTTTTTTTTGTTTGAAACAAAAGGCGAACTTTTAATTTTTTTTTTTTCTTTTTTTTTCCGTTTTCTAACAAAACAAGCAAGTTGCGATTTATGTATATAAAAAAAAAATTCAGAATTTTAATGCAATAATATCTTTGATACTCAAAACCGCGTACTTCTAGTTTAACAATTACAATTTTTCATTCATCATTTCCTTCACAAATTTATAATAATTTTTCTTTTACTTTTTCTTAAAGTCCCGGTATTTTAATCTGGATCTGATACCAGACTCCATCACCTTTTTAAACCAGATTCTATTATTTTAACATTTTTATTTTCTTTTTTTTTTCTTTGACCAGACCCCATTTTGTATTCACATTTTTTTTTTTTTTTTTTTTTTTTTTTTTTGACCAGACTTTTATTTGTTTCTTTAAAAAAACTAATTCGACTGACTTTCACGGATTCTAAATACTGACTTTTTTTTTTTTTTTATATTCACATTCTTTTGACCAGACTTTTATTTGTTTCTTTAAAAAAACTAATTCGACTGACTTTCACGGATTCTAAATACTGACTTTTTTTTTTATATTCACATTCTTTTGACCAGACTTTTATTTGTTTCTTTAAAAAAACTAATTCGACTGACTTTCACGGATTCTAAATACTGACTTTTTTTTTATATTCACATTCTTTTGACCAGACTTTTATTTGTTTCTTTAAAAAAACTAATTCGACTGACTTTCACAGATTCTAAATACTGACTTTTTTTTTTTTATGTTCACATTTTTTTGACCAGACTTTTCTGGTTAACATTTCGAACCCCTACTGACTGTAATCTTTTCCCCCATTTGCCATCTCCTGTTCCAAAATTTTTCTGTTTTTGGGATAACAAGAACCGGTTTTTCTAGTTTTTAATTTTTATCCGCCTATCAGATTTCGCCACGTTCAATTTTTCCCATTTTCCTTTTGGTCCATTCTTTCGTTTTCGTTCGCTGGGGGGGAGGGGGCTCTTTTTATCAGTTTATTTCCACCACGGATATGAGGTGGAAAGAAAGTTCTGGAAATAATTTTGCAAACCATGCGGTTTTTCGCAAAAACTGACCACGCTAATTTTTAAATAGGGTTGCCGTGTAGGCTTAAAATTACAAGTAAGTGTGCTGTATTAGCTACACGTTACAACACAGATACGTCAGGGATTGATCTATCAACCCGGACGTAACTGAAAAGCGTGTAGGTGGTTGAAGTGGTACGTGAAATCTTGCACTGCCCAACGTGGGGCTCGACCACACCCAAAAGAGTCTCCGTTGCTCTCCGACTGAGCTAGCCGGGCAACAGAAAACGAAAGAAAAGAAAAGAGAATGGTCTGTCCTAAACCGCGGCAGTAGACGTCTGTTCTTTCCTCCTATTGCCTCAAGTCTTTGGCATGGTAAACCCCTATGGTTCTACCCTGCAAATCCTCGACCTCGTAGAGGGAATCTCCAATCGCACGAACAATCCGACACTTCAGAAATTTACGATTTAGCTTAGCATTGACATTTTTTGCGAAGTCACTAAGCGTGAAATTTCTTCGGTAGACTTCTTGTCCGACAATAAATCTCTTCACTCGGGTTCGACGATTATAAATCCGCTCATGATGTTGGTGAGCTTTCGACAAATTATTTTTGACGCGTTCGCGAATTAGTTCAAGCTGGTCCTTTTTCGAGGACACAACCAATTCACCATCATTCAAACCATTTAACTTCCGCATCAGTTCATAGGTCGAGCCATGTGTGATCATGTGGGAACCGAACACAAGAAAATATGGATCAATCCCCGTAGAAGCATGGATTGTACTCCGAAGAGCACAGCCGATGCTTCCCAAATTCTGATCCCAATCCCTATGATCGGTGCCAACATAAGAGCGGATGGCCGCCAGTAATGAACGGTTTACACGTTCCGATGCGTTAGCTTGTGGTGAGTAGATAGCTGTACGATTGTGTTTCACACCATACGCTTCAACTAATTTGCGAAATTCTTTTGATATAAATTGCGGTCCATTGTCTGAAAATATAATCTCGGGTACGCCGAATAAATTGAAGACGCTTTCCTCCAAGAAATCGGTGATCTGCCCGGCAGACGCCTTACGTAGTGTCTTGAACAAAACAAATTTCGAAAATTTGTCCAAAACAACTAGGAGAGTGGTGTTACCATGCTTAGACCGTGGGTAGGGTCCTAACAGGTCAACATATAGGTACTGGAATGGTCTGTCAACTTCAATTTGTTTGCCCATTGGCGGCCTCAACACACTATTTGGAGCCTTAGACTCTTTACATACGATGCAACTCGCGATATATTTACGTACTTCGCTAGCCATACCAGGCCAGAAGTATCTTTGCCGCAAACGATATAAGGTTTTGGTAATACCGCCGTGCGCAGCTTGTGGAGGATCATGCGCCAGGCGAAGTAGCTCGTCCGTAAGGCTAGACGGAACCCAAAGCTTCCACGATCGATCTTCCTGGAAGATATTGCCAGTGCTAAAGCTAGTCTTGAAATACACGTAGCCATTTGACACTTGCGTGTCAGGCAGCCTTTCCGCGTTGCTTTGCACTGTATCGATCAGGTCGAGATATTCCTTTGATTTAAAGGCTTCAGAATTCAAGTTTATGCTAGGTGCCGAAACTATTTCCGAAATCGCGTCCACGTAAACACGTGAAAGCGCATCTGGCACCACATTTTCTGAACCTTTCCTATGTTCAATCGCGAAATCAAAGGCTTGAAGCTTTAAGCTCCATCGAGCCAAACGTCCACTCAAGTCGCGCTGACTCATGAGCCATTTTAAACTCGCATGGTCGGTGATTATTTTGAACGGCAAACCTTCGACGTAGGCTCTGAACTTTTTAACGCTCAACACCGCAGCGAAGCATTCCAGCTCCGTCACGCTGTAGTTGCGTTGTGCAGAGTTCAGTTTCTGAGAAATATAGGCGATGGGTTTCTCATTGCCTTCGTCGTCGCACTGCAGCAAAACACCTCCGACACCGGTCTTACTCGCGTCGCACTGTATAATAAAGGGTTTGGTGTAATCAGGGTTGGCCAATACCGGGGCCGTAGTTAATGAAGACTTCAAGGCTTCAAACGCTACTTGAGCTTCCGCTGTCCAAACAAACCTGGCGCTCTTCTTTAGGCAGTCGGTGATTGGAGACGACAAGGAGGCATAATTGGCAATAAACCGCCTGTACCATCCTGTCATACCCAAAAATCGACGAACCTGTTTTGGAGTGGTAGGTGCAGGAAAGTCAAATATTGCAGATACTTTATTTGAGTCGGTCTTTAAACATCCGTTTCCAACGATGTAACCCAAATATTTAACTTCTCTCATGCAAAATTTGCTTTTCTCCAAATTTATCGTAAGTCCAGCAGAAGACAAGCAACGTGCAATGGTTGCCAAAAGTTTAACGTGAGAATCGAAATCCTCAGAAACTACTAACAGATCGTCCAAATAGACGAAACAGTTTTCTCTTAACTCGACTGGAATTGTTTTGTCCATCAGTCTACACATTCTTTGAGGAGCATTACAGAGCCCGAATGGCATCACTGTAAACTGGTATAACGGTCTACCAGGCACTGTGAAAGCAGTTTTTTCCCTACTCTGCTTCTCCAACGGTATCTGCCAAAAGGCGTCCTTCAAATCAATACTTGAAATGAAACACGTCTTCTCAAGCCTACTGAGAAGGCCTTCTATATGTGGAAGTGGGTATGCGTCTTTTTTCGTAAGGGTGTTCACCTTCCTGGAGTCGAGGCAGAGGCGAACCTTTCCAGGTTTGCGCACCAAGACTACAGGAGAGTTCCACGCGCTGACACTTTCTTCGATAACACCCAATTCCAACATACGGTCCAACTCAGCATACATGAGGGCTTGCACCGCAGGGGAAACAGGGTAGTGGCGCTGCTTCACAGGCTCCGCGTTTTCTACCTCAATAACATGTTCTTCTAAATGTGTTTTTCCTAAACCGACTTGGTTGAAGGAAGGAAATAAAGTTAAGATGCTTTCAAGACGCGCGCGTTGTTCCGAATTTAGCGCGTGTGTGTTGGGATCGTCAATTGACAAACAATCTAAAGTTTCGTTTTTAGAAAATATAGTCGGAGCTATATCGAATTCTTTCCAAAAATCTACACCTAGATATAGATTTTGGGTAAGTCCTGGTACGATGTATAGAGAAAGTGCTTTTGTAATGTTGTTGTAGGTAATTGGGATTGCTATTTGCCCATGCACAGGTTGAGCTTTGCCATCAGCCGTTTTGACTGTGGTGGGACGACCAGTAATTACAATTTTATGACGTTCGAGGAAATCTAAAGCGCCAGCGCCTAGACAGGACACACTTGCGCCACTGTCCAATAGGCCAAAAAGGGATTCGCCATCGATTTCCACCTTAGCATATGGTCGATCGTCATGTTTACGCTTCACAAAAGCAGATTCCACCGTTTTACCTAACAACTTCTTTTGCTTACATCTTTCTCTAAACCTACTGATTCTACTCGGGTTTAGTAGAGCACCGATTATTCTGTTCCTAGCTTCGTCATATTCCATTTGACGTTGATGTAATGTTTTGTTTGACCTTTCCAGTATATTATTATTCGTTGGGATTTTAGTTGACGTTTCTCGTTTTAGAATTTTAGTGACAGACGGAGAATTTGGTTGTAATGATAGATTCGGACTCAAGGTTGGTTCTATTTTGTTTGGTCCGGGGGCATTATTGGCAACCGGGGATTCCCGTGCGTCTCTCGGTGCCTCTGTGCATTTCCCGGATTACATTTTGGGCACATCGGTAACGACACATCTTTTCTACCACAACGATAGCAAAAGAAGGACCGTTGTGGTATTGTACACTCGAAAAAACCATGACCAATATTGTCACAGTTCCAACACTTGAACCGTGATCTACCATTAGCATCTACAGCCTCTAAATGATCTTGCATTCCATTTGACCACATATTTTCGCTCACATAACCTCGAATGCTACTATCGATTTCGGTAGGTTGATATGGTAAACTACCACCGAAATGGGATGAATTAATATTATAGCGATTCGATACCGGTTCGTGAGGAAAAGTTTGGCCACCTCTGGTGTATTGTTGGTGGTTATACGCATAATTTCCTGGGTCACAGTCATTTTTATATTCTTGATATGGGAGATGAGAATCATTTTCTTGTCTGAATCGTGAGTCTGGCATAAAATTCGTTCTAGCAGATAAGTTATTTGTACTGAATTCCTGACCGTTTACATTCTGGCGAAAATCAGTGGTGCGCAACATTTCTTTTGTGGGTCTAAGTTTATCATAATCCAAGTCAATCCCATTATTTGCCGTATCAGGTCCATATGAGAGATTACGTTCGTCAAGATCATCCAATTCATGGATGGGCCGTGTTGGGTTTTGCCAAGTTCGTCTTGGTTCTCTGTCAGAAAGATGGCGTTCCGCCTTGCGGCATACTTCCTGAAAGCGACTCAGACTCATTGCAGGCATTCCGAAAATAAGATTTGCGATCTTATCTTTGACGTTCTCTCTCATAATGTCCGCCAATTCTATTTCCGTCATAGGAATTCTTAACCGATGGTATAAAGACATAACTGAATCGTAAAAATCATCAAAAGTCTCACTGTTGGATTGTTTTCTTTGTAACATCCGACGCATGATTTCATGGTCAGTGTCCAGGCTCTTGAATTGATGTCGGAGGGCCGCCTTTAGGCCATGCCAATCGATGTGGGGTTCTCTTTTCAATAGTCGCCAATACCACTGCTCAGCCTTATCGGAGAGCAGGGTATGAAATTGGGTACAAATGGCGTACCACGAATTATCCCCACGCGATTGCATGGTTTCTATGCGGAATATGAACTCTTCCACTGACATATCTTGAGCCTTTCCACTGAACCTGAATCCCCATTTGTCGATTCGGGTATCATGTCGTAAACTAGCATGACGAACTTCTTGACCATTACGATTCGTGCCTGTGTTAAGATTTGAATTCCTACTTGGGCTACGCCTTTGATTGTTATTTGGGTTAAAAGGCGGGCGTGGATTCGGATCCTGACTGGAGTCGACGTGGTGACCATTGTTTGAAGCTAAGATAGCATTCACATTGTAATTAGGGTTTTGGTTATTGCCACTATATAAAGGAGGTGGTATGTTTACATTCTGGTTTAATACTGGTTGACTTCGTCTCTGAGGAACGTTCAAACTATAATTTTCGTTCAAAAGGTTGAAGTTAGCAGACTGGTCAACGGATTTTGGCGGAGCCACTGAACATTGTGTTTGCGGTGGTGCATTTAAGGTCATTCTTTTAATTTGGTTGAGCAACTCGCTCTGGATTTTAGCCATCTGACTGCTCACAGCCGCTTCGATCATAGTGCCTATATTTTCAGTTGAGGCACTTGGATCTGACGGAGAGAGGAAAGAGGCGCCATCACTAGAACCCCATCGTGAGATAGTTGGGTTTGCCGCACCTCTTCCTCTGCCACTACGACTGCGAGTCGTCATTGTAGCGGAAGCCACTGATTTTGACGCTGATGGAAAATCCAGCGAGAGCTGTGATTGCCCCCGAGTAACTCGAGAATCATCCCGACCTGTCAACACATCCACCGCAGCACCCTGATCATTTGTAGGTGGCTCCGGTGACGCATTTGGTACAACTGTGGAGTTGGTCTTAGGCGTTGTACCTGTATTGGTGTTGTCCATTTTGTAACCACTCCTTAAATCCCAAAATCAAAATTAATATTGCACAAAGTCAAATTCGCAAAACAAAGCCAGAAACTCAGTATTTCAAAAGTCTAATCAGGTATTCAGAAATCTATTCCTTCTTACGGAATTTTTAGGGACAAAAGAAAATCGGACCGAACAAGGACTAAAGTAAATCTCGGACCGAACAAGGACAAAAAAAAATGTAATAATAAAGGAAAATGTAATAAAAGTAATAAAAAAAATTTATAAAAAAAATAATAATAAAAAAAAACTCCCCCCACCAAAATATATTTCAAAAGAGAATTGTAAATAATAAAAAAAAAATCAAAATATTATAATAAAGTAATAAACTCAAAAAAATTATAACCTAAAACTTCAATAAACTAAACCCACAACTAAACCGAAAACTGAATCAAAAAAAAATAAAATAAAACTGTAATTAAACTGAACTAATAAAACTAAAATCAAAAAAAAAATCAATCTAAATTTCCCGCAAGAGTGAGGAAAATCAATATCGCATATAATTTCCGCACAAATTAAATTTTCAAAACAAATCAAACGTAATAACGTAAGAGCGAGAGAGAGAGACGAAACAAGCGGACGACACGAAGAAAACACAAACCCGACATGCACTCACAAAACGAAAATTTGGATGTTGATGGGTGACCCGCGAATGGTACCAAGTCGAGTGATCGGACACCTGCAATGGCAACCAAGCCTGTAGCATGTGATCCGATCCAAACGACTGGCACAATCCCGGATCACTATGTTTGATGTGGTTGCATGACTCTCGTGTCCTCACCGCATTATTCGTGGGCTTAATTAGGCACGAGAATGTGCGAAAAGGCACACTAAAGCTCATACATCCGCATCTATTTCATTTCCCCGGAGTCTCAACTGCATTGAAACGTGAAGCGTTGCAATGACTACAACATTCATGTAGCACGTAATCCATATTTCAAACGCTTTTGCGGCAAGCGGAATATTCAATAAAAAAACCGAAGTACTGCTACTACGCAACCGTAAATAAAACATGACGACAGTTGGACTCAATATAAACGCAATCACGAATAGCACAAATAAACGAACAACCGAAATTATGTTCACACCAAAACTTCGTTTAAAAATTTTGATGGTGTGAACACACCTTCAGAAAAAAAAATTTGACTAATAAAAAAAGATTGAAAATTTTTAAAAGTGAAGACAGGGTGTTTCGAAAGTTTTTCGAAAAAAAGTTTGAGTCAAAATTTTTCAAATTTTTAAAATAAAAAAAATTTGTTTTCTGAAAACTTTGGTTTACCTAAAGGTAACAACCAAAACACCATTTCCAAACATCAACTCGTTCGAAAATGTGTCAAAACAATTTTGTTTGAACTCCATTTGTAATTTCAACCGAAGTTGAAAAGACAAATGGCAAACAAAATCAACCAAATTCGCTGGCTGAATCAACGAATCGTTGGGCGCCATATATGTAATTTAACCGAAGTTAAATTACACCCCTCTCAAAACGTTGGGCGCCATATATGTAATTTAACCGAAGTTAAATTACACCCCTCTCAAATCGTTGGGCGCCATATATGTAACAAGGGGGTTGCACATATTTTTGGGATTTCCTTTGAAAGGAGCAAATCCCCAGATGACCTATGTAGCATATCTTCTTCCTTGCGAGGAGAAGATATGAGATGGTGCAGCATTGTGAGCAGCTAAAAGGCTGCACGCCTAGCTGATTGCACTAGCTAGCTCGCCGGAGGGGTGGGTCGCTGCTCACCACCATCTGCCATCGCGTTACACATAAATTATATGCGTGCAAAAGGTATGAAAACGTCGTTAAGACTTTATGGTGATAGCGCGAGCTATCAGGCAAGGAAAATTCGGTTTTCGCGAGATAAAAACCGAATTAGGGGGATGTTCGTTGATTTGCTGGTCACCGAACTTGACCAGCTATTCATGAAAGCCTTGCGAGGCATGTCGGGGCCGATTGGCAAAGGTGTTAATGCCAATCGGTCTTTGGGGCACTACCCTCCCTCTTGGATCGACAGCAGAATGCCGATCCCCGTATGTCCATACTCGCCCCTACAATTGAGTATGGACCCTTATTGTTGTTATGTTTTCTCGCACACGTCACTCACCTGTCTCTCCCTCTCTCTCTCAGGCGTTTCCTAACAAACAATCGTCATACTCTCAGACAACGTTATTCAAACCCGTCGGACCTAGAATAAAGTATATGCCAATTTTATGTTAAAAAAAACCAAAAAAAACAAAACGCTTTCCTTTCCTTCAAAGTCAAACCATAATTTTTATTCTAGTATAAATTTAATTTATTTCTCCCTAGAGATTTAACAGCTTTCGTGTATGTTCAAAGAAAAAAATGTATTTATTTTTTTTTTCTATGTTTTTTCTTTTTTTTTTTTTTTTTGCTTATTTTAACAAAAGACTTATATCTAAGTTTCAAATCCGTTTATTTTCCTTTTTATTAACATTCAAAATATTCCTAAAATTGTTTTAAATTCATTGTTCATTAAAATTTTTCTTTCATTTTTTCTTTTTTTTTTCATTTATGATTTAAAATTTATGTTTTTTTTTAATTTTGTTGGAAATCTTTTTTTTCCATTTCAAATTACAGTACCTTAATGATGATTTTCAAAAAAATTAGAGCCAAGCGGAAGAAAATTTATCCCGCATACCTCGTAAGGATTTCCTTTACTTGGTTCATGATGAATTCTTGATTGTTGTTGTTCTATTCAGTTGTGTTGCTGTTAACGATGGCAGTAGAATTGGGATGAATCCACCATTTTCATTTGTTTTTATCTCTTTTTTTTTTTTTTTTTTTTTTATTTTTTATTTTTTTTTTTTTTTTAATTTTTACTGACTCCTAAATTCCTTTTAACTTTTTTTTCTTAATTTTTTTTTTTTTGTATGTGCCTTTATATTTGCTATCAAACATAATTTTTTTTGGAAAAAAGGTTATTTTTTCTTATTGATAAAATTTTAAGGCATTGACATTTGCAAAAAATTTTGATATCTCCGCAAGTTCGAAATTACTGATTAATAATTAATTATTTCGTTTTTGCAGAAACTTGATTTAAAAAAAATAAATACACTTTGAACTTTTCTTTTTTTTGACAAAATGGAATCTTTATATAATTTTTATGTATTTTTTTTTTTTGTTTGAAACAAAAGGCGAACTTTTAATTTTTTTTTTTCTTTTTTTTTCCGTTTTCTAACAAAACAAGCAAGTTGCGATTTATGTATATAAAAAAAAAATTCAGAATTTTAATGCAATAATATCTTTGATACTCAAAACCGCGTACTTCTAGTTTAACAATTACAATTTTTCATTCATCATTTCCTTCACAAATTTATAATAATTTTTCTTTTACTTTTTCATAAAGTCCCGGTATTTTAATCTGGATCTGATACCAGACTCCATCACCTTTTTAAACCAGATTCTATTATTTTAACATTTTTATTTTCTTTTTTTTTTTCTTTGACCAGACCCCATTTTGTATTCACATTTTTTTTTTTTTTTTTTTTTTTTTTTTTTTTTGACCAGACTTTTATTTGTTTCTTTAAAAAAACTAATTCGACTGACTTTCACGGATTCTAAATACTGACTTTTTTTTTTTTTTTATATTCACATTCTTTTGACCAGACTTTTATTTGTTTCTTTAAAAAAACTAATTCGACTGACTTTCACGGATTCTAAATACTGACTTTTTTTTTTATATTCACATTCTTTTGACCAGACTTTTATTTGTTTCTTTAAAAAAACTAATTCGACTGACTTTCACGGATTCTAAATACTGACTTTTTTTTTATATTCACATTCTTTTGACCAGACTTTTATTTGTTTCTTTAAAAAAACTAATTCGACTGACTTTCACAGATTCTAAATACTGACTTTTTTTTTTTTTTATGTTCACATTTTTTTGACCAGACTTTTCTGGTTAACATTTCGAACCCCTACTGACTGTAATCTTTTCCCCATTTGCCATCTCCTGTTCCAAAATTTTTCTGTTTTTGGGATAACAAGAACCGGTTTTTCTAGTTTTTAATTTTTATCCGCCTATCAGATTTCGCCACGTTCAATTTTTCCCATTTTCCTTTTGGTCCATTCTTTCGTTTTCGTTCGCTGGGGGGGAGGGGGCTCTTTTTATCAGTTTATTTCCACCACGGATATGAGGTGGAAAGAAAGTTCTGGAAATAATTTTGCAAACCATGCGGTTTTTCGCAAAAACTGACCACGCTAATTTTTAAATAGGGTTGCCGTGTAGGCTTAAAATTATAAGTAAGTGTGCTGTATTAGCTACACGTTACACAGTGGTGACAAACTTGAGGGATCGTAGCATTAATTCGGTCTCGGTACGATCACGGGTATAACTAGGGCAAATAGTTATCCTAACGGGCGGGACAATGACCTTGTAAAACAAAACGTTGACACTAACATCTGTCAATGACACGAATTCCGTTATCGATCCCCGGTTTGACATCTTGTTTCTTTGTATGAATCAATTTAAAAATTCTTTATGGGACTCTTGACTCGAAAGGAGGATAGGACTTTGGTTTCGACCGTCCTTTCCAATTTGTAGTGTTTACGGACTAGCAGGTACTTATGCTGGCTTTCGAGCAGTTATCATTTGGGTAACTAAAGTCTACTCTTCACAAGTAAAAGTACAAAAATATAGCACGAATTTTTTTATTATGATGACTAACCGCACTAAAACTTTGATGAATGATGACCCACTCCACCGGCGAGCTAAGATGAGCCAGCCAACTAATCGTGCTAAAAAAAAGTCCTTATCAAACAGTGCGAGCTTCGTTTTTTCTTGATCATTCCTTTCATGGTATGAGTGAGACCGTAACTATCTTTAAGGGTAGTTCAGTTCTTACTATATCCTCTGAAAGAAACGAATTATCGAAGATGAAAACTACCAAAAATTATTGTAATAAAATGGCGCCCAACGTTTTGGTTTGCGCCAAGACGAAAGATTTCAGTTGGTCGATTTTATAATGCAAACTTCATTTGCAGTATAAAATGTCGCCCAATTTACAGTTTTGCTGTTTTGTCATCTGAAAACCAACGTCAAGTTCTGGCGGACAGAACGAAGGAGAGTTGTGTTTAGGGTTTCTCATTATTCGGTATTTTCGGATTCGACGAATCCGAATCCTTCGTTCTGAATATTGGCGAATCCTTCGGATTCGTTTAGTTTATAAAATTACATCAAAATTATCCATATCATCATATCAACATTGCCTGTATATATCAATATCACCGAGTTCAAATAACACAGGAATAGGAAACATCAAGCAACAAAAAAAGAACGTGTTTATTTAATAAAAAAACAGAAATTTATTTAAAGTAATTCATTGATCGTGATCAGGGGTGGAATCCTGTAATTTGATTTCGATCAAATCGTATCGAAAAGGTATAGGAATTGCAATATATTTTTGATACGATTTACTATCAATCGAATTACATGATTCCACTCCTGATCAGACAGTTTTAAATTTGAAACATTCATTATCATTATCACATACATGACATATCACAAAAGTCAATTCAAGTCAATTCCGTTGGTAAAAATATATGTTATGTTAAAAAAATAAAATATTCATGAAATTAAATTTGAAAAATAATATTGTTGATATAGAAAAGTACTCAGTACTGTCATGTTACTAATACAATACTATGTACAATACCTTGTACCTTTCGCTTATTTGTTTGCAGTACTTCGTAGAAAAATACTAACGCATTTAGTGACGTATCAGACAGTCTTGATCGTAGCTTGGTTCAAAAATTTGATGAGACGGGAAAAGCCATTTCAGAATCCGTTGAGGTTGGCTTTAGGATTGAAAGGGCATCATATAATTTTTGGAAATTTGCTGTAAACTTTCCCGGATTTTTGAACATTTTGAATTCCTGTTTCAATTGCAACGTATTGGCTCTATAATCTGCTGGCTTTTGAGGAATTCCTTGTTCTTCTGCTGATTTGCCTCTGTTTAACTTTAACCTCTCATACATTTCATCTTCCATCGTCAGTTCAGCTTCAGGGATTCAATTTTGATCGTCAAGAAAAGTTTCTATAGACGTCACAACGGTAGGTGAATATTTTGTTGAGCATTTGCTTTCTTCGCGGAACAGTCTATTTAGTAGTTCGATCGCCAAGGTGAACGATTGCTTGCTTGGTGTCTTCTTGGAATATTCCACGCAATTTAAGAAATGCATTAAATTTTGATCCATTCTCTCTTTTACTCGTTTTGGCATAGTATCAGAAAGTTAAATTCGTTTTGTATCATGTCCAGTTTTTCAAGCACTTATGTTAAACTATTCGTGGATTCGGTAAATTATCAGCGAGTCCCGAATCCGAATATACGGCAAAGATTCGACGAATCCGAATCCGAAGGATTCGAAAAGAGAAACCCTAGTTGTGTTGTGCAGGGTTGCGATATAAACCTCCTTTATGTCGCAAATGACACAACGCACACACTTTGTAAGCTTGACCGAGGAATTTGGAAGTCGAAATATTTTATACGCATTTGTAATTTTTACCTCCTGTTTAAATTTCAAATGGCATCACGTCTCTGCTCTTCTAGCATTGGCGTCTGATATACTTAATTTCTTCACTTTTGTATATCAGTAATTTTTGTTTACTCGCATTTATTGTTTATTTCAGAAACAATGTGCGATTCTAACAACACTTCAAGGAAATTATAGAATTTTTTATTAGTTCAAAGAAATATGGTGTATTTTGTACTTATGTTTTGAGCAATATGTTTTTCCAAGCTCACACCTCAATGGGTAACTCAGCTGAAGTAATAATGACTGAATTTCTAGATGAATCAAATATACTTTTTGGTATGCCATATATAACCTTGCTTAACAAGGTTTTAGAATTTTGGCCTAGATATAAACTAATCACAGACCAAACTGAGAAAATGCGTGCATATATTCATTTTTGTAGCTTACTCTCAAATAAATAAAAATGTTCAGTATCAAAATTTTAAATTTAAATGTGAACTCGCTGGTCTCACATGATAAAAGACTTTCTCTTTCCAAAGAATTATCTGATATAAAACCATTGGTGGCTTTCGTTACAGAAACCTGCCTAAAAAATAGACATAAGCCAATTTTTGATGATTACGAAATATTTAGGAACGACAAAGGCAGAGGTGTAGCGATTCTAATCAAAAAGGGGATAAGAGTTGAAACAGTTTGTTTTGATTTCCTATTAATCTCAGCGTCTTTAATTTCAGTAGCATACGTGGATCATGATGGAATCTGCAAAAAATTATTGTTTGCAGCGATATATATTCCCTGTAATCTAGGTAATGCTATTAGAAACGACTTGGATAACCTTTACCGGTTATCGCTTCAATATAATGGAGCTATTTTTGGTGGCGATTTCAACGCCAGACATGAATACTGGGGAGACTCGAAAAGAAATCTCAACGGAGTGCACTTGTATTCATGGTTCATGAACGGACCTTTTCTAAATTTACAAATTATAAATGCTGGGCCAACATTTCCCAGATCCTCATCTCACATAGACTTTTTCTTAGTGTCTTCATCAGTCCTGAATGATTTGAACTCTGACAGCTTTAATTGTAATACTCTACCCTACGCCTCCGATCACTTCGCACTACTCTTAAGTCTAAATTTTAAAAAGTTCGACCCTTTTAAATCTGACCCATGCACATTTAGATCCTTTAAAAAAACCAATTGGAATAATTTTCGAAATAACCTAGCCTCGGAAATATCAGTGTCTTTACCCCCTGAAGACCGAAATTTAAGCAACGGCGAAATTGACCATCACATTGCCTCGTTGACTGAATCGGTGAATAATTGTACTGCGGTTCATTCCAAAGTCATTGAGGTTGGGGACAACAAATTTTATAAAAACTTGTCAGACTTGACTCACAAAATGCTCAAAATTAGGAAAATTTGGCTCCGCATTTTGAAACGAATTTTCCACAACAATCTAAACAGAGTCAATAACCAATATAAGGAGTGGTCTTCTCGCATTTCCTGCCTCAGCAAGCTAATTAAGGATAGGATAAAGATGGAAGTTAATGATAATTTCCGAAATAGATTAAAGTTGATTAAACCGTCTCCGCAAGCCCTTAAAGAGATATTTCGAATTACAGGAAAAAACTCCACTCAGATTGACTTATCAAAATCCTGCTTGCAGGAGGATGGGCGGGAATACCACTCTGTTCCCGATAAACTTAGAGCCTTTAACGGCTTTTATGCCAATCTATTTTCGGAAAAAAATCCTCAACATAGTATTGAATTAAATTACAAAATTCACAGAGATGTTGATTTGTTTTCTAACCGTTCAATCAGCCCTATCACTCACTTTAACCAGGATAATCCTGCATCTCATCCTACTAACGGAGAATTTTTTGTTTCAATTGGATCAGTTAGTTCAATTATTGAAACTTTGAATAGGAAAAAATCTTCAGGGCCGGACGGAATCTCAAACTTTATTCTAGTCAAATGTTGCCTACAAATATTGCCTTTGTTGACAATTATTATTAACAACTGTTTAAATAATGGATACTTTCCCAAGGCTTGGAAAATAGCTAAATTAATACCGATAGCAAAAGACAAAACTTCAAATAATATTAAAAATTTTAGACTTATATCTATGCTATCTAACTTTGGAAAAATTCTTGAGAAGTGCCTTTTGATCAAGCTGGAGACTTTCTGTGAAGACAATAACATAATTCCAAACTCACAATTTGGATTCGAACGTGCGCATTCCACAGAGCACGCCCTTTTGCATTTTCAGGATACAATCATTCACAATCTCCGACAGCAAAAATGTACAGTTGCCTGTGCTATCGACCCTGAGAAAGCCTTCGACAATGTCTGGTCTAAAGGCCTAATCTACAAATTACTTTCGCTAAAGTGCCCAGTAGAACTCCTAAAAATGATAGTTGACTTCTTGAAAAATAGAAAGTTATTTATTCAGATTAAAAACGAAATCTCAGATGCGGTAGAGGTTAAATCAGGAGTCCCACAGGGCTCTATACTTGGTCCCAAACTATTCAATATTTTCTTATCTGATTTCCCTGGCGTAAACGCCAATAACATCTCTCATGTCATATTTTATGCCGACGACACCATATTATTCGCGGCTAGCGTGAGACCAGATGAAGCGCTCCATGCAGTTAAAACTCATTTAACAAAAGCAATTAATTTTTATAATGACTGGGGTATAAAGATTAATCTAGACAAGTGTGAACTAATTTGTTTCCGTAACGCTAGTGGAAAGGGTCACCATCTAGCCGTGAGGGAGAGCAAACTATTAAGACTGAACATTGAGGGTAGATCAATTCCCCTGCGAACGGAAATAAAGTACCTAGGAGTTAAATTTCACCACAGGCTAAAATATAACCCGCATGCTAGATATACGCTCAATAAAGCTAAAAAAGCAGCAGCCATACTGAGACCACTATTAAACTCACAGGATTTGGAACATAGAACCAAACTTCTAATGTACAAAACCTTGATAAGACCAGTTATCACCTATGCTTTCGGTATTTGGCTGTTTATAACGCCAAACATAGCAACTGAACTGCAGATTTTCGAACGCAAAATAATCAGATACTGTCTTTCAAAATATAGAAGACCGGGCGGAAAATGGTATCCTAACGACACTCTATATACTAAATCAAGAGTAACGCCCTTAATTTTATATATGCTACGTCTAGCCTCAAAAAGGTTCAATAGATTAAAAGACCACCCTAACCCCATAGTTAAAAACATATTTCTTAGAAATAGGGACTCTCAACTTAGTACTCAATACTATGCATCTCCGATAAGCATCATTAACGAGAGGTGTGCCGATCTAATGAGCCCCTCGGGAACTGATATGCATACATTGGAATTTTACAAAAGAACTTCTCCGGAAGTTTACAGAGGATAGCATTAATTAATTCATGTGAACCTCTTCAGTTCTTTACGTGGATACTGATAAATCAAAGTAAGTGATAATTTAAATGAAATCAATTATTGATTTTAATCTTGATCAACCTAAGTGTTTAAATGTTCGAACATATAATGTATAAGCAATTATTCATCTTGCATTCCGCCTTCATGAATTAAATTTGAGCATACTTCATGTTATGTGCCTTTTTGACTTACTTATAGTACAAAAAGCAACTTTTGTAATATTTATTATAGTATAAAGAAAAAACAAAAAATTTTAACTTTATTATGCTGATGTTGGTAACGCCAATTTTAATTTTTGATATTCTTACATGTTTTTGTAAGTCGGGGGGCTCAAGTAGCACCCTTTGTTTTCCTTTATTTTCTTTTGTTGCCTAGTTTTAAGTAATTTGAAGTTAAAATTAAGACTGTAGTGCCGGGAGCAAGCACTTTTCACTTAACTTTTATTTGCTTACTTTAAAAATTCTTATAATTAAAGACTGAATCTTGTATTTATGTACAACTTATTGAATTCCGTTTAGTTCTAAGCTAGGCAAATTATAAGCCAGCATAACATTATTTTTCTTAAAGCTTAGTATTAATAAAAATATTACATTTGTAAAATTTCTATGTACTCGTTAAGTCTCAATAAAAACAATAGCAATATCAAAATCCAAGCTCACAGCTATACGCATATGGGTGTAGGCACTATTGTTCATTTCCTCTAAGCATAGAATAATCGGAATATTAGTTGGTATAAAAATTATTAAGCTTCGGTTTACGCGTATATATCTTAGTCGGAAACGTTGCGTTTAATATAGATTGTAGTGTAATACGGTTCAATTTAAATATAAACATAATAGTACTCTTTAAGTATAAGATTACTAAATTTTCTCTTAAACATTCAAAATAACAAACTTTAATAGAAAAATAGTTACGTAATAACATTCGGTAAAGATAAATTCGATCGGAATTTATTCTTACCATGCGTGTATTTGAAGGTGAGTATCTATTAGTGATGTATACATCAATGTAAATTAAGGCGCTGCCAAATCCATTCTTTTATTTGACATTTAAATTAAGTGTCGGTTCGGTCGAGTTGAAAGATATAGATCCGGATATGTACGGTAATAACTAGGGATGGCTAAAATATTTGATATATTGATATATTGAATCATATAATATATCGTTAATCATATATCGCCACGTTCGATATATCGGTATAAAAATAACGATATTCTCATATCGATATATTTTATTAAATTTATCGATATATAACATATATCGATATATTTTCGCCATCCCAAGTCATAACCCATTAAAATATATTATAATTATAATATAATAAATAAATGCGTTTTTATCCGTCATGAATGGTTCAGTCTAGAAATTCGTCGATTTGAATATAACATCGCCACGTCAAATACGTCACTGTGTTAACGTCAGTTGAGCGGTACAGCACAAAAGAGCTGTTCGTCTCACTCCCCTCTCTTCAATCTCTTTGTGGCTTGCTTAACATCGGCAAACGAAAGTTTTTTTTTGAAATTATAAAAATAATTTTCAACTGAAAATATATATATAAGTTTTCACATAAGTGAAAAAAAAGGTCTACTTTTGGAAGTACATATATGTTTCATTGCATGTATATATATGTATTTCAGAACTTTTTTTTGTACTAAATTTGAAACAAAAGAAAAGAAAAGAAACACAAACAAACAAAGGCTAAATCAAATCAAAATTTACGCTTTTAATTCATATACATATAAATATCGGACGTATTTATGTATGTAGATATCTATATCCAAAATTAAATATAGTCAGGAATTAGGTCGTAGTGGACAGTTTCGGTTCCACTTAATAAAAAAAGAGAATTCTTGGGAAAATAAATTTCGTTAGAAGAACCTTCCTTTTTTTAATTTGCAATATATACCCGGTTTATATATATTTAGGATCATTACTTTGTTTGCCAGTGGTGCTAAAACTAAAATTAATAATATATACGAAAATGAATTAGTATGGTATAAAATTGATATACCTTAGGAATTAATAAAAAATAACTTACCTGCTGTGTCAATATCTATTTGGATTTAGTGCTACACTATGGGTTATCCTAGGAGTCCAAATATAATTAAATTATCTACTTCTTGAGTCTTTGATCAATTCGATTTAGTGGTATACCTTGTGTTACCCCATATTCAAATTGATTTACCTGCTTTGTCAATAAAATCTGCATAATAACCTTAACTTCTTGGACACTCGCAAAACGGGAAATCAGACAGGTAGTAATACTTTACACAAGTCGCTATCTGAAGAACCTCTTTCTGGCATTCATATAATTGATCAAGCCAACTATAAAAGCGGTAACAGAGTAATACACTCTCCTCGAAATAGCATTAGCAATACTGATCTTGCTTCTGGATTTCAGACAAGGGGAGCTTGGTTAGCTGATATTGGTTCTGTTTATACAAACCCCGTGCAACCCCCTCTATTTCCCACAAATAGTCGAGTGGACATTAATTCTGAGAATAGTGATCAGTTGGTTTTTTAACTGTCACCTATCTGAGATTCAATGTGGGAGTTTCCAACTCTTCCACCTAATACTCCAACAAACGCTGCAAATAAGTCTTTTCCAAATCTAGCTGCCCCAATGTATACGGGAAATCAGCCTCGGAACTTTCTACAACAGCATTTCATGTCATCAAACATGAATACCCTTTTCGTACCACACCAAAATGTTGCCCGGCAAGCACACTACCCGGTACAAAAACCGCCAAAGCACGTATGCAACTCTATGGATAATCCTGTACGGAACCATACAGTTGGAAATAGTAGCGTCCAACCCTTTGCTCGTCGTCCATTTTACGATACTAGAATCGAAAAATGAGCAAAGCAAACCATAGTAGTGAATTTACGCATTCTCTCTGTTCATCTTGCATCAGTCAAGCAACAACTCACTAAACTGCAAAGGATCGCCTGTGTTAGTATTACAGGGCCTATGCCGACTAGCCCTACGGCTGCTCTTGAAGTACTGCTGAATCTGCTTCCACTGGATCTATTCATTAAAAAAGAAGCAGAGTTAGGCAATCTTAGGCTACATATGACCAATCATTATGTGGCCGGGAATCACACCTCTGGTGTCGCAAAAATCTGGACTGATTTAAAATCTGCTTGTCCGAAAATTGAAATACCCTACGATTATTTGGTCCCTACGACTAATTTTTGCAAGCTTTATTCTATCGCCTTCCCTACTCGTCAAGACTGGACAGGCAAAAGCACATCCCTACCGCCCAATGGAAAATCCTGCTATACAGGTGGCTCACCGCGTGATGGCCTAGTTGGTGCAGGTTTTCGCTTAGTGTATCAGGCCGGAAATGTCACCAAACCAGCTAAAATATCTCTTGGTAAACATGTGACGGTTTTCCAGGCAGGGATTGTAGCAGTTATTTCTTGTGTACAACAACTAATAATCCACAAAACTAATGGTCAGGATATAACCATCTGCTCCGACAGGCAGGCTGCCCTCCAGGCGTTACATTCAAACCTCATCAAGTCTAAATTGAAACTAGAATGCGTTTCATATCTTAATGAGCTTGCTGGTACTAACAGGGTTAACCTTCTTTGGGGTCCCCGGCACTGTGAAGTAAGTGGAAATGAAGCTGCGGACGCTCTAGAAAAGCAGGGCTCAGACTGACCTCCTGTTAGTCCTGACCATTTGTACCATCACCCGTGGCTGCTGCTAGGAAGCTCATTGATGATAGAGCACGGCAAAAGCACATCGCAAGGTGGAATCAGGATAATACTGTAACCGTGTAACAATTCGGCATCGAAGTGTTGGCAAAGCCACACTCTGATCAAACAAACACTTCTCTGTTGCGGCAGAAAGTGCGTTTTCATGGTATAACAAGAAGGTAACTAGAAATTGCACGCCTAGCTGCTTGCAGCAGCTAGCTCGTCGGATGGGGTGGGTCGTTACCTTTTACCATATGCCGTCACGTACAAATAATTTTTATGCGTGCAGAAAACAAAATTGTTTGGGCTAGCAAGAGGGCTGGAGATGTGAAAAAAATAATTCACACCCTCTTCGGTCACTAGCGGAATGGGTGAAAATGTTTAAAATAAGATAAAAGTGAAATAACTGTGACTAATGTCACGAAGAAAGAAAATAGGTGGCAAGATTTTTTGAATAGGTTAATTTTTCATTGAAAACCTACGAAACGGAATTCAATTAAAATGACAGACGGATGGACAGAAGATTCAGAAGAGGAGTTCATCCGAAAAGCAAATTGTTCAATTGGTGTCAGCAGATGTTTTTGCCAACACCGGGGCCTTTATTCCATCCAAAGTGCTAATTACAACAAAATATCCTTTTGTGGATCGCATCCGGCCCTGGAAATTCGCATGAAGACTGCGATTCTCACAACCTAAAAAAATGGTAGCTGAAAAAAAGGAAAAACCTACGCCCCTATCATCCTCGGTCACTGTTTACATTTTCCGCTTAGCAACTCATTTTAGCCAAAACTAGAAAAAAATTTCAGGGATGCACACGAAAGGAAACATCACTACACGTTATTTGTTTATGTGATGCCTTCACGGGCCTGCGAAAGAAGATCTTCGGAAAACCATTCTTGACTTTGTAGGATGCCCGGAATCTGAAGGTGGAATACTTAATCGATTACCTGAAGAAGACAGAACTGTTTCCAGAGTTGGGACAACCTGCCACTCTGCAAACAGGATACTGGTAATTAGTCTTTTTCCCATAGGTTTTCTTGGAAAACTTGTGCGATCCCAGGACATATGTCCAGATTTTCCCGAGGGTATAATGGGCCACAAGGCCTAAGTACGGGGTGCCTTTCAGCATCCACCTCCTTAAAAAAAAAAAAACCCGAAGGGAAGGAAATACACATAACCAACCAAAATTTAAAAAAAAAAAAACAAAAGCAAACGTTTTACGAATTAATTCACATTATTTATTTGACGTGAACTAAACTTTATAAAAAAAAGACAAACAAAGAAATTGTATAGAAAAATGTACTAAAAGAATTCACTACTTATGTGTCGAACGAAAATTTATATATTTTTATATATACTAAAATAAATTTAAAACTATTTCATGTAATGAAGAAAAAGAAATTTCAAAACTAAAAAAAAAATGGAAAGAAAATGCACTTACTCGAATATATTAAAATTCAGTATAGCTTAAATGACAGATTAATTCAAAAGGAACGTTTGTTCCGCTGAGGCCTCTTGAAATTATATATATGACACTAGCAAAAGTAAATAAAAGAAAAAAAAAAACGAATTCCTAAAAATTAAACAATAGTTATAATTGATGTTAACTATGATGTGGTGGTAAACGTTTCCCTTTTTCTTTCTATGTTCAGTTGGTTGTTACTTTGTTGGTTTCTTTTTTTGGTATGATGGTAAGCATTTGTATGGTGTGCGTTTTTTTTTCTTATTTAATTTGTGCAAATTTATTTTCTTTCTATTATAACATTTTACAAATTTCACCAAATCTAACTGATGTGACAGATGAACTTTTGTTATATTCAGGTTTTTTTTGTTGTTATGTGTTATACATATGTTATATATGTTATTTATTGCATATTGTATATGAATTAATTTATGTCATAATATATACAATATATTATACATGAACTCTAATATTTTAGGTTATAATTTAAATTTTATATGTTAATATTAATATTAGATTTTCTTTGTTTTGGTTTTATTTTAAAATTCTATGTTTTGTTTTTAATTTAAATTAAATGTATTTTATGTTTTATTTTAAACCATATGTTTTATTTTTATTCTAGACTATATGATTCATGTTATATTTATTATATGTAGTATTCTAGTTTTTAAATTATATTTTATATGTTATTAGGTTTTTTCATTTTAGAGCATGTATGTTTTTACGTTTTAAATTAACTTATGTGTTTTATGTTTTATTTTATTTTAGATTGGGTTTTTTTTTATTTGGTTTTTAAATTTAATCATATGTTTTTAGGTTTTCCTAAAATTTAATTATATGTTTTGTTTTAATTTAATTTATGTATCGTTATTCATTTGTCTGGATTTTTCTGAACGCACATTCATATTTTAGCCTATACTTTTACTACTAATATATTCTCCCTTTTTTTTGCAAACACAAGAAAATATTACTGGTGATTTTCTTGTGTTTGCAAAAAAAAAACTGATAGAAAAATAATATAATTCAAGATTTTATGGAAACTATATGAAACTTAATTAAATTTTATTTAAATAAAAAAAAAAATACATGTAAATAAAAACCCCGTCCTAATATCTTCACTATATCAATTCGACTCTCGTTTTTTTTCATTTTTTTTCCACCCACAATTCTAAAAGAAAACCCCAGTTCGACCTTTCGACCTTGTCGAAACTTCTCTCTTTTGGTTTTTCTTTTTAATTTTTGAAAAAAAATTCAAAAGAAAATCCTGTTGGAACTGTTATATTTATTAAAATCAAAAAAAATTAAAAAAAACAAAATGCCGTGGCGGCAAAACCAAATTTCTCGAGAACTTCACATGTTACAATACCTCTCGTCAGGCGAAAATACTCGGCTGCCATCCCAGCAAAAAGAGATCGAAAGAACTGCTAGCTCTCAGTAAAGCAAAAATTCAGCCCGTTGTAAGTGTCCTAACTGGGCACTGCCAACTTAATTATCACTTAGCCTTCATGACCCTGATAGATGACTCTTCCTGTGATTCCTGTGATGCAGAGGAAGAGACAGTGGAACACTTTTTCTAAGGACTCATTCTAGTGTGAGCACAATGGATCCAATTCGTGGTCTAAGTGCCGCAAGTGCCCAAAGGCATTACTCCTAACATTTTCTATCTATCTATGGTAAAATCCCTTCCGTTAATCTCAATTCCCAGGAATTTAAATCGAGCTATTACCTCGATCTGATCGACACGGCATTAAATAATGTAGACAAAATGCCTGATGCACAAGTATCAGAAGGATTTGTCTACTTCCGAACAAAGTTTAGTACTGGAAACCCTGATCCGGACGATTGTACGTGGAAGTTATGGATTCCACCGAGTCTTACGTCTAACTTGATCCGATTGGCTCATGAAAACCCTTTTTAGACTGCGTCAAAAATATTATTGACCCAGAATGACGAAACAAGTCAAAGATTTTATTTCGTGTTGCGATATTTGTAAGGAGACGAAAGCTCCAAATGTCGTTTTGAGACCATCAATGGGAAAGTATATACAGAACTTATTTTCCAATTTATATATATCGACTTACTAGGACCCCATCCGAGTTCGAAAATAGGCAATACTACCTTATTAGTTGCATTAGACAAATTTTCAAAATTTTTTCTATTTAAACCGCTAAAACAAGCGTCGGCCTCGTAAATTGTAGAGTTTCTCGAAGAAAACGTATTTAATTTATTTAGTGTACCGGAATCTATATTATCGGATAACGGCTCACAGTTCGTTTCAAAAGAATTCAGTAGATTAGTTGATGTGTACGGTATAAAACACATTCGTACGGCAATATATTCTCCGCAAGCCTTAGAAAGAGTCAATCGCCCTGTGTTATCTGCTATTAGGTCCTATATTGGCGAAGATCATAGAGAATGGGATAAGCATTTGGGAAGCATTGGTTGTGCCTTGAGAAGCACAGTCCATACTTCCACGGATGTTGATCCTTATTTCTTGGTGTTCGGAACCCATATGGTGACCCATGGTACTACATACTAGTTATTGCGTAAGCTTGACGGATTGAACAGTGGGAATTTCAATATCGTTACAAAAGCCGAACACCTCGAGTTAGTAAGAAATCGAGTTACAAATAAATTATTTAGCGCTCATCCGAAATACGGAAGAATTTACAATCGTCGGTCGCGTCAAGTAAAATTCATTGTCGGTCAAGAAATTTTTCGGAGAAAGATGTCAACCCGAAATTGAACAAATAGTTCTTGAAATGTCGGATAGCGAAAGTAATCGGTAATTCGTTATAACAAATCGAAGATCTGAACGGAAAAGCGGTCAGTATATATCATGCTCTTTGCTGAGTTGTAACCTTGCCGTGGTGGAAGAGCTTGCGTACTCCAATGATCCTGATAGCGATGCTAGTGGGAACATTAGTTCCTAGCAGGGTCACCCATGCTAGTAAGGTAGACGGAGAGGGGTCAGAAAAATGACAACTCAATACACTTAAGCCAAGGTGGAAATGCATCGTGCCGAGGGTTGCATGGCATCTCAGTGTGTGAAACGGGATATGTCGCTAATGATCTCTTGGGAGAACCAGCCGAAATTCCCTCGTAACCAGGCTACTGCACGTGTAGGGGGCACCGCGTGCGGGGTCCTTACATCCCCCATACTCGTGGGAACAAACATGAACCCAACAACAACAATAACGACAACAACAACGACAACGACACCAACACGTTTGACAATAATGACCACCACTACGACGATTACGGACGCGCAGACGAAATCAGCAGTAGTCACGACCACGACATCAGACACTACTGTTGTGTTCTCAACGAGAACATCGTCAACAGCACGCACCGGGCCCAGTTCAATGAAACCGGTGTGTACTGGGAAAACTGGTAGTGGCTCCCCAATAGGAGGGCCACTCCAAAATGCCGAGAAGTTGGTGAACGAACTCGCCAACCGTATCGTGAAACTAAAAACTCCTTCCAGCGACGGCAAAAGTCGCAGCACTTCTGAGACTATCTCAGCCTGCTCCACTCCCGAAGTGAGCACCCCCCAGGCGAAGAGGGTTAAACCTTCTAACCCCGGGGCTAAAGACACTTCTCACCAAAAAGGACAGAGAGCGACATTTTCAGAGAGCCTTAAAACGGACCAAAAATGAAAGTCTGCCTAAAGTGCGAGACCCCTGTGAAGAGAGACATCTCTTCAACGGAGGCGGATCGCATAGAAGCTGCAATCATCGGAGCGTTCGAGAGACTACCTAACGATGAAGTCCCACGCATACGTGATTGCAGATCGACCCAAGGTTCTCTCATCCTTTTATGCGAGAACCAAGCGACCAAGGATTGGCTAGTTAAACTGGCCCAATCGAAATACCTGGTAGAAGGAATAGACCTTTCGGTCCATGACTTCATTCTACCCAAGTTGAGGAGCGTGAGAATCTGGCTGCCGGGCCCCGAAAGGAGCGCGACCCAGATACTCATCACTATGAAATTCCTTAACTCAATGAGCACGGAGAACTGAAGGGTCCTCGAATACAAATATGGTCGGGCGCTGGAAGGTAACCAACTAATTGTAGGCGTGGACGCTCAAGGACTCAGAGATCTTGAGAAGGTTAATTTCCGCCCCCTCTCGGGAGTTCGCCTAGCTACCTGCAGGGTTCTAGGCAAGCAGAGACAGGGGAGAAAGAGGAGGAAACGATAGGACCGAACTAATGCCAAATTCTGGACTGAATTTTCTCCAGATAAATGCGCACCACTGTAAAGCGGCCACCGACATAATAGGTAGGCAGCTTGCTATCGGACGTGCGAACATATGCCTCGTGCAAGAACCTTGGGTTTACAAGGGAATCGTACGAGGCTACGACACCCAGTTGGGGTCTGTATTATACAGCACAACTGCGAACAGACCTAGGACATGCATCTACATCTCCAATGATATTGATGCCGTCCTTCTTAAATCCTTTTGTTCTGCAGATCTTACTGTAGTCAAGATAATTTACTCCACAGAGTTGGGCGAAAAGGAAGTAGTAGTGTGCTTGTCATATCTGCCCTATAACGCAGTCACCCCTCCCCGTTCAGAGGAGCTGGTCGACTTATTGTCCTTCTGTGAGACAAACCATCTACCTCTTATCATTGGCTGTGACTCCAACGCGTACCATACACCGTGGGGCAGTACGGACATCAACCAAAGAGGTAGAACACTTTTTGAATATCTTGGTGCAACCACCCTGGAAATTGCCAACAAGGGTAGAGCACCAACCTTCATCACCTCTACACGTGAAGAAGTGTTGGATATAACGCTATGCTCACAGGGCATTGCCCAAGATATTTAAGGATGGGAAGTGTCCTCCGAACCCTCGTTATCGGACCATAGGCACATTCTCTTCAGTCTGTTCTCAGAACCGTTGAAACCGGTCTCCTTCAGGAATCCTAGATCCACTGACTGGCTCTCCTTTCACGAAGAGCTGTCGGAAAGAATCCGGGAAGTCCCAAAAGCTGCCCGGAATATTCCGGAACTAGAACAGACAGTCACCCTAATATCGGAAGCCATTTATTCCTCTTACGAGAGTAACTGCGTCTTACGCACTAACAGGCTCACCAAGAAAACGCCCTGGTGGGATACATCCTTGGAGAGACTCAGAAAAGAAACGACAAAAAGTTTCAACAGAGCCAAACAGCATGGTTTGAACAGTGAGTTGGAAGCCTGGAAGGCGGCCCAACGCAAGTACAAATTGGCTGTTCGGAAGAAAAAACGAGAAGCATGGAAAAGCTACTGCGGCCAAATTGAGGAACTCCCTTAGGCTTGCAGACTCCAAAAAGACCTCTCCAGTCGGATGGGGAATTCCCCTCAAGTAATGAGGACACCCTGAAGCTGCTGCTACATACCCATTTCCCTGAATCTCGTGAATCATCATCGACATGCTCGTCTCTACAAGCCGAAAGTTCTCGTCCCAAAAAAACCGACTGGAGAACGGCTTCAGAGATTGTAACATACGAGAGAACTAACTAACTGGGCAATCACAACCTTTGCCCCGTATAAATCAGCAGGGCCTGATGGCATTTTCCCAACACTTCTTCAGAAAGGAGCTGATTTGCTAATTGTTGTGTAATTATATCGAAAATGGATCCTTTCCAGGATGACTCAGGGAAATTATTTAATTCCCTCTGGAATTTTCCGTTGGGGAGACCAGAACTCCCAGAATATGACTTGGGTTACGTGAATAATATTATGTAGTTAAAATCAAAATCGCTTACCCCTCTGGAACACAATAACAAAACACTTCCCTACTTTTGATTAACACCACAAAATAACAATTATTTAAATCAAATAGAACTAAACAATTTGTTTTAACTACTTTTGATTAAGACCAAAAAATTTAAACTTTCACGAATTTAATTTATATGAAAACTCTTTTTAAATAAGACAACTAATAATTATTTATTTTAAATTAATTACAACTTTTTATTTTTTGTATGGTTTTTTTTTATTTTTGAATTTTTTAAAGAAAATATAAAAGTTTGAAATTTAAATTTTCACGAATTTAATTTATATGAAAACTCTTTTTAAAATAATACAAGAGATCGTGATCGACTCATAATTTTTCCCGTTTTTCTTAAAAAAAAAAATAAAATCTCTAATAAACAAAATTCGTTTAACCCGGCGATGTGAAGTAGCAAAAAGTAACCGCTTCAAAAATCAACAACCAACTAACTTTTAATTTTATTTTTTTTTTTCAAAGTACACAATTGTACTTTTCTCGATATTAATAAAATTGCCGAAAAGACATAATTTTAAAATAAGTATATTGACTTCAAAAAAAAAACATTCTTGTCGTTCTTGCAATTTTCGTATCAAAGGGAAAAAATTGCACGTACAATTTTTAAATTAAATATTGCGAAAAAACTAAAACTTGTGCGTATACAAAATTGCATTTGGTACGGATATTTCGACATAATTTAAAATTTTTGATATTTTGAAACATTTTTATTTATTTAATATTTGTTTCGAAATATTTTAATAAAATTTAATAACATTTTACGCGTGTACAGAACTTAATTTTTAATTTAATATTTTCGCGTGTTTGACTTAAATAGTACCGGGTGTATCATAACATTACCTTCCCGTTATTGACAAAAAATTTTTTATCGGCTTTTAAACAAACTAACAAAAAATTTTTGTTCAAAAGTCACTAAAAAAATTTTTAAACTTTTATAATTTTGGTAAAAAGGAATTGTATGTTTTACCGTTTTAACATTTTAATTTCTGACTATTCTAACTACTCTAATTATATTTATCAGACAACAAAGTATTTCAATTCGTATATAACTCAAATAAGATTTTTATTGTTTTTTTTTTTTTAAATTTTCGTATAGGTCGGATTATCTAAAAGAATTCCTTACTTTTTGAATTGTTTTTTTTTTTTTTTTAAATCTCGCATTACTGTTTGAAAATTATGTTGGGAAATATTTTATGTATATAAAAAAATTGAAAAATTGCACTTTCCAGTGGAACCTAATGTTTAACCGAGGCTTTCCATAGACTTTCTTACCCGCTGTTTTTCATTAAGATCTCCACAGATTTGTTTTACTTTACCTATCGGTACTTTCATTTGGGGAACTTGTGGTGGTAATGGTGGAGGAATATCCATGTGTTTTGGGTGGTCGATTTTGTTTTTCCTTTCCGGGATTTGAATTGTCGTTGGGGAATTAAAATTTTGATGTGTGGTTTGTTGCGAATTTGGGGGTGTATTACTCGGTGGATTAGGCGCGTTTAGAGCGATTACCGTTGCGATATTTTGTTGTGGTAGTTTTGGTGTCTCTTTCTTCCGCATGCAATAAACGCATATCGAAATCAAGGCTGGGATAGATATTCCAGCTACACCACTATTTACATAAGTTATTACTTCATGTTTCTTGGTTTTTCGTTCCTTTTCCACATTTAGTAATTCCTTATTGAAATCTTCGATTGATTTACTTGCTTCTTGTAAATCGGTGTTCAACGAATGGCGTGATTTGAACAGAATTTCACCCGTGGAGGTATTTTCGGTTACTGTTAGATGATTTAAAATGAATTTTGGTAGTTGTACCATTTCGGGTTGGTGTATAGGTAAATCGAAATCTTTGGTTCCTTCGAAAGGTATTTCTTGTTTATCCAATATGTAAACACGATTTGTTTCTAAAATGATAATTCCACTTCCGTTTATCACGCGGTGGTAATTTTCCTCCGGACATTCGATTGTTCATGTTCGTGTATGTTGGAGCGAGAATAGCCACGCGTTTTTTCTTACCAGTTACCATATCCGGCATATTGTTTAAAATTTGGTAAGTACATTCTGTTATTTCTGGTATCCGCTTTAGTAATAAATTCGGTAAGCATTTACTGTAAAAAGGTCCTTATTTGCTTTTGAATAAGATGCACATTTTCTGAATCGTGTTCTTCTTCAAATAGTATTCCGGTGTCATTTAGTTGCTGAATGTGTATCTGGGCGTGTGTGTGTCCCACTACCAATATTGCAAGTAAAATGTTTACAAGCTTCATGTTTTTCTTTTTCGTAAAAAAAAAATTAAAATTTAGACAATATTGAATTATATCGCAAAAAAAGAAATTTTAGTGTTTGGTGAGGTGCTACTGTATTTTTCGCGGATACTTTGTTGCACTTGTGGGTGATATATAATTTTTTTCGAAAAATTATCAAAACCCCTCTTTTTTTTTAGTGTATCGTATTAAAGATTCTAGATTTTATTTTTAAATTTTTTATTTGTCGGAACTACACTTGTCAGTCTATTTTGAATAATTAGTCATGGGATTTGCCGTAGCGCCGTTGGATTGTTGGAATGGTTGCAACTGGGTATTTGGGGGCCCGTTTACAATTGGATCATATGTTGGTTGGCATATGTTGGTATTACTCTCGAATTTAAATGTTTAAATTCAAGGAATGAACATGCTCTTTCTTTTTCTTACCTCTAGGTCAAGGGTGGCCATCGTGAGGCCCGCGGGCCGCATGCGGCCCGCCGCGAATTTTGTTCCGGCCCGCGGAGCTAAGTCAAATTAACAAAAAAAATTTAACTTTATTGTACATATCACCAAAAGAACATTACATCATGAGTCGTTCGCATTATACTAGGCTAGTCAAAAAGTTCTCGGGCTCGATAAGAAAAACACAATTTAATGGTTGAAAATATGCTTTGTCATTCAATTTAATCTCCCTCAACCTCGATGCACTTGTTTCAATGGTTTTCTAATCGATTGATTCCATCCCTGAAGTGAGAATCTGCAAGGTCTGCAAAATACCCCTGTACGGCAACTAGCACCTCTTTGTTTGACGAAAAACGCTTTCCCCGCATGAATTTTTTCAGGTTCCGACATAGATGGAAGTCACTAGGCGTCAAATCTGGTGAATACGGTGGATGTTCCAACAATTTCTACTTTAATTCCGTAATTTTTGCAATAATTTTTTGACTTTTGTGAGCTGGTACATTGTCTTGGTGGAAAATGATTTTTTTCTTCTTTAATCCGGGCCTTTTTTCACGAATTTTTGTTTCGAGCTGGTCCAATAAGTTCGAGTAATATTTAGAATTAATTGTTTTACCAGTTTGGAGATAAACCACCAACAAAACCCGTTTCGCGTCCCAAAACACTGAGGTTAAAACTTTATTCGCCGATCTTTGGGCCTTAACCCGTTTTATAGCCGAATTATTGGTTTCACACCATCCTTTTGATTCTGCTTTCGACTCAGGATCATAGTGATAAACCCAAGTCTCAGTCGCAGTGATAAATCAACGCACAAATGCTCGAAATGTTGCTGAGAAAGTCGCATTAGCACGTGTTTTTGTTCCATTGTTAGGAAATGCGGCACCCACATTGTACAAAGCTTTTTGAAACCTAAAAGTTCATGTAAAATCTGATATGTTGATCCATGCAAGATGCCTATGGCCTCAGCTATCTCATCCACCATCTCTCGTTTATCTTCTGAAACCATATCCTGTATTTTTTGCATCTTTTCTGTTGTTGATACACTTATTGCACGTCCTTGACGTGGATCGTCTTCAAGGCTTGTACGACCAGATTTACAAAGGGCAGCGCATTTTTCAACGGTGGATTTCGCAGGTGAAGAGTCCCCATACACTTTTAATAATTGTTCATAAATTTCCTTTACTTTTAAACGTTCCAAAGCAAAGAATTTAATCACTGCACGATATTCAATTTTTTCCATTTTAAAAAATACTGTGACACATCCACACTAAATGGGTTGTAAACAAAGAATGAATTAACAGATCGAAATGAAATTTCACACACGTTCTTATGAATGATATGCCAACATAACAAATTTGGGCTGCTAGCAGCACATTCTGTTATCGACCCCGAGAACTTTTTGACTAGCCTATATTTTTAAATTATAGCTAAGAGAAATTTGAAATATCTCGCATTTTTGGAGAAATTCATTGCTTATGAGCTCTTTTAAATATACCGTATTTTCAGAAAAATGCGCAGATTTTAACTATTTCAAATATCCCGGTTCGATGTTATAAAATAATAACTTTTTATTTATGTGAATTTGGTGTACGATTATTTCTGCGCTAACAATTAGTCTTAAAAATATTTGTGTATTATTTTATACAAAATAATTTATCACAGTATATTTGCAATAGAATAGTTACTATTTTCAATAATTATCACAATTTTTATGTTTAGGAGCAAAGTTACTTTTCTGTACTAGGCTTTATATTTGAAGTACACTTTTCAATTCAGATTGATAGATACTTGAAATCTCGTCTCGCATTTATACCTCAGGCAATACTTCGAGAATCGCCTGCAAATGTTTGAGAGTTTCCGATACAGATCAATTTAGATGCACTTAGTTCTGCAAAACTAAGTCAGATGTCTCGCTTTTAAATATTTGCAATTTTTTAAATAAATAATATGTTAGATTCTCAGTTATGCTTTATCCGCTTCAAAAAAATAAATGTACCTATTTCTTTATTTTCACATTAAACCAGGCAAGCGTTTGACCAAAATCTCACCTACTGGCAAGCGACGATGTGGTGGAAGTTGTAGCGCACTTGCTTGTTGACTTTCATTACAGAAAAAAAATATATTGGGTGCGTGGCCCGGCAGGAAATATTATTTCTGAAATTTGGCCCGCCTGCTGAAATGGTTGGCCACCCATGCTATAGGTGAATGTATAAATTTCATTTCTCTCTTAATTTACGTGGTGATTGTTCAAGAGGGAAAGAATTTCGGTGATAGTCCCAAATAAATGGAACTAAATTTTCTGCTTTCGTAAAATCGACTTTTTAAATCATGTTCTTTATGAAAATTACTCACTAATGTGATAGTTTTTTTTTGTCATACGAGTTTCGAAATATAATCGTTACGTGTAATTAATAGAGTTGAAGAGGAGAAAAAAATAATTTAAAAAAAAAATTTATGTTTGTTGGTGATATTATTTCCAAGCCTCTAAGTATAGAATAAATTATTTACGTGTACATACTATTAAATTGGTTCATTTGATGATAAAAATTACTTTGTGCATTTTGTTTTTAAATTATCATATGAATCATTGTCTTTTGTGTGGATAAAAATTTATATTATCAAAATTTGTTTGGTTTATTAATTTTTCGTTAGAGTATCACTTATCTCATAGGATGGTGATATGTTGGGTTGTATTGTATTGGGGTGTACCGTGTATTATCGTATGGTACTTTCAGCAAATTTGGCTTTAGCAAATATTGTACAGAAATAACATTTTTGTAGTTAGATTCTGTTTTTATTTTGTTTCCCAATATTGTTAAAACATATCTAGTTTGTTAGTTTATATCCGATTTGTAAAAAAAAAATTGTTCAAAATTATTTAGTATTGTTTAAGACGGTTATTATGGACTCTTCGCATTTTCTTTCCAATTTGTATGGAAGTATTTAGGTCATCATGAACTTTTCGCACCTGATAAGGGCCAGTCCATACTGCTGATAATTTGTGTTTTGTTGCTACGTTTCTCAATAGTATTGTATCTCCTACGTGGAATTTTATTGTCCTTGAGTTTTTGTCATAGTACTCTTTCGATTTTACCTTAGCTTTCATGAGATTTTCCCTCATACTGGTGTAATTTTTGTAATTTATACTTGATAGTATTACAATAATCATCATCATCGGCGATGGTAGCCGTATAACGCATGAAGTGGTGTGAACTTACTTCCGCTATGTGGCGAATGATTGTGTACTAGCGCGGCTTCAGCTAACCATTGATCCCAAGTATTAACATTTTCGTCAACCATAGTACGTAAATATTCAATTAGTGGCCCATGAGTTCGTTCCAATGACTGTGGATGGTACGCCGTTTTTAATATGTAATAGTTTGCACATTCGTTTAAACAAATCGCTGGTGAAATTGGAGCCTTGATCTGTTATTTATTTGTCTGGTACTACTAAATATTTTAAAATAACATTCCGGTAAAAACATTTGGTTACCGTAGTTGCTTCGGCGTCGGGTATTGCAAAACAATCCAGGATTTTAGTTAAATCGTCTTGGAAAGTTAAAATGTATTTATTTCCTTGTTGTGAGATGGGAATAGGACCGACAATGTCCAAATAAACTTTTTCCAAAGGGCGATTGGCGGTGTCTGTTATTCTCATTGGCATTTTTAATCGTTTACCTTTTTTGTTGCGTTGGCATTTTACACATTTCTTAATATACTATGTTATGTCTGACAACATATTTTTCCATCGATAATTTTTCCTTAAACGATTAAAAGTTTTTAGTATTCCGGCGTGGCCTCTCAAAGGTGAGTCATGGTGGGCCTTTAGAAGCGTTTGAACATCGTTTGGATCGGTTAAGATCTCTACTGGTTCATCGTCGTCGGATTCTGATGTTTCGTAGGAATCATGTGATTCCGTGTCGATCACGTCATCTTCAGTTGGATCTCGTGAATTCGCTGTTACAGGTTTTTTGATCGTATCCTCAGTTGTGGGAACTATTTTCCTTCGGTTTTTTGGTTCTGGGGACGATACCACCTTGTCCGTTGGTTCATATCGTTGCATTTTGGCCTGATTCCTTGTTACAACGTTAACTAGTATTGATTCGGTTTTGGTTATTTCTATTTTGTTTTTGCCGAATTTGGGTTCGTTAATCAATAACTTTCGGCCTTCTAAAATACTTAAATATGCAAATTTTAGTTGTTCAGTCGTTTGAACTAAACCCATTCTTCGTTCGCTCATTTTCAATAAAACTTGCGGTATCGTAAATTTTGTTTCTTCATTTGTGTTAGTAAGTGTAAGACAGATATCTATCAAACAAAATGTTCCTGATCGTCCAATTCCAGCACTGCAATGTATTAATAAAGGTCCAGTGTCGAATTCAAATGTCTGTGTCCTTTTTACTTCGCGATAAAATTGTAAAAACTCTGCTAAATTCGGCGGGATGCCAGTATCAGGCCAAGCATTATATTGAAGGTGTGTTATGTCACGATGGTTCTTCGTTGCATTTTCTGTAAGTCTAAGAATTCGTTTCGTGAAATTCGTTTCTTCGGTAACACTTAAGTATTCAATAGTAAAACCAATTTTAGTCAATGGTATCAAGTGTTTGTTCCCCCTTTGTTTTGGCCAATATCTTTGACATTTAAGTTTGTTTTGTTCAGTTAATTTCGTCAGCATGACTATTGCTTTGGTATTATTTTGCCAAATCATTAACCAGAAATCGTCTATGCTTTCCAATAGAAGTCTTTGCGTTAAAATGTATTTTTGTTTAATTTGGTAAATCTTTATTATGTTAGCATTAATGTAATCAAATTTTCGATGGTCCAATGATATTCGCGAGTGGTCATACGGAATTACGTCCTCATACCGATTTAAATGTTTGTTGCATTTTCTGAGTGCTTCTTTTGTGGTAAATTCACCGTCTATTATTTTGGTTTTTGAGATTGTTTCCACTTCGTGTAATAATAAATTCCAACCGTTTGTGTTTTCTAAATTTTCGATCTCGTGTTCTAAATCTTTGGTGTTATTTGTTTCGGTATTGTCAATTTTACTTTGTGCGGTAGTTATTTCTTTTAATGTGGTTTCAGGAATATTGGTCGAATATTAGTCGTATCCCCCATATGACTGAGAGCATCGGCATTTGTGTTATATTTGCCCGCTTTGTACTCGATGTGATAGTCATATTCAGAAAGTTTATGATGAAAACGTATCAATCGACTTGTCGGGTCTTTTACGTTGAAGACACCTTTCAAAGGTTTATGATCAGTGTATACAGTGAATTTCCTACCATAGAGGTAACAACGGAAATTTTTTGTGGCCCATACAATGGCTAGTAATTCCTTTTTGATAGTGGAATAATTTCGTTCCGCTTTGTTTAATGATCGACTAGCGTACGCAATCGGTTTATCTTTTCCTACTTCGCCTTGGGAAAGAACTGCTCCAAGGGCTTCATTACTTGCATCAGTTGTTAAGTTAAAGGTTTGACTGAAATCGGGATATATTAATAGAGGGGAGAGATTAAAGTATCTTTTAAATTTTGGAAGGCGGATTCGCAATTTTCGGTCCATTTAAATTGTTGTTTTTTCTTAGGAGTTTATTTAGCGATTCAGTAACTTTAGAAAAATTAGGTATGAATTTTCGATAATAATTTGCCAGACCTAAAAAGGATTGGACTTGTCGAATTGTTTTGGGAACGGGAAAGTTTTGGACGCAAACCATCTTGGAAGGATTTGGTAAAGCTCCTTCGGCAGAGCATTGGTGTCCCAAATATACTATTTCTTTCCTAAGAAAATTACATTTTTCTGGTTGCAATTTTAAATTATGTGTTCTCAACCTGGAGATAATTGCGTCCAACTTTATATTATGGTCGAGTAAATTTTTTCCGTATATGACGATATCGTCTATATATACGAAACATCAAAATCCTTGTAAACCTGACAAAACGTGTTGCATAAGACTTTGAAAGGTTGCTGGGGCTCCAGTGAGCCCAAACGCATGCGTAAAAAATCGTAATGTCCGAAAGGAGTACTAAAAGCAGTTTTTGCTCTATCCTTTTCGTTCACTAATACTTGGTGGTACCCGCTAGCGAGATCTAAAGTAGTAAAGTATCGTGAGTGGCCTAACTGGTCTAAAATGTCCTCCATTCGTGATAGGGGAAAAGCGTCATCAATAGTAATTTCGTTGAGTTTCCAAAAATCCACAACGACGCGAAATCGCTTTTCTCCGTCGGGCCCACTTTTCTTTGGTACCACTAATAACGGAGAGTTCCATGGACATTTGCTTGGAGTTATTATTTCGTTCTCCAGCATTTCTTGTACCTGTTCATGAATTATTTCACGTTGTTTTTCGGGTAATCTATGCATTTTCTGGTTTATCGGGGCGTGGTCTTGTTTTACTGGAATTGTGTGCTCGTACGAAAGTGTATGTGTCAGTTTGTCATTTGGTAGATGGAAAATATCGTTATATTCTTCGCATATTTGTCGTATTGATGTTTTTTCTTCCTCTGTCGCATTCTCATCCAATCGTAAATTTTCCATTAGTTCTTGAATTCTCGTGTTGTTCTTTGATTTTTGGGCTAAATTAAATAAGTGCCTAATATTTTCTAGGGGTGATGGTTCCTTTTCTTCAGTTTCTAAATTGTATATTTCATAAAATTTTAGTGGTCGGGTTTCAAAATTAAAAGGCTCGACTCTTGTTTGTTTCATTTTTGTATCGAGGACACAAATCTTTATCTTTCCGTTTTTCGGTCTTACTAAACAACCTCCAAAATACACTCCCTCGCTTAATTCTTTCGATAAGTAGAGTCTATCTTGTTTGAATTCCACTTTTATTTGAACCAACTTCCTGGAACGTGCGGGGATTCGCATTGCTCTCTGAGTCTCCACTGCGTATCCTTTTTCGTCCTGGTTCGAGTTCAAAAAAGTTTGTCCTTCCCACAAGCCTCTTTCAATCTTAGCTTCAGATTCGGGTGTTTCCACCTGTTCCTGTGCAACATCTATATGGACCTTAATCGTGGAATCCTTGGACTCACTTTTCACAAAGGGTATTCCGAAGTTATCTTCATCAGTCTTGATTTCGGGGAAAGTTAAACGTTTTTTTGGGCCTTCAATGTTACAGTTTTGAGACAAGAAATCATAACCTATAATTCCATCTCCAGGAATTGGGGTATTTTTTTCCACCACATGAAATTTACATAATTGAGATATTGGAGGTGGGTAATTGGTTTGACATGTACCTAGTCTTTGTCCGGTGCCGAAAACAGTTTGTATATTGGATTTTTCTTCTAAATTTATTCGTGTATTATCTTTTAATGACGATTTTTTTATTATGCTAATATCTGCTCCCGTATCTACTAATAACTCGGCCGGATTGTTGATTACGATAGGTAATGGTATTTTTATTACGCATTTATTTTGATTTGTTGGGTTGGTTTCGGGCCGACACCTTGTCTTATTTGTTGGGGTTTTGAAGGGACAGCCCTGTCTTAGTTTTCCGTCTGATCGGCAGACGGTGCATCACTCTTTTCCCATATTTCTTTCGCTAGACATGTAGTTACGGTGTGGCCTGATTGTTGGCAAAAACCACATTTACGTACTGTGTCTACCGGGTCGTCAAGTTCCCTATGGTTGTTTGGTTCCTTTGATATCATATTAATTCGGTTAGTGGGTGTCGACAAAGTGCGCGAGTTACAACTGTCAGCTGTGTGTCCATGAGTCCTGCATTGGCTACAGTACGGGGTGTTCATACGTGTACGACATTCGTTATAAACATGCCCTAGTCGATTGCAAAACCCACATTGTGGTCGTCGGTTTGGGGTGTTTTGGTGAGAATTGTTGTACGAGGCAGTATTTCGGTCGTTAACATTGATATTTCCATGTTAGTTTTGGTTGTCAACATTTCCGTAATTGTTCTCTATGTTATTATTTATTCCTCCAACAAACCTATTGTCGTTTTTACGATTGTTGTTGTTAAACGCATTATTCTGGAAGTTGTTGTTCCTCATCGCATTGTCGTTGAAATTGTAGTAACTGTTGTTGGGTCTGTTGTTGTTGCTGTTGTTGAAGTTGGTGTTTCTGTTGTTGTTGTTGAAGTTGTTGTTTCGATTAGTATCGTTGTTATTGAAGTTGTTGTTTCTGTTGGTGTTGTTGTTGTTAAACTTGTTGTTTCTGTTAGTGTTGTTGTTGTTGAAGTAAGTGTTTCGGTTGTTGTTGCTCTTGAAGTCAGTGTTTCGGTTGTTGTTGTTGAAGTTGTTGTTTCTGTTGTTGTTGTTGTAGAAGTTGTTGTTTCTGTTGTTGTTGTTGTTGTTGAAATTGTTGTTTCTGTCATTGTTGTTTTTGTTGAAGTTGTTATTTCTGTTATGATTGTCGTTGTTGAGTCCGTTTTGATTTCTGTTGACGTTATTGTTGTAAGCGTCGTTACTATTGTAATTGTCATTTGAGTTGGTTACGTTTTGATCCTCTGTTTGGGGGTAGAACATTTGCGACATTGTTGGTGTGAGAGGATTCATCAGATTTGGAGTATTTAGAGTAAATTGTCTTTCCGCTGATTCAAGAAATTCCGCCTTACTTGTCAGTGCATCGAAATCTTCGTACTTTTCGTGTAGGAAGAAAAGTCTGTGATTTGAGTTCAGTATTCCTGCTTGGAAAGTGAACATCGCGGTCTCTTCTAGATCTTTTGTAACGGAAACGTAATGATTTAAGTGCCTTTGTATCGCCTGATTTACACATTCCTTCAATAGTGACTTCATTCGTCCTGCAAATCCTGTGAGAGTTTTTGCAGGTAATTGCTTGGAGCTCTGAAGTTCATGAATTAAAGTAGCGTAAGGCCGTCTGGATACTAATTTTGAGATTATTGTATCTAAAAATGTGGTTAAATCGATCACTGATACAGTATCTAATATGGAGGCGGCAGTCCGCGGAATCGTGTTGGTAGTAAAGATACTAGTACTGGTTGTTCATCCTTGCTAAGGATTTCATGAAATGGTCTGACAACAACTGGCAAATACTTTCACTTCCGATGATAAATTTGGACCTAGTTCCGCGTGGAGTTGAATACGAATTGAGTCCCTTTATTATATTGCCATTTTGGGTTCTTGATTTTCTGTCATAAGAATGGTATCTACCTTAAATTCTAATTGTTTGCGTAATAATTGTTTCCTAGGACTTAATTTTCATGGGCAATCGGTTTTTGTTGGAGAAATTGGTGTTGAACGGGAAAATACGCGTCCGCACGAGTTCGGCCTGCTTCGGGTACTGTTGGGGAACCAAAAACGGGACTCGTGTTGTCGAATGAAAATTCGTTAATCTGCTCTTCAAAAGTCGATTCGAGTGGTTCGTTTTGATCCTCCTGAGTCGAAACTCGTTGATTCATGCGTTAATTTGCCACAACTTTCGTATTTGTAGATTCGAGGAGCTGAGATTTTTAATGCTTAGCAACTCAGATCCTACCGGCTGCGCCAGATGTTGTTTAATTATATCGAAAATGGATCCTTTCCAGGATGACTCAGGGAAATTATTTAAATCCCTCTGGAATTTTCCGCTGGGGAGACCAGAACTCCCAGAATATGATTTGGGTTACGTAAATAATATAATGTAGGTAAAATCAAAATCGCTTTCCCCTCTGGAACACAATAACAAAACACTTCCCTTTTTTTTTTTTTAATTATTTTTAATAAAAATAAAGAAACAAAAAAAAATTGTTTTCTGAACAAATATTTAAATCAAATAAAACTAAACAATTTCTTTTTAACTACTTTTGATTAACACCAAAAAATAACAATTATTTAAATCAAATTAAACTAAACAATTTGTTTTTAACTACTTTTGATTAACACCAAAAAATAACAAATATTTAAATCAAATAGAACTAAACAATTTGTTTTTAACTACTTTTGATTAACACCAAAAAATTTAAATTTTCACGAATTTAATTTATATGAAAACTCTTTTTAAATAAGACAACTAATAATTATTTATTTTAAATTAATTACAACTTTTTATTTTTTGTATGGTTTTTTTTTATTTTTGAATTTTTTAAAGAAAATATAAAAGTTTGAAATTTAAATTTTCACGAATTTAATTTATATGAAAACCCTTTTTAAAATAATACAAGAGATCGCGATCAACTCATAATTTTTCCCGTTTTCCTTAAAAAAGAAAATAAAATCTCTAATAAACAAAATTCGTTTAACCCGGCGATGTGAACTAGCAAAAAGTTACCGCTTCAAAAATCAACAACCAACTAACTTTTAATTTTATTTTTTTTTTCAAAGTACACAATTGTACTTTTCCCGATATTAATAAAATTGCCGAAAAGACAGAATTTTAAAATAAGTATATTGACTTTAAAAAAAAAGCATTCTTGTCGTTCGTATCAAACAGAAAAAATTGCACGTACAATTTTTAAATTAAATATTGCAAAAAAACTAAAACCTGTGCGTATACAAAATTGCATTTGGTACGGATATTTCGACATAATTTAAAATTTTTGATATTTTGAAACATTTTTATTTATTTAATATTTGTTTCGAAATATTTTAATATTATTTTGATATTTCGAAAGATTTTTATTTATTTAATATACAAGTATATTTCGAAATATTTTAATAAAATTTAATAACATTTTACGCGTGTACAGAACTTAATTTTTAATTTAATATTTTCGCGTGTTTGACTTAAATACCGGGTGTATCATAACATAATCAAACCACTCTGTCAAATCTACCGCACGAGCCTCGCCTATGGCTATATTCATTCGCCATGGAGGAAGGCACGTGTGATCTTCATACCTAAGCCTGGTCGTACTGACTACACCGAGGCCAAGAGTTTCTGTCCCATCAGCCTCACGTTGTTCTTGTTTAAGACACTGGAGAGGCTGATGGATAGATACCTGAGGGAGAGGATACCAAGTATCCTCCCTCTCCACCCGAACCAACACGCGTATCAAGAGGGCAAATCATACGCTCTTGGTACATTTCTTGACATAGCAGGGGCATTTGACAATGTCACTTTCGATGCCATGAGCGAGGCAGCCGAAGTACACGGCGCGGGTCTCACTGTCACTAGATGGATAAGTATCATGCTGTCCACTCGAACTGCATCGACCAGTCTGGGAAGAGATACAGAATCAATCTCAGTTACGAGAGGATACCCGCAGGGAGGTGTACTATCTCCACAGCTGTGGTGTCTGGTTGTAGATGACCTTCAAAGGATTTTAAACAACTCGGGCTACTACGCCCAAGCATATGCGGATGACATAGCTCTTCTTGTATCAGGAAAATTCCCCAGTACATTGGCTGAGCCGACTCATCAAGCTCTTATCAGGGTTTAAAATTGGGCCCTTTCCAAGGGACTCTCTGTCAATCCTGACAAAACTGAACTCGTTATGTTCAACAGGAATAGGAATCTCGAAGGTTTTGAGGCTCCTTGTCTAGGTGAAACGAAACTGCAACTCTCCGAGTCGGTGAAATGTCTAGGAGTATATCTAGATAAAAAGCTGACCTGGCAAAAGCACGTGGAGGCCAAAGAACAGAAAGCGTCGGCGCTCCTATGGGCCTGTCGCAGAACCTCTGGACCCACCTGGGGACTTAAACCTAAAATGTTGTACTGGTCCTACAATGTGGTGGTTAAGCCTCTGCTGACCTACGCATCAATTGTTTGGTGGCCTCGTACCCTAGTAGCCAATGCTAGAGATCTTTTAAGCCGTATTCAAAGACTTGCGCTTTTAAGTATTATGGGTGCAGTCAGAACCACGCCAACTGCAGCCATGGAGGCCCTTTTGGGAACCCCACCGCTGCACTTGGTAGTTCAAAGTACAGCAATGGCAACGTCTTATAGACTGGGAAATGCTGAACTCTGGGTTCATCGATTAGATATCAAGGGCCATACCGGGATCCTAACTAATCTGATCAATTCATGCCCACACTTTCGATGCCATCGAACGTCATGTCCCCGGCATTCGTTTTCAAACGGAGATTCGAGACTGTCATGCTTCCCAGAGAATCCTGGATAGCGGACGGTGAGAATCTCGCAAACCCACTCGGCCTCATCTGGTTCACGGATGGGTGTAAATCGGATGCAGGAACTGGGGCAGGAGTCATTGGTACAGTGCCCCAAAAAGGCAATATCTATCGCCTTGGGCACTCATTGTTCAGTCTTTCAGGCTGAAATTTTTGCCATTATGACCTGCGCCAATAAAAACCTAAACAGGTGCTAAAAAAACCTGCATATTAACATCTTCTCGGACAGCCAAGCTGCGCTACAATCTCTGAGTACAGTCAAGATAACATCTTGCATCGTCCAAGAATGCTTCAACACCCTTAATCATCTAGCTGAGTGCAACAGAGTTATATTCAACTGGATGCCGGGACACCTCGGGCTCGCAGGCAATGCAATGGTGGAAGTACAGGCCAAGATGGGCACCACTAGGAAACCTATCGGGACGGAACCCATCATTATTATTCCTAAGAGCACAGCCAAACTCTCCATTAGAGAATGGATCACCATACAACACAAAATTCAGTGGCGAAACGAGTCTCTTCGACAATCCAAAATATTCATAACTGAAGCTGGCCTTGTCAGGGACCCGTTACTGAAGTTGGACCGTAATAAAACCAGAGTGCTAGTGGGTGCCCTCACGGGACACTGACTCCGCAGGCATCTACATACCATAGGTATTCTATCTGATCCCACGTGCAGAACCGTTGAGGAAACATCACTACACATCATTTGTCTATGTGATGCCTTAACGGGCCTGCGAAAGAAGATCTTCGGAAAACCATTCCGGACTTTGTCGGATGTCCGGAATCTGAAGGTGGAATCCTTAATCGATTACCTGAAGAAGACAGAACTGTTTTCAGAGTTTGGGCAACCTGCCACCCTGTAAACAGGATACAGGCTATTAGTCTTTTTCCCCATAGGTTTTCTTAGAAAACTTGTGCGATCCCAGGACATATGTCCAGATTTTCCCGAAGGTACAATGGGCAACAAGGCCTAAGTACGGGGTGCCTTTGGGCACCCACCTCCTCTAAAAAAAAAATATATATATATCATGCGATTACACAACACTGGTTAGACCACTGGTTGAATATGCATGTCAGGTTTCGTCTCCCTATTACCAAGTGCAGATAAATAGGGTAGAATCAGTTCAACGCAGATTTGTGCGATTTGCTCTTAGAAACCTTCCATGGAATGATCCTTTTCTATTGCCCCCGTACGCAGATAGACTAAAGTTGATCGGACTGTATTCTCTTGAAATGAGGCCTCATGTGGCAGATGTTGTGTTTGTTCACCAAATTTTTAATGGTGTTATAGACGCCCCATTCCTATTAGACAAAACGCATTTAAATATTAATACACGTTCTTTGAGATCTGTTGAGCTATTTAAAATAATGCATCATAGGACTGATTACGGAAGAAATGAACCGGTTTCCCGAATGTTGCGGGCGGTTAATAATAATGCTAATGACTTTGACTTTAGTATAAGTAAATTGAATCTAAAAACAATTTAATATCGATAACATTTTGTTCTGATTATATATTTTTTTTCCCATTATCGCTTGAGTTAAGCAAAAAAAAAAAAAAAAAAGATTTGCGTCAATAAAGTATTCCCCGGTGCTCAGTCGAAATGCACGTGACTCATTTTCTTGTGTGTGGTCGGGTCCCATATTGCGCGCAAAGAAAAGAAAAAAAGAGAAAAGGAAAAAAATCGCTTTTTGTTTTTTCCAACCTCGTTCGAAATGATAGATCAAATTCTGACTAGGTTGCTATGTAATGGGCGATTTTTTTCATAATAATATCGTGTACTGAATTTCGAAACCAAACGCAAATGGTAAAGCTCACCCCATGAAACATGGGTCATGATAACGCAAAATGATAACCAGCCCCGGACAAAATGTGAATGTAAAAATTTTGTTCAGTCAGGGGGAGTATGATTTTTATTGTACAAGAGAATGGACGCAAGGATAAAAAAAGCGGTGAAGAAGAAAAGGAAAAATTGTTCAAAAGTTAAAATAATTTGATAATCTTTTTTTTGTGATTCTCTTTTTTTTGTAATAATCAATTTAAAAATTGTTAGGTTTAGTTAAGAAAGAAAGAAAAAAAAAACTAACTTAAGTAAAAATGTAGGTCATATAACGGAAAGAAATTGGAGTTAGAAATCGTGAAAAAAAAAGTTTTGTGTTACAATAAAAGGAGAACAAAAAAAAAAGATACCGTTGCGGGATATTACCGTTGCAAATTTTTTTCTTATATTTGTAGAAAAAGGCGTCAATCAATTTAATGCCTACCTGTAATACAAAAATAAAAAAAACAGAGATGGAGCGAAATTTCAAATGCTTTAAATTTCATCTTGAATTTGTCATTATTTCAACTTTAAATTTCATCTTTAAATTGGCATTATTTCAGCTTTAACTTTCATCTTTAACCACATATTCATCTTTCAAGATTAGGACATTAATTCAACTTTACATTTCATTTCTAAATTGTCATTCTTTCAACTTTGAATTCCATCTTGAATTTGTCATTATTTTAACTTTAAATTTCATCTTGAACCATAAATTCATCTTTAACAGGTGTGACATTCTTTCAACTTTGTATTTCACCTTGAATTTGTCATTATTTCAACTTTGAATTTCATCTTTAATTTGTTATTATTTCAATTTTAAATTTCGTCTTTAATTTGTCATTATTTCAACTTTAAATTTCATCTTTAAAAACTGATATATGTGGTATTAACAGTATCGTAACATATCACAAAAGAAAAGGGACACCAAAACCGTACCTTGTAACTCATCAAAATTGTGAAATTTTTTTTTTTGCATTTAGTTTAGACTTTAAGAATTAGTTAATAATTAAAGAATTAAAAGGAAAAACAAATTACATTTAAGTAACCCAATGGGTAAAACAAAAAAAAAAAAACCAAAAGAAGAAGAAGTCATTTAAATATTTGCTTATATTGTTGAATTGATTTAATGAGAGGGAGGAAAAATAGTTTTTTTCAAATTTACTTACCTTATTAAAGGAATTAAATAAGAAAAAAGAAATGAAATAGAATTAAGACATATGAATTAAGTAAGTCTAAGCCACCCGAGTGTTGAAGGGAATTTTTTTTTACTTTAAGCTTTGGAAAAATCCTGAAAACGTATTTGTTTTTTTTTTGGAGTATTGAAAAAAAACAACAGAGAGAAGACAAAAATATATATATTTGGAAACCAAAAAAAAAAGAATGTATACAAAGAATAGGTCGTTGACCAGAAAGGAAACAATATGATTTTTTTTCTCTTTTCTGATCATGATGTAGTGGCTGACGGAGAGGATTGATGGGGGTAAGAGACAGACGAAGATGTTCCTCTTGTGAGCAAATGATGTAGGGGATCGGTGACAGTGGTGACAAACTTGAGGGATCGTAGCATTAATTCGGTCTCGGTACGATCACGGGTATAACTAGGGCAAATAGTTATCCTAACGGGCGGGACAATGACCTTGTAAAACAAAACGTTGACACTAACATCTGTCAATGACACGAATTCCGTTATCGATCCCCGGTTTGACATCTTGTTTCTTTGTATGAATCAATTTAAAAATTCTTTATGGGACTCTTGACTCGAAAGGAGGATAGGACTTTGGTTTCGACCGTCCTTTCCAATTTGTAGTGTTTACGGACTAGCAGGTACTTATGCTGGCTTTCGAGCAGTTATCATTTGGGTAACTAAAGTCTACTCTTCACAAGTAAAAGTACAAAAATATAGCACGAATTTTTTTATTATGATGACTAACCGCACTAAAACTTTGATGAATGATGACCCACTCCACCGGCGAGCTAAGATGAGCCAGCCAACTAATCGTGCTAAAAAAAAGTCAGTATCAAACAGTGCGAGCTTCGTTTTTTCTTGATCATTCCTTTCATGGTATGAGTGAGACCGTAACTACCTTTAAGGGTAGTTCAGTTCTCACTATACCCTCTAAAAAAAAGGAATTACCGAAGATGAAAACTACCAAAAATCATTGTAATAGTTTACGATAAAATAATGCAAACTGTCAATAACGTGGTTGGGAAAATCTTCTTCTTAGATGCGCAAAGAGGAACTGATAAAACGATCCCAAAATTACATAGCCTCAGCTCTTGCGTAGTCCTGAATAGCTGCGACATTGCTACCAGGTGGAAGAACTGCTCATTCCGTCTTGAAATTACAATTGAACATGCAATTCATTGAAACTCCCACGTGCAAGAATTCCAAAGCATCCGGCATGGGAAAAGTATTTTAGAAATGAAAACCTATTGTTTGGGATGAATGCAAAAAGGCGCTCGAGGCTCTTGATCGATCATTGCAAGATTTGCGTGGAAACATCAGACCATTTGGGAACGCATTAACACTGTTTGCAGGAGATTTCAGGCAAACATTAACTGTAATTCCTCGATCGACATCAGCAGATGAAATAAATACATGCCTGAAATACTCTACTTTGTGACCATACGTAAATTCGTTAAAATTAACTATAAATAGGCGAGTCCAGATGCAAAGCGACCGATCAGCTGAGATATTCTCACATCAATTGCTGGAAATTGGGAACGGAAAGGTGTCGGTTGACCTCAGGACGAATTTCATTGCCTCATAACGCAATTTAGTGACGTCAAAAGAAGTATTGTTTGAAAACTACTTCCCAATATTCAAACCAATTATAAGAATCACGATTGGCTGAGTGAACGAGCTATTCTTGCGGCCAAGAACAAAGACGTCTACGAACTTAACAATATTATTCAGTCTAACATTCAAAGCGAGGTGGTCACATACAAGTCCGTCGACACTGTTGTAGAAGCAGATGAACCGGTTAATTATCCACCCGAATTTTCCAATTCACTCGATCTGCCGCCGCAGAGCTTTCATAGGTGAATATGTCCTCATTCCTCGCATTCCCATGATTCCAACGGAAATGCCATTTCAATTTAAAAGATTGCAATTCCCAATTCGATTGGCGTTTGCAATCACCACCAACAAAGCTCAGGGCCAATCTTTAGAATTGTGCGGATTAGATCTAGACACGGATTGCTTTTCACATGGGAAATTATATGTTGCGTGTTCTAGAGTCGGCAAACCAGACAACAAAATATATTGTATGCCCACAAACATTGTGAAATAAGACTGAGCCACAGCGACGCGTGGCCGGGTACAGCTAGTTGTTAATAAAAATGTATAAAATTATATTTTTTTTCAATTTAACAACGGGGAGAAGTCAAAAAAGGGAAAACGGTATGTAGCGTACTAATTAACTTAGTTTTTAATACTTTCTTTGTATATTTTTGCAGTCAGCTTCATAATTATTATTTTTTAGTTTTTTGTTATCTTACATAGCCATGAAATATTTTCTTGTAAGTTATTGGAATGTCAAATGAGATAGAAAAAACTTATCTTCAAAAGAATGTTAAAAAATAAAAGAAATTAAATATTTGTTAAATAGTGTCTCTTTTAATAAATAAATAAGAGAGTAGCTATACTGGTGACCCCGAGAACAACGCAACAATTATTTTCAACGATTTTTTTCATCAGTTCATCAGTTCATCATTTTTGTTTTTTTTCTTTTTTCAACAAATCGTTCAATTTTGACAAACTTTTATACATATTAATTTAATCAAAATGGTTGAGTTAGAGGAAAAAAAAGAATTTACGGAGAAGACAACTTTATTTGGGAAAACTAGTTTTCCGGTGTTACATTCAACGGAGAATGTGGAATATTGGTTTCTGCAAATAGAAGCGTGGTTTCATTTACAAACTGTAGACAACGAACTCACCAAATTCCATGCTGTAGTTTCGTCTTTAACGCCGTCATTATTCGATCAAGTAGTTAAGTTTGTATCGAAACCACCTGCAGAGAAACCATATTCAAAATTAAAATCCACAATCATCGCCAAATTCGCCGACTCGGAGCATACTCGTGTGAACAAACTCTTATCAGCAGTGCCATTGGGTGATCAAAAACCCAGCCATTTATTAGCCGAGATGAAACGAGTTGGTGCGACAACCGATGAGAATTTCTTACGAATTTGTTGGATTAATAGATTACCAACGCAAGTCCGAGCAATTGTCTCAGCTTCACGTGCCGGGCTGGCAGAACAAGCAGAGATAGCTGATGCCGCGATAGAATCTTTCAGCACAATTAGCATCAATCAAGTCAGTGCAGCTCAGCAAACTCGAACAAACAATAATGGGGCAATTCAACTTGAAACTACAAACGAATTATTTAAGCAAATCGAAACGCTTTCAAAACAAGTAGCCGAATTAGCCATCAATCATTCACGTTCTCGTTTCAACTCACGTGAACCGACGGCCCAGCAAAGTTTACCTACATGTTGGTACCATCGTAACTTTGGTACTCAAGCAAAAAAATGTATCGAACCTTGCGATTTTCCCAAGTTGCCTCAAAAACACAGCAATATGTAATACACGTGGAAAGGCTCATAATTCCACCATCTTCAGCCCACGTCAAAATCAAAACAAATTTTTAACGTTAGCAACACATTCAACAACTACTGAAAATAATGCACCACCAGACATCAATCAAAATTGCTCGGATGAGTTGTTTCAACCACATTCAGCTACCAAAGCACAACAAACACCTCAAATAAATCATTTTTTTATTTCAGATCGGAAGACAGGACAGCAGTTTTTGGTCGACACAGGAGCTGAAGTATCAGTTTTACCATTTAATCATGCACATGCCAAAATTCACAATAATAAAAGATTTAAAGAAAAAACTCCAAAACTATTCGCAGCAAATGGAACAGAAATCAGCACATATGGCTATGAACGAAAGAAGCTAGATCTAGGCTTGAGAATACCATATGAGCATAAATTTATCTACGCAGATGTAAATTCACCAATCATAGGTTCGGATTTTCTGCTTAAAAATAAATTATTAGTGGATGTAGAAAGTTCACGCCTTATTGACAAAACTACACTTCTTAACATCAATGCAGTCAAATCAACTTCCACAGAGGAAGCACTGTGTATTAAAACATTCGACCAAAATGCTCCCTTCTCCGATCTGCTAAAGCAATTTAGTAAAATTACTGAATTATCAACAAGCACTATTCCATCGATCGAAAACACAAGTACGATGCATCATATTGAAACCAAAGGACCTCCAGTTTACGCAAAACCACGGCGTTTAACACCCGATAAATTCCAAGCAGCACTAGAAGAGTTTGAATACTTAATGCGAATTGGGGTTTGTAGGCCATCGAAAAGCAATTATGCTTCACCACTTCACATGGTACTTAAACCAAACGGAACATATCGACCATGCGGAGATTATAGAGCTCTCAATAAACAAACAGTACCCGATAGGTACCCATTACCACATCTACAAGACTTCACGTATGTTTTACATGGCAAATCAATATTTAGTTCGATAGATTTAAACAGAGCCTACCATCAAATACCCGTCGCACCATCTGACATTCACAAGACCGCGATTATCACACCATTTGGTCTTTTCGAATTTAATTTTATGACGTTTGGGTTGTGCAATGCGGCACAGACATTCCAACGTCATATCCACGAAGTTTTGCGCGGGCTGAACTTTGTTTTCGTTTATTTGGACGATATCATCATCGCTTCATCTTCTGTAATAGAACATCGTTCACATCTTTCTCAAGTTTTTCAACGATTACAACAATATCATTTAACTATTAATCCTTCAAAATGTAAATTTGGGCAAACGTCTATTAAATTTTTGGGTCATATTGTCGATAAAGATGGAATACGGCCAACTCAGGAAAATGTTGAAATCATCGCAGCATATAAACATGTAACGTGAGCAATTTGGTTTTGCCACCACTGCATTTTGAGTTTTATTAGAAGAATAATAGCGTATGGCAAAATTGAATTGCTTTCAATTTTTTTTAAAAAAGTAAACATAGCGCTAGTTGCAATTGAAAGAATACATTGTTTTTGTGTTTTTTTTTTTTTCAATTGCAACTGGAGAAGTTTTTGTTTGAAGAAAAATGAAAATCGAAAGATCCAACGGTTTTTTTGAAAAGTTGAAAAAAAAAAGCCAACGGGTCCTTTTTCTAAAAATTTTGATGGGCTGATTTTTTTTCAGGGAGTTGAATTTTGAATTTGAGATATGTACGTCAGGTTTTTTTTAAAAAAATGTCGGCGATGTAGAGCCTCGGAAAGGAAAAAAAATGTAGAATCGAAAATGAAAGGACGATAAATTTTTTTTTCGAAAAGTAATTTTGTGTAATTTTACGTGTTTTTTTAAAGTTTACTTACGATTATTAAGGTTTTTTTTTATAGAAATAGTTTGGTCTCGTAAAAATCGTTTTTTTGTTTTGGATGGATTTCCAATAAGTAAAAAAATAAAAAAATACCTACCTAAAATTCAATTTAAAAATAAAAGAAAATATTTAAAAACCTAAAATTAACATAAAATATAGAACATAACATAAATCCTTTAACATATAACCTATAACTTAAAATACAACATAAACCATAAAATATACAACATTAATGAAATTAATAATGATGATACTAAGGGTAATAATAGGAATAATAATAATTATAATAATAGTCATAATAAAAATATTAATATTAATATTAATAAGAATAAAGATTTAAATTTAATTTTAAGTGTAGTTATATTAAGTGATCTAATTTTAAGTACAGAAAAAAAAAATTAGTATAAAATGTAAAATAAACCCTAAAAACATATAATTTAAATTAGAACAAACCATTAAGTTAAAATAAAACATAAAAACCCATAATCTAGAATAGTACAACACATAAAAACCTAAAATATAACTTATAACCTATAATACAACATTTAAAATAATAAAGAACAACATATAAAATTAAAATTAAAATATAAATATAATTTAAAACATTTACAATGCGAATACATAATTTAATTTAAAACAACCTAAAATACATCTAATTTTAAATTAAAACAAAACATATAATTTAATCTAAAAACATACACAAACTTAAAATAAAACCAAAACCTGCACATACTAAGGAAAGAGAAACATAAATTGGCCAATAACTACAAACAATTTTTAAGCAACAATCAACATATTCAAATTAAGGGCAGAACATCATAAAATATCTGACAACAAAGAGGAAACAACATAATTTTATTCAAGAAAAATTAATAAATAACATAAATTTTCAACAAACAAATATATTACTGCATACACAACCCAACAATAAACATATCACAAGAAGCAGTGCCTACGAAGACATCGGACAACAACTACATATAAAAAAAAAAAATAAATATCTAACAAAAAACCACATAATTTTCTAAAATTTTAAAATGTTAAACTAATTTTTTGATTTTAAATGGGATCACTTATGCGAAGCAACTCGCAAAGTTTTCTCATATTATTAATTTTTCAAATTTTTACAGGGTGTTGCGTTAAGGCCTTGGCGAAACCTCTGTAAGTATTTTTTTTCATTATTAAAATTTTTTTTCTCACTACTTAAATTTTTTTTGATTATATAAAAATTTGTTTGACATTTCTTATTATATTATTTTTTCGGTCTACTTTGGTTTTCAATTTTTTTTATTTGACATATATTAACTTTCATTTGTTTTTTTTTAATTTTACTTTTCGCTGGATTATTTTAAACCCCTATTATTTTTCTTTATTACTGAGTTTTGTTTCCATAGAAATGGGGTTTTGTTTTTTTATTACTTCTGAGTTTTGAATAAATACTTATAAACTATGTATAAAACTTTTGGAATTAGTTTTATTTCTTGAATGTTTTTTCTGTTTCCTAATAGGTTGTGCACCCCTGAAATTTTGATGTTAATTTCGCTAGAATGAAGTGCTAAATTTCAGGCGGGTGTGAGCAGTGACGGCCGAGGATAATGGGGGCGTAGGATTTTTTCTTTTTTTCAGCTTCCATGTTTTTTTTTTTAGGTTGTGGGGATCGCACTCTTCACGAATGTTTCCAGGGCCGGATGCGATCCACAAAGGGTATTATGTTGTGTATAGCCCTTTGGGTGGGATAAAGGCCTCGGTGTTGGCAATAACATCTGCCGACACCAAGTGAACAATTTGCTTCGGATGGACCCATCTTCAGAATCTTCTGTCCATCCGTCTGTCATTTTAATTGAATTCCGTTTCGCGGGTTTTCAATGTAAAATTATCCTATTCAAAAATCTTGCCATCTTTTTTCTTTCTTCGTGACAATAGTCACAACTTTTTCACTTTTATTTTTATTTATAACATTTTTACCCATTCCGCTAGTGACCTGAGAGGGTGTGAATTATTATTATCACATCTCCAGCCCTCTTGCTAGCCCAAACAATTTTGTTTACTGCACGCATAAAAATTATTTGTACGTGACGGCATATGGTAGAAGGTAACGACCCACCCCATCCGGCGAGCAAGCTAGTGCAAGCAGCTAGGCGTGCAATTTCTAGTTACCTCTTGCTATACCATAAAACGCACTTTCTGCCGCAAGATAGAAGTGTTTGTTTAATCAAAGTGTTGCTTTACAACACTTTGATGCCGAATTGTTACGGTTACAAACAACCAATGATAGCTAACGAGCTTCGGAGATTTTTGGCAACATGTAATTTCTATCGCCGATTTATGGCACATGCAGCAGCACATCAAGCACCACTCCAAGCACTTATTAGCGGTAACAAAAAGGATGACAAAACACCAATCAGTTGGACAGCAGACGGTATTATAGCGTTTCAGCAATGTAAGCAAGACATCACCAATGCAACAATGTTAGCCCATCCATCGCCAACCGCCAAATTAATTTTGACAACAGATGCAAGTGATACAGCAGTTGGCGCTGTTTTAGAACAAGAAAAGAATAATCAGTTGCAACCACTTGGCTTTTTTAGCAAAAAATTATCAGACGCACAAAAACAATACAGTACATATGATCGTGAACTTCTTGCAATATATATGGCTGTAGAACATTTTCGGTATATGTTGGAAGGAAGAGAATTCGACATTCATACTGATCATAAACCACTAATTTACGCATTTTCAAAGAAAATGGAAAAAGCATCACCACGTCGAATTCGACAACTTGATTATATTAGTCAATTCACCACAAATATTTTTCACATTTCTGGCAACAATAATATAACAGCTGACTGGCTCTCACGCATCAATAACATCAATCAACATTTCATTGACTATGAAGAGCTAGCAAAGGTTCAATGTGATTGCCTAGAGTTAAAAAAATTCATTGAATCACACGATACATCTCTTAAACTGGAAAAACGAAGAGTTCTCCACACAAATCTTTCAATTTATTGTGACGTTTCCGGTCATCGAATTCGTCCATTTGTGCCCACACAATTTCGCAAGCAAATTATCGAAAAAATTCATTGCATATCACATCCTGGCATTAACGCAACAGCGAAAATGGTAAAAGAACGTTTCGTATGGTCATTTATGAAAAAAGATATCAAACAGGTAGTTATAAAATGTATCAGTTGTCAAAGATCAAAAATACATCGACATACAAGAGCCCAAATAGCACAGGTCGCACCTCCATCTGAACGCTTTGAACATGTACATATCGATATAGTGGGCCCATTACCATCATCAGAAGAAAAACGATACCTTGTTACTATGATCGACCGTTTTACTAGATGGGTTGAAGTAGTACCAACAAATGATATAACAGCTTCAACAATCGCTAGAGCAATTATCGAAACATGGATTTGTCGATTTGGTGTTCCAAAAAGAATCACAACTGATTTGGGACGTCAATTCGAATCAGGTATTTTCAATGAACTGACAAAAATGTTAGGTATAAATCATATTAAAACAACTAGCTATCACCCACAATCAAATGGAATGGTAGAGCGCTTCCATCGAACGTTAAAAGCAGCAATTATGTGCTACGAAAATACGCAATGGACTAAATCTCTACCTTTGATCTTGCTTGGTTTACGCACATCGTTCAAACAAGATATTAATGCAACAGCTGCAGAATTAGTTTACGGTCAAACACTTCGAATTCCGGGTGAATTCATCGAAGAATTTAATACCAAAACATCAGCAATTACACACACAGAATTTGTTCATCAATTTGCTCAAGCCATGCAGAAAATTAAACCAACACACGTCAAACATCATTCTATCATCAAGCCATTCATACCTCAGGAATTAGAAACAGCAACGCATGTTTTTATAAGAAACGATACTGTCAAACCAGCATTAAAACAACCTTTTGATGGCCCATTCCAAGTTAAATTCAAAAAGAAAAAATATTTCATCATCATCCGTAAAGGAAAATCTGTCAAAATTTCTATCGATCGTCTTAAACCAGCATTTATTGAAATGGAAAAAATTCTTCCAGCTACAATGAATAATCAACAGTCACAAAGATATAATTCGCCATTATTCTCTTCAACGGAAAACAATTCGGCACCAATTCAACAAAGTGCAAGTGCGGATGGCCCGAATAACAACCAATCAACTTTCGAAACTCTTTCAAATCTACCTTCTGCAGAAACTAGTCAACCTCCTCAAAGAAGCAGATATGGTCGAATCATTCGACCACCAACAAGATACGTACCTTCATAATCGCTCAAACCTGCACAAGTTTGAGCTAAGGCGGGAATATTGTAGCGTACTAATTAACTTAGTTTTTAATACTTTCTTTGTATATTTTTGCAGTCAGCTTCATAATTATTATTTTTTAGTTTTTTGTTATCTTACATAGCCATGAAATATTTTCTTGTAAGTTATTGGAATGTCAAATGAGATAGAAAAAACTTATCTTCAAAAGAATGTTAAAAAATAAAAGAAATTAAATATTTGTTAAATAGTGTCTCTTTTAATAAATAAATAAGAGAGTAGCTATAGGTATTGCGAAAAGAATTTTGCTTTCTCAATAGGCAACGAGACCGCGAAAAATTTTTTTGGGGGAACGAAAATTTTTCTGGTTGAAAGGGGGACTTAGGATACGCTTGGAAAGTAGAGGGATCTAAAACTGGATTTTTTGATGGAATTTTTGGTCGATTAGGAGTTTTGTTTTGCTTAGAAAAAATTAAGTTTTTGCGTTTAGTTTTTTTTTTTAAATTGGCTAGAGTTCCTTTTTTCGAGAGTTTTTGTAGTTTCTTTCAGTGTTAGAATTTCAAGACTGTGAATTTCGAGTGGAAGTTTCATTTTTTTTGGTAAATTTTTTTTTGTTATAATTTTCTCAGTAGTTTAGAAGCTTTTGCTTTTTCATTGTTTTTCAATTTCAAGTGCAGATAAACGTTGAAAAAAAATTAAATTTAATTCTACTAAAAAAAAATATATTAATAACAATCTAAAAATAATTATTGTATATAATTAAAGTGACCAGACGTACTGATTTATTCAGTACAAGTACTGATGTTCATGGCTATGTACTGATTTAAAATTTGTACTGAATATTGTACTGATTTTGTAAATATTTCTAAATATGATATTAAGGGAATTCATGAATCGTGGGAATTTTACCGATGGCGTAAATGTATATATTTCCGAGGAGTGTTGCTTGAACGCACCTTAAAGGGTTAATGTATAAACTGTGTAAATCTTGTCTCTTAAATATAATTTTGTCAATTTAATTGTTAAATTTGATCAGTTCCGACTTATCTCCGACATTTTAAACAACAAATTGGTAGTATTTCTTTAGTTGTCCTGAAAAATTCTTTTTTCCTCCTACAATAATTGCCAAAGTAACATTTGTGTAAGTTTACCAGGTTATTTACGCATCAAAATTGTCGCGGAAAATTCCCAGGTTTGTGTATTGGCGTTTCCATAGCAATTTGGGAAGCTTATTTACGAGGTGAGAAAATTATGCAGTTTACACGATTTACGAGGGATTTACGCGTTTTCATGAATACCCCTATTAAAATTCTGTTAATTTAACGCTAAAATGCATGGAGTTGGGTTATGTATGTAAAAAATTCTAATGTAGATACGCTGCTTGAGCGTAGTATTTCAACACTAATCTAAACATAGACAATATGCACTACGAAATCTGATCTGTATTTCTTATATCGTAAAATATTCTTATATAAAATGTTGGAAGGGTAGATTTGCTGTTTGGTATTAGAGCTTGATATTTTTTAGTTCTTTATGTTATTTTTTTAATTTTATATGGAATAATTAATATAATTACATTAAATTTTGTTGTTTTATTTCAGTAATAGCCCAAAATAAAAAAATGTACTGAATTTGTCCTCAAAAAATCTGGTCACTTTATATACAATATAAAAACCTAAAATCTGACATAAAGTTCACATATGCAAAAAGAAAAATTAGTTTAACCATAAAATAACACAAATACAAAAATCCATACCGATCTTAAGTAATAAGAAATAACATCAATGCATATGCAATTGTTAAGTCTGCGACTTAAAAATTTACTGTGATGAAATTGCGTTCACGTAAACTTGCGTAACTTCAACACAATCTAATCACTAAATTAAAGGGATAGGTAGTTGGTAAAAATAACAAAATTGTTTTGTTTGTAAAAAGAAATATATGTAATTGTTTTAATTAATTCAAAAATTACACGTCAAAATGTTTTTAAAATATTAACTTATTCTATGGTCTGGAATATCAAAGTGCCTGTTGATGTCCCTGTATCAATTTTCTCTGATGATATTTTTTCATTGCTGCGGTGTGAAGTCCGTGAAAGAAGTCATTCGTGATTTTTTCCCATTATCGCTTGAGTTAAGCAAAAAAAAAAAAAAAAAGATTTGCGTCAATAAAGTATTCCCCGGTGCTCAGTCGAAATGCACGTGACTCATTTTCTTGTGTGTGGTCGGGTCCCATATTGCGCGCAAAGAAAAGAAAAAAAAGAGAAAAGGAAAAAAATCGCTTTTTGTTTTTTCCAACCTCGTTCGAAATGATAGATGACTAGGTTGCGATGTAATGGGCGATTTTTTTCATAATAATATCGTGTACTGAATTTCGAAACCAAACGCAAATGGTAAAGCTCACCCCATGAAACATGGGTCATGATAACGCAAAATGATAACCAGCCCCGGAAATGCGGGAGAAAAAAAAACGAAAGACAAAATGTGAATGTAAAAATTTTGTTCAGTCAGGGGGAGTATGATTTTTATTGTACAAGAGAATGGACGCAAGGATAAAAAAAGCGGTGAAGAAGAAAAGGAAAAATTGTTCAAAAGTTAAAATAATTTGATAATCTTTTTTTTGTGATTCTCTTTTTTTTGTAATAATCAATTTAAAAATTGTTAGGTTTAGTTAAGAAAGAAAGAAAAAAAAAACTAACTTAAGTAAAAATGTAGGTCATATAACGGAAAGAAATTGGAGTTAGAAATCGTGAAAAAAAAAGTTTTGTGTTACAATAAAAGGAGAACAAAAAAAAAAAAGATACCGTTGTGGGATATTACCGTTGCAAATTTTTTTCTTATATTTGTAGAAAAAGGCGTCAATCAATTTAATGCCTACCTGTAATACAAAAATAAAAAAAACAGAGATGGAGCGAAATTTCAAATGCTTTAAATTTCATCTTGAATTTGTCATTATTTCAACTTTAAATTTCATCTTTAAATTGGCATTATTTCAGCTTTAACTTTCATCTTTAACCACATATTCATCTTTCAAGATTAGGACATTAATTCAACTTTACATTTCATTTCTAAATTGTCATTCTTTCAACTTTGAATTCCATCTTGAATTTGTCATTATTTTAACTTTAAATTTCATCTTGAACCATAAATTCATCTTTAACAGGTGTGACATTCTTTCAACTTTGTATTTCACCTTAAATTTGTCATTATTTCAACTTTGAATTTCATCTTTAATTTGTTATTATTTCAACTTTAAATTTCGTCTTTAAATTGTCATTATTTCAACTTTAAATTTCATCTTTAAAAACTGATATATGTCGTATTAACAGTATCGCAACATATCACAAAAGAAAAGGGACACCAAAACCGTGCCTTGTAACTCATCAAAAGTGTGAAATTTTTTTTTTTGCATTTAGTTTAGACTTTAAGAATTAGTTAATAATTAAAGAATTAAAAGGAAAAACAAATTACATTTAAGTAACCCAATGGGTAAAACAAAAAAAAAAAAACCAAAAGAAGAAGAAGTCATTTAAATATTTGCTTATATTGTTGAATTGATTTAATGAGAGGGAGGAAAAATAGTTTTTTTCAAATTTACTTACCTTATTAAAGGAATTAAATAAGAAAAAAGAAATGAAATAGAATTAAGACATATGAATTAAGTAAGTCTAAGCCACCCGAGTGTTGAAGGGAATTTTTTTTTACTTTAAGCTTTGGAAAAATCCTGAAAACGTATTTGTTTTTTTTTTGGAGTATTGAAAAAAAACAACAGAGAGAAGACAAAAATATATATATTTGGAAACCAAAAAAAAAAGAATGTATACAAAGAATAGGTCGTTGACCAGAAAGGAAACAATATGATTTTTTTTCTCTTTTCTGATCATGATGTAGTGGCTGACGGAGAGGATTGATGGGGGTAAGAGACAGACGAAGATGTTCCTCTTGTGAGCAAATGATGTAGGGGATCGGTGACAGTGGTGACAAACTTGAGGGATCGTAGCATTAATTCGGTCTCGGTACGATCACGGGTATAACTAGGGCAAATAGTTATCCTAACGGGCGGGACAATGACCTTGTAAAACAAAACGTTGACACTAACATCTGTCAATGACACGAATTCCGTTATCGATCCCCGGTTTGACATCTTGTTTCTTTGTATGAATCAATTTAAAAATTCTTTATGGGACTCTTGACTCGAAAGGAGGATAGGACTTTGGTTTCGACCGTCCTTTCCAATTTGTAGTGTTTACGGACTAGCAGGTACTTATGCTGGCTTTCGAGCAGTTATCATTTGGGTAACTAAAGTCTACTCTTCACAAGTAAAAGTACAAAAATATAGCACGAATTTTTTTATTATGATGACTAACCGCACTAAAACTTTGATGAATGATGACCCACTCCACCGGCGAGCTGAGATGAGCCAGCCAACTAATCGTGCTAAAAAAAAGTCAGTATCAAACAGTGCGAGCTTCGTTTTTTCTTGATCATTCCTTTCATGGTATGAGTGAGACCGTAACTACCTTTAAGGGTAGTTCAGTTCTCACTATACCCTCTAAAAAAAAGGAATTACCGAAGATGAAAACTACCAAAAATCATTGTAATAGTTTACGATAAAATAATGCAAACTGTCAATAACGTGGTTGGGAAAATCTTCTTCTTAGATGCGCAAAGAGGAACTGATAAAACGATCCCAAAATTACATAGCCTCAGCTCTTGCGTAGTCCTGAATAGCTGCGACATTGCTACCAGGTGGAAGAACTGCTCATTCCGTCTTGAAATTACAATTGAACATGCAATTCATTGAAACTCCCACGTGCAAGAATTCCAAAGCATCCGGCATGGGAAAAGTATTTTAGAAATGAAAACCTATTGTTTGGGATGAATGCAAAAAGGCGCTCGAGGCTCTTGATCGATCATTGCAAGATTTGCGTGGAAACATCAGACCATTTGGGAACGCATTAACACTGTTTGCAGGAGATTTCAGGCAAACATTAACTGTAATTCCTCGATCGACATCAGCAGATGAAATAAATACATGCCTGAAATACTCTACTTTGTGACCATACGTAAATTCGTTAAAATTAACTATAAATAGGCGAGTCCAGATGCAAAGCGACCGATCAGCTGAGATATTCTCACATCAATTGCTGGAAATTGGGAACGGAAAGGTGTCGGTTGACCTCAGGACGAATTTCATTGCCTCATAACGCAATTTAGTGACGTCAAAAGAAGTATTGTTTGAAAACTACTTCCCAATATTCAAACCAATTATAAGAATCACGATTGGCTGAGTGAACGAGCTATTCTTGCGGCCAAGAACAAAGACGTCTACGAACTTAACAATATTATTCAGTCTAACATTCAAAGCGAGGTGGTCACATACAAGTCCGTCGACACTGTTGTAGAAGCAGATGAACCGGTTAATTATCCACCCGAATTTTCCAATTCACTCGATCTGCCGCCGCAGAGCTTTCATAGGTGAATATGTCCTCATTCCTCGCATTCCCATGATTCCAACGGAAATGCCATTTCAATTTAAAAGATTGCAATTCCCAATTCGATTGGCGTTTGCAATCACCACCAACAAAGCTCAGGGCCAATCTTTAGAATTGTGCGGATTAGATCTAGACACGGATTGCTTTTCACATGGGAAATTATATGTTGCGTGTTCTAGAGTCGGCAAACCAGACAACAAAATATATTGTATGCCCACAAACATTGTGAAATAAGACTGAGCCACAGCGACGCGTGGCCGGGTACAGCTAGTTGTTAATAAAAATGTATAAAATTATATTTTTTTTCAATTTAACAACGGGGAGAAGTCAAAAAAGGGAAAACGGTATGTAGCGTACTAATTAACTTAGTTTTTAATACTTTCTTTGTATATTTTTGCAGTCAGCTTCATAATTATTATTTTTTAGTTTTTTGTTATCTTACATAGCCATGAAATATTTTCTTGTAAGTTATTGGAATGTCAAATGAGATAGAAAAAACTTATCTTCAAAAGAATGTTAAAAAATAAAAGAAATTAAATATTTGTTAAATAGTGTCTCTTTTAATAAATAAATAAGAGAGTAGCTATACTGGTGACCCCGAGAACAACGCAACAATTATTTTCAACGATTTTTTTCATCAGTTCATCAGTTCATCATTTTTGTTTTTTTTTCTTTTTTCAACAAATCGTTCAATTTTGACAAACTTTTATACATATTAATTTAATCAAAATGGTTGAGTTAGAGGAAAAAAAAGAATTTACGGAGAAGACAACTTTATTTGGGAAAACTAGTTTTCCGGTGTTACATTCAACGGAGAATGTGGAATATTGGTTTCTGCAAATAGAAGCGTGGTTTCATTTACAAACTGTAGACAACGAACTCACCAAATTCCATGCTGTAGTTTCGTCTTTAACGCCGTCATTATTCGATCAAGTAGTTAAGTTTGTATCGAAACCACCTGCAGAGAAACCATATTCAAAATTAAAATCCACAATCATCGCCAAATTCGCCGACTCGGAGCATACTCGTGTGAACAAACTCTTATCAGCAGTGCCATTGGGTGATCAAAAACCCAGCCATTTATTAGCCGAGATGAAACGAGTTGGTGCGACAACCGATGAGAATTTCTTACGAATTTGTTGGATTAATAGATTACCAACGCAAGTCCGAGCAATTGTCTCAGCTTCACGTGCCGGGCTGGCAGAACAAGCAGAGATAGTTGATGCCGCGATAGAATCTTTCAGCACAATTAGCATCAATCAAGTCAGTGCAGCTCAGCAAACTCGAACAAACAATAATGGGGCAATTCAACTTGAAACTACAAACGAATTATTTAAGCAAATCGAAACGCTTTCAAAACAAGTAGCCGAATTAGCCATCAATCATTCACGTTCTCGTTTCAACTCACGTGAACCGACGGCCCAGCAAAGTTTACCTACATGTTGGTACCATCGTAACTTTGGTACTCAAGCAAAAAAATGTATCGAACCTTGCGATTTTCCCAAGTTGCCTCAAAAACACAGCAATATGTAATACACGTGGAAAGGCTCATAATTCCACCATCTTCAGCCCACGTCAAAATCAAAACAAATTTTTAACGTTAGCAACACATTCAACAACTACTGAAAATAATGCACCACCAGACATCAATCAAAATTGCTCGGATGAGTTGTTTCAACCACATTCAGCTACCAAAGCACAACAAACACCTCAAATAAATCATTTTTTTATTTCAGATCGGAAGACAGGACAGCAGTTTTTGGTCGACACAGGAGCTGAAGTATCAGTTTTACCATTTAATCATGCACATGCCAAAATTCACAATAATAAAAGATTTAAAGAAAAAACTCCAAAACTATTCGCAGCAAATGGAACAGAAATCAGCACATATGGCTATGAACGAAAGAAGCTAGATCTAGGCTTGAGAATACCATATGAGCATAAATTTATCTACGCAGATGTAAATTCACCAATCATAGGTTCGGATTTTCTGCTTAAAAATAAATTATTAGTGGATGTAGAAAGTTCACGCCTTATTGACAAAACTACACTTCTTAACATCAATGCAGTCAAATCAACTTCCACAGAGGAAGCACTGTGTATTAAAACATTCGACCAAAATGCTCCCTTCTCCGATCTGCTAAAGCAATTTAGTAAAATTACTGAATTATCAACAAGCACTATTCCATCGATCGAAAACACAAGTACGATGCATCATATTGAAACCAAAGGACCTCCAGTTTACGCAAAACCACGGCGTTTAACACCCGATAAATTCCAAGCAGCACTAGAAGAGTTTGAATACTTAATGCGAATTGGGGTTTGTAGGCCATCGAAAAGCAATTATGCTTCACCACTTCACATGGTACTTAAACCAAACGGAACATATCGACCATGCGGAGATTATAGAGCTCTCAATAAACAAACAGTACCCGATAGGTACCCATTACCACATCTACAAGACTTCACGTATGTTTTACATGGCAAATCAATATTTAGCTCGATAGATTTAAACAGAGCCTACCATCAAATACCCGTCGCACCATCTGACATTCACAAGACCGCGATTATCACACCATTTGGTCTTTTCGAATTTAATTTTATGACGTTTGGGTTGTGCAATGTGGCACAGACATTCCAACGTCATATCCACGAAGTTTTGCGCGGGCTGAACTTTGTTTTCGTTTATTTGGACGATATCATCATCGCTTCATCTTCTGTAATAGAACATCGTTCATATCTTTCTCAAGTTTTTCAACGATTACAACAATATCATTTAACCATTAATCCTTCAAAATGTAAATTTGGGCAAACGTCTATTAAATTTTTGGGTCATATAGTCGATAAAGATGGAATACGGCCAACTCAGGAAAATGTTGAAATCATCGCAGCATATAAACATGTAACGTGAGCAATTTGGTTTTGCCACCACTGCATTTTGAGTTTTATTAGAAGAATAATAGCGTATGGCAAAATTGAATTGCTTTCAATTTTTTTTAAAAAGTAAACATAGCGTTAGTTGCAATTGAAAGAATACATTGTTTTTGTGTTTTTTTTTTTTCAATTGCAACTGGAGAAGTTTTTGTTTGAAGAAAAATGAAAATCGAAAGATCCAACGGTTTTTTTGAAAAGTTGAAAAAAAAAGCCAACGGGTCCTTTTTCTAAAAATTTTGATGGGCTGATTTTTTTTCAGGGAGTTGAATTTTGAATTTGAGATATGTACGTCAGGTTTTTTTTTAAAAAATGTCGGCGATGTAGAGCCTCGGAAAGGAAAAAAAATGTAGAATCGAAAATGAAGGGACGATAAATTTTTTTTTCGAAAAGTAATTTTGTGTAATTTTACGTGTTTTTTTAAAGTTTACTTACGATTATTAAGGTTTTTTTTTATAGAAATAGTTTGGTCTCGTAAAAATCGTTTTTTTGTTTTGGATGGATTTCCAATAAGTAAAAAAATAAAAAAATACCTACCTAAAATTCAATTTAAAAATAAAAGAAAATATTTAAAAACCTAAAATTAACATAAAATATAGAACATAACATAAATCCTTTAACATATAACCTATAACTTAAAATACAACATAAACCATAAAATATACAACATTAATGAAATTAATAATGATGATACTAAGGGTAATAATAGGAATAATAATAATTATAATAATAGTCATAATAAAAATATTAATATTAATATTAATAAGAATAAAGATTTAAATTTAATTTTAAGTGTAGTTATATTAAGTGATCTAATTTTAAGTACAGAAAAAAAAAATTAGTATAAAATGTAAAATAAACCCTAAAAACATATAATTTAAATTAGAACAAACCATTAAGTTAAAATAAAACATAAAAACCCATAATCTAGAATAGTACAACACATAAAAACCTAAAATATAACTTATAACCTATAATACAACATTTAAAATAATAAAGAACAACATATAAAATTAAAATTAAAATATAAATATAATTTAAAACATTTACAATGCGAATACATAATTTAATTTAAAACAACCTAAAATACATCTAATTTTAAATTAAAACAAAACATATAATTTAATCTAAAAACATACACAAACTTAAAATAAAACCAAAACCTGCACATACTAAGGAAAGAGAAACATAAATTGGCCAATAACTACAAACAATTTTTAAGCAACAATCAACATATTCAAATTAAGGGCAGAACATCATAAAATATCTGACAACAAAGAGGAAACAACATAATTTTATTCAAGAAAAATTAATAAATAACATAAATTTTCAACAAACAAATATATTACTGCATACACAACCCAACAATAAACATATCACAAGAAGCAGTGCCTACGAAGACATCGGACAACAACTACATATAAAAAAAAAAAATAAATATCTAACAAAAAACCACATAATTTTCTAAAATTTTAAAATGTTAAACTAATTTTTTGATTTTAAATGGGATCACTTATGCGAAGCAACTCGCAAAGTTTTCTCATATTATTAATTTTTCAAATTTTTACAGGGTGTTGCGTTAAGGCCTTGGCGAAACCTCTGTAAGTATTTTTTTTCATTATTAAAATTTTTTTTCTCACTACTTAAATTTTTTTTGATTATATAAAAATTTGTTTGACATTTCTTATTATATTATTTTTTCGGTCTACTTTGGTTTTCAATTTTTTTTATTTGACATATATTAACTTTCATTTGTTTTTTTTTAATTTTACTTTTCGCTGGATTATTTTAAACCCCTATTATTTTTCTTTATTACTGAGTTTTGTTTCCATAGAAATGGGGTTTTGTTTTTTTATTACTTCTGAGTTTTGAATAAATACTTATAAACTATGTATAAAACTTTTGGAATTAGTTTTATTTCTTGAATGTTTTTTCTGTTTCCTAATAGGTTGTGCACCCCTGAAATTTTGATGTTAATTTCGCTAGAATGAAGTGCTAAATTTCAGGCGGGTGTGAGCAGTGACGGCCGAGGATAATGGGGGCGTAGGATTTTTTCTTTTTTTCAGCTTCCATGTTTTTTTTTTTAGGTTGTGGGGATCGCACTCTTCACGAATGTTTCCAGGGCCGGATGCGATCCACAAAGGGTATTATGTTGTGTATAGCCCTTTGGGTGGGATAAAGGCCTCGGTGTTGGCAATAACATCTGCCGACACCAAGTGAACAATTTGCTTCGGATGGACCCATCTTCAGAATCTTCTGTCCATCCGTCTGTCATTTTAATTGAATTCCGTTTCGCGGGTTTTCAATGTAAAATTATCCTATTCAAAAATCTTGCCATCTTTTTTCTTTCTTCGTGACAATAGTCACAACTTTTTCACTTTTATTTTTATTTATAACATTTTTACCCATTCCGCTAGTGACCTGAGAGGGTGTGAATTATTATTATCACATCTCCAGCCCTCTTGCTAGCCCAAACAATTTTGTTTACTGCACGCATAAAAATTATTTGTACGTGACGGCATATGGTAGAAGGTAACGACCCACCCCATCCGGCGAGCAAGCTAGTGCAAGCAGCTAGGCGTGCAATTTCTAGTTACCTCTTGCTATACCATAAAACGCACTTTCTGCCGCAAGATAGAAGTGTTTGTTTAATCAAAGTGTTGCTTTACAACACTTTGATGCCGAATTGTTACGGTTACAAACAACCAATGATAGCTAACGAGCTTCGGAGATTTTTGGCAACATGTAATTTCTATCGCCGATTTATGGCACATTCAGCAGCACATCAAGCACCACTCCAAGCACTTATTAGCGGTAACAAAAAGGATGACAAAACACCAATCAGTTGGACAGCAGACGGTATTATAGCGTTTCAGCAATGTAAGCAAGACATCACCAATGCAACAATGTTAGCCCATCCATCGCCAACCGCCAAATTAATTTTGACAACAGATGCAAGTGATACAGCAGTTGGCGCTGTTTTAGAACAAGAAAAGAATAATCAGTTGCAACCACTTGGCTTTTTTAGCAAAAAATTATCAGACGCACAAAAACAATACAGTACATATGATCGTGAACTTCTTGCAATATATATGGCTGTAGAACATTTTCGGTATATGTTGGAAGGAAGAGAATTCGACATTCATACTGATCATAAACCACTAATTTACGCATTTTCAAAGAAAATGGAAAAAGCATCACCACGTCGAATTCGACAACTTGATTATATTAGTCAATTCACCACAAATATTTTTCACATTTCTGGCAACAATAATATAACAGCTGACTGGCTCTCACGCATCAATAACATCAATCAACATTTCATTGACTATGAAGAGCTAGCAAAGGTTCAATGTGATTGCCTAGAGTTAAAAAAATTCATTGAATCACACGATACATCTCTTAAACTGGAAAAACGAAGAGTTCTCCACACAAATCTTTCAATTTATTGTGACGTTTCCGGTCATCGAATTCGTCCATTTGTGCCCACACAATTTCGCAAGCAAATTATCGAAAAAATTCATTGCATATCACATCCTGGCATTAACGCAACAGCGAAAATGGTAAAAGAACGTTTCGTATGGTCATTTATGAAAAAAGATATCAAACAGATAGTTATAAAATGTATCAGTTGTCAAAGATCAAAAATACATCGACATACAAGAGCCCAAATAGCACAGGTCGCACCTCCATCTGAACGCTTTGAACATGTACATATCGATATAGTGGGCCCATTACCATCATCAGAAGAAAAACGATACCTTGTTACTATGATCGACCGTTTTACTAGATGGGTTGAAGTAGTACCAACAAATGATATAACAGCTTCAACAATCGCTAGAGCAATTATCGAAACATGGATTTGTCGATTTGGTGTTCCAAAAAGAATCACAACTGATTTGGGACGTCAATTCGAATCAGGTATTTTCAATGAACTGACAAAAATGTTAGGTATAAATCATATTAAAACAACTAGCTATCACCCACAATCAAATGGAATGGTAGAGCGCTTCCATCGAACGTTAAAAGCAGCAATTATGTGCTACGAAAATACGCAATGGACTAAATCTCTACCTTTGATCTTGCTTGGTTTACGCACATCGTTCAAACAAGATATTAATGCAACAGCTGCAGAATTAGTTTACGGTCAAACACTTCGAATTCCGGGTGAATTCATCGAAGAATTTAATACCAAAACATCAGCAATTACACACACAGAATTTGTTCATCAATTTGCTCAAGCCATGCAGAAAATTAAACCAACACACGTCAAACATCATTCTATCATCAAGCCATTCATACCTCAGGAATTAGAAACAGCAACGCATGTTTTTATAAGAAACGATACTGTCAAACCAGCATTAAAACAACCTTTTGATGGCCCATTCCAAGTTAAATTCAAAAAGAAAAAATATTTCATCATCATCCGTAAAGGAAAATCTGTCAAAATTTCTATCGATCGTCTTAAACCAGCATTTATTGAAATGGAAAAAATTCTTCCAGCTACAATGAATAATCAACAGTCACAAAGATATAATTCGCCATTATTCTCTTCAACGGAAAACAATTCGGCACCAATTCAACAAAGTGCAAGTGCGGATGGCCCGAATAACAACCAATCAACTTTCGAAACTCTTTCAAATCTACCTTCTGCAGAAACTAGTCAACCTCCTCAAAGAAGCAGATATGGTCGAATCATTCGACCACCAACAAGATACGTACCTTCATAATCGCTCAAACCTGCACAAGTTTGAGCTAAGGCGGGAATATTGTAGCGTACTAATTAACTTAGTTTTTAATACTTTCTTTGTATATTTTTGCAGTCAGCTTCATAATTATTATTTTTTAGTTTTTTGTTATCTTACATAGCCATGAAATATTTTCTTGTAAGTTATTGGAATGTCAAATGAGATAGAAAAAACTTATCTTCAAAAGAATGTTAAAAAATAAAAGAAATTAAATATTTGTTAAATAGTGTCTCTTTTAATAAATAAATAAGAGAGTAGCTATAGGTATTGCGAAAAGAATTTTGCTTTCTCAATAGGCAACGAGACCGCGAAAAATTTTTTTGGGGGAATGAAAATTTTTCTGGTTGAAAGGGGGACTTAGGATACGCTTGGAAAGTAGAGGGATCTAAAACTGGATTTTTTGATGGAATTTTTGGTCGATTAGGAGTTTTGTTTTGCTTAGAAAAAATTAAGTTTTTGCGTTTAGTTTTTTTTTTTAAATTGGCTAGAGTTCCTTTTTTCGAGAGTTTTTGTAGTTTCTTTCAGTGTTAGAATTTCAAGACTGTGAATTTCGAGTGGAAGTTTCATTTTTTTTGGTAAATTTTTTTTTGTTATAATTTTCTCAGTAGTTTAGAAGCTTTTGCTTTTTCATTGTTTTTCAATTTCAAGTGCAGATAAACGTTGAAAAAAAATTAAATTTAATTCTACTAAAAAAAATATATTAATAACAATCTAAAAATAATTATTGTATATAATTAAAGTGACCAGACGTACTGATTTATTCAGTACAAGTACTGATGTTCATGGCTATGTACTGATTTAAAATTTGTACTGAATATTGTACTGATTTTGTAAATATTTCTAAATATGATATTAAGGGAATTCATGAATCGTGGGAATTTTACCGATGGCGTAAATGTATATATTTCCGAGGAGTGTTGCTTGAACGCACCTTAAAGGGTTAATGTATAAACTGTGTAAATCTTGTCTCTTAAATATAATTTTGTCAATTTAATTGTTAAATTTGATCAGTTCCGACTTATCTCCGACATTTTAAACAAAAAATTGGTAGTATTTCTTTAGTTGTCCTGAAAAATTCTTTTTTCCTCCTACAATAATTGCCAAAGTAACATTTGTGTAAGTTTACCAGGTTATTTACGCATCAAAATTGTCGCGGAAAATTCCCAGGTTTGTGTATTGGCGTTTCCATAGCAATTTGGGAAGCTTATTTACGAGGTGAGAAAATTATGCAGTTTACACGATTTACGAGGGATTTACGCGTTTCCATGAATACCCCTATTAAAATTCTGTTAATTTAACGCTAAAATGCATGGAGTTGGGTTATGTATGTAAAAAATTCTAATGTAGATACGCTGCTTGAGCGTAGTATTTCAACACTAATCTAAACATAGACAATATGCACTACGAAATCTGATCTGTATTTCTTATATCGTAAAATATTCTTATATAAAATGTTGGAAGGGTAGATTTGCTGTTTGGTATTAGAACTTGATATTTTTTAGTTCTTTATGTTATTTTTTTAATTTTATATGGAATAATTAATATAATTACATTAAATAATTTGATTTTGTTGTTTTATTTCATTAATAGCCCAAAATAAAAAAATGTACTGAATTTGTCCTCAAAAAATCTGGTCACTTTATATACAATATAAAAACCTAAAATCTGACATAAAGTTCACATATATAAAAAGAAAAATTAGTTTAACCATAAAATAACACAAATACAAAAATCCATACCGATCTTAAGTAATAAGAAATAACATCAATGCATATGCAATTGTTAAGTCTGCGACTTAAAAATTTACTGTGATGAAATTGCGTTCACGTAAACTTGCGTAACTTCAACACAATCTAATCACTAAATTAAAGGGATAGGTAGTTGGTAAAAATAACAAAATTGTTTTGTTTGTAAAAAGAAATATATGTAATTGTTTTAATTAATTCAAAAATTACACGTCAAAATGTTTTTAAAATATTAACTTATTCTATGGTCTGGAATATCAAAGTGCCTGTTGATGTCCCTGTATCAATTTTCTCTGATGATATTTTTTCATTGCTGCGGTGTGAAGTCCGTGAAAGAAATCATTCGTGATTTTGCGTGAGAAAATTAGTTGATTATTCAATATTTATATGAGGATAATAGATAATATAGGATAATAGGATCAGAAAATTTGCAGATTAGACCTTTGCTATCAGGGTCTGAGTTGCTTGAAAATTAGAAACGCCTATAGGCCGATTTTAAGTTACTATATGTTTATTAAAGTGAAATAATTTTATGGGAGCTATTAGCAAAAATTATGTCACGATTTTCTGTGACGAAACGTCAAATTGCCAAAATCTCATTATATGGACGTCCTAGATGATTACAATGTTCGGCAATATTGTAGAGATTATATTGGGGATTATTTCCTTCGAAGACAAAATTGTTCTATCCGCCACCGTATTGGCACTGTAGTAGACATACATTTTTGAAAATTTTTTTAACTTTTTATATAGAGGTCGTACACGATTGAAATGTTCGGCAAAGTTGTGGAGGTTTTTATGGGGATTATTTCCGTCGAAAACCCAATAGTTCTATCTCCCACCACTTCGGCGCTGTATTAATAAAAAGGGTCTGCTTCACCTCTACAGTGTGGTCAAAAGCACACTTCCGTTTTTTTTCTATTAAAAGAATTAAAAATTAAAAGTATGTGTGGTGTATTTTCAGCAAATAAAGTTCTTTGAAGGACCATGTATTTTATTACGACCTTACACTGACAAAAATCAGATCAATAGTCTACCAACAAAAGACATATTAATGATCTCATGTTGTTCCCCATAAAGAAGATACTCGTTCTTTTTAAATATATATATATATATATTTGTTAAGCATCTTTTTATTTAAAGTAGAAAAATAGTGAAAAATTTAATTAGTAAATATAATATAATATTAAATAAAATTATGATCTAAATAACAGAGTAATTACTAAAAATTTGGAATCAGCTAACGTTATATTCTTTATGTGTTGCTAATTTTGAATGTTCCAGTATTGGTAATTGATTTGTTAACTTAGGTAAAACGAGAGCATTTGCCTTGATGATTATCTCTGATGTAAATCTTGGTTTTATCATTACTTGTGTTATACTGTTACATGCTTCACTGGATTCACCTATTCCAGATATATTAGCATAAATCTTGCTTTTTCTTAACCTCAAAATTTGAACAGCTTTTTCAGTTATAAATGTACAATGTGATCCTTGATCTAATAATGCTCGTAAGGTTATATATGAATCATCTGCAGGTAAAACAATAATCAAAGCTGTGGCCAGTAAAGCATTAGTTAATTTATTTTCAAATTGGGTGTGTACTGTGACTTCTTGCATTGAAGTTTCCTCATTCACTTGTTCTATATTTGATTTTTCTGTGTTAACGTTGTGTAACAGAGAATGATGTCTTTTATGACAGATTTTGCATGTTCTCTTACTTAAACATTGCGACATTGAATGTCCGCTTCGCAGGCAATTGTAACATAATTGTTGTTTCTTGTTATGTCTTTCCGTTGACTAACTTTCATGCTGATGAATTTTTGGCACTCGTACATATAATGTGTTGAGTCACACAAGTTACATTTTGTATTGATTGATGTTGAAAATGAATTGACTGCATTCTTTGATTTTTTACCTTTTGGGTCTTCTAAAATTTCTAAGGCATTGAATCTTGCAGTTAAAAATTCAAGAAAATCAAACAGTTTCTGAACCTTCCTAGAATCTTTTAATGATTGTTCGTACAATTTATGCGTTTCTTTGTCAATTTTCTGCGTTAAAATATGAATGATGATGGGGTCCCATTGAGTGGTTTTAACTCCCAAATTTTCAATACCATGTAAATATTCTACAGTTGTATCATGCATTCGTCTTATTGTGGTATCCGATTCGTCATTTGCAGGTTGACTGACAAAAAATGAGTTTAGTTGCGCGAATATGATTGCTCGTTCGTTATCATACATGTGAAGTAATAATTCCCACGCTGTCAAATAATTTCTTTCACATATTTGAAGGTGGCGAATTACTTTGCTTGCTTCTCCAACGACATATGTTTTAGGATATTACATTTTCCTGGTTGCGCCTAAACTTGCGTTGTCGTGAATCGCACTTAGAAATATGTCGTGAAAACCTTTCCATGTATTGTAATTCCCGTTAAAATTTGGTATATTAAGGGACGGTAATTTAAGGTTTTCAACCTTAGCTTCAATTTTTTGAGTCGATTGTATTTTTTCTTTAATTACAACTGCAATGTCTTCATACTGTTGCTCCAATTGATTGAAATCGTTACTCTTGAGGTAAAGGTGATCCTCGTCTGAATTGGAGTATGTCAAAATGTCTTCGTGGTTTTTCATAATTTCATCCCAGCATTTTGACATCGATTCTAGTGTCTGTTTAAAATATATATCTGAGTGTACGCTCTTGATTTCCTCTTGCGCTTTTTCAATCCTACCTAGAAGAATTTTCATTTTGATGGCTTGCCTTTTATAACGTGTTTGTTGAATGGACACTGTAGTATTAATGTTCGATGGATGCTCATCTACTGTTCGATTTTCACCATGATCATTACGATTTGTATTGCTATTACTTTTTGTTGAAAACTTATCATCACTGACTGGCTCTTTGCTGTATCCTTTTGCGATGCTGTCTAGTTTCTCTTCTAGCGTTGATGTGAATTGGTCGTATAACTTTTTGACTTGGTCAAAAAAATTATTTTTAAAGTAAGGATGATTCCCAAATGTCTCTTGGAGCCCTCTTATACTCACATCACGTGCAGTAAACTTGCTGTATGCTGCCCTTTCCTTCTGCAGTCTGCCTTCTATATATCTCTTTGTTTTGCGTTGTTTCGAATCTTTCTTATAATTCGTGAATATTTGTTTTATTTCTTCGTATATAGAATGTTGAAAATTGGTCAAATCTTCCAATTGCTTTTGTTCAGTCATTTTTATTAAAAAAAATGTCTCTTATTTTGTATATTTACTTTTATACTGTCTTGAATGCTTAGTTATGGAGTGTATTTTCCATATGCTGATACTTAATCAAATAGGACCCTACCGCAGCCTCACGTCAGGAATGTCGATGAATTAATGGCTTGTTTGTTCTAATTGATTGTTGCTCGAAGGACCAATGTTGAGTTTGCACTGAAGTTTATTCAAAATAGTTCCACTATTTATACAAATTTTAACACTTAAAATTAAAGGTAAAATGTTGACTAAGTAAAAATATAAATATAAAAAGTAGATATTTGAATGACCTATAAGAGTTGTAAAACAATAAGTAGTTCACAATTCTATTAAATTGCATATTGGATCATATTTACAAAAATATTATTACGAAATTATAAGTTGATATAAATCATTGATTACGAAATATACAACGCCTGTTCCAAAGTAAACAGGACTTTTTGAATCTAGCGCCCCTAGTGGCGTCGTTTATATGTCGACTGGTGCGTTAGAATCTGCTATCCTTTATCGACTTCCTGTGAGAATTTCATGACATTTCATCTATTGAAAGTGAAGTTATTGCGTTTTAAGTGTCAGTATGTTTGTGTCATCGGTGCGAAAATGAGCTTCGAACAAAGAGCCAACATTAAATTTTGTTTTAAAATTGGTAAAACTTTTACCGAAACGTTTCAATTGATGAAACAAGTTTATGGCGAGGATTGCCTATCCCGTAGCAGAGTGCACGAGTGGTTTCAACGTTTTCAAAGTGGTCGTGAGGACATAAATGACGATCAACATGTGGGCCAACCAAAATCCGTGATCACCGAAAATTCCATCGAAACTGTGCGTGAATTCATCAAAAATCAGCCGAAATCATCATTGAAATTCATGGAAATGGAATTGAACATCTCCAAAACATCGATTTATGGCATTTTGACCCAACATTTGGGTTTACAAAAGGTGTGTGCACGGTTTGTTCCGCACAAATTGACTGACGACCAAAAATTGCTCAGAATTCAACATTCGAAGGACATCATTAAAGAGGTCAAAAAGGACAAAAACTTCCTTTATAACATTGTGACTGGTGACGAAACGTGGTGTTTTCAATATGATCCCGAAACGAAACGCCAGAGTGCTGAATGGAAGGCGCTGGACGAGCCGAAACCCAAAAAATCGCGCCTGGAGAAGTCAAAAGTGAAGACAATGCTGATTTGTTTTTATGATTCCAAGGGTATTGTCCACAAAGAATTTGTTCCACCCGGTCAAAACGTTAATGCGGTATTCTACCTAGGAGTTTTGAAGCGTTTGGTGCGCCGTATTCGACGTGTTCGGCCCGAATATCGCGAAGATGGAAGTTGGCGTTTGTTGCACGATAATGCGCCGTCTCATCGATCGACGCTTGTGACCGATTATCTCCCCAAAAATCACATTTTAACCATCAACCACTCCCCGTATTCACCGGATATGGCACCTTGCGACTTCTATCTTTTCGGAAAAATGCATTTGCCGATGATATGCACCGGCATATTGGCGGCCATACAGGCCAACGAGCTAAAACACTCGTTCGACATGCTTTTGGACCGTGCAAAAAGCTGTATTGAAGCAGAAGGAGACTATTTTGAATAAAATCAATTGATTTTGCCGAAAAAACCATTTGTTCTGTTTTTTTTTTTTTTAAAGTCCTGTTTACTTTGGAATCCTCCTTGTATCATAAAATATTTGTTAATTATGCTTAATTAAAACACTGAATCAATTCGACTGTTGATTCTTTTTAAATTATGTTACACATGCGTGGAACAATATCGAAGACCATGTACAAAAAAAGTCATTATTTGCAAAAAAAAAAGATTTTAAGACATGAAAATCAATTTTACTTCCCATCGGAGACGGGAAGCAAAAAAACGCAAAAAAAACACGAGAGCAAACTTCGAAGCAAAAATTTCCGGTTTCCACTAAGCGCACAGCTTCGCGTACAGTTCGCGAATGTTGTATTGCTTCCACGCGCAACCTCTTTTCGGTGGGGACGGCAAGGCGAACATTTTCACGTTGAAAATGTACACGCACAAAAGTTGCGCGTCCAAAAAATGTGGGCTGCTATTTTGTTGGAAACGAGCGGCGCGTTTACAACGCGTTGCAGCCGCGGGCTGCACGCTTGCTGGAAACGCACCTGAATGATTCACTACAAACTTTAACAAAAAATGCTTTATCAGGTAAGAGAATTTGTTTCCGCGTTTCACACATAGATGGCAGTACGCACGAACAAAATGAATAAAATCGGCTGATTTTTTTTTGTTCGACAGATATGACAATCCTCTACAAAAATTACTTGACAGAAAAAGGTTTTCAAACAACAACACATTTTTTTATTTCATTAAAAATGGAAAATGTTGTACCAACTAAAGAGCATTTGCGGACATCATTACCTTTTTGTTTGCATTTAAAGAAAACTGCTGCTGGAGCACGTCATTTGATTGAAGAAGCTAATCGTGAATATGCTCTATCGAAAACAACTTCTAAAGACTGGTTTAAACTTTTTAAAAGAGATTTTGATATGAGAGACAAAAACGATCAGGACAACCAAAAAAGTTTGAGGACACCGAATTACAAGCATTATTGAATGAAGATGATACACAGACTCAGGAAGAACTTGCTGAAGCATTAAATGTTGATCGTACAACTGTTTCCAAACGTTTAAAAGCAATGGGAAAGATTCAGAAGTGTGGAAAATGGGTACCTCATGAATTGACTGAAAGCCAACAAGAAAAACGAAAAATCATCTGTGACTTGTTGCTTGGACGATACAAAAGGGAGTCTTTTTGCATCGAGTCGTGACTAGTGATGAAAAGTGGATATATTTTGACAATCCTAAACGCAAAAAATCATGGGTTGTCAACCATCAACATCGACTGGAAAACCAAATCGATTCGGTAAGAAGAGAATGCTCTGTGTGTGGTGGGATCTGAAGGGTGTGGTGTACTACGAGCTTCTGAAGTCTGGTGAAACTGTTAATACTGATCGCCACCGATAACAATTGATCGAATTGAACTGTGCTTTGCTGCAAAAATGACCAGAATATGAAAGAGTCAACACAAAGTGATTTTCCTTCATGACAATGCACCATCACGCAAAGCAAAACCGGTCCAGGAAACTATAGAAAACACCTGAAGAACTGGAAAATTGGGTCTTTGAATGGTTTTCATCAAAAGAAGAGAATTTTTTTGGAGTGGTATCAACAAATTGCCTGAAAGGTGCTTAAAATGTGTAGAAAACGATGGAGACTATTTTGAATAAAATATTTTTGGTTACTCTATATAAAAACTAATGTTATTTTTAATTTTAAAAACCCGGAAACTAGTTCACACACCTGGTAATGTATAATTTTCACAAAAAAGAATAAATCAATTTTAAGAACCTTTAATTACAAAAGAATTATTGAAAGTTTAATTTAGTTTTAAGATTTTATATTAATTTTTTCTGCCATTAAAAAGTGGTTATTATCTTTTTAATTGGTTGGACAGCCATCTCGTGACGCGGCCAAGAAAAGTAAAAGAGGTAGCGTGATCAAAAAAACTTACATTTCAGAGTGGGTTCCGAATAGACCAAGTCTTTAAATCTGAGTGCTCCTTTTCATGCTTGACGCTTTTACTCAATGACTTACCTACATTTGTCATTTACAATTAGTCTTAAAAATACTTGTCTATCAATTATTGTTAATTTATACAAAATTTATTTATCCACAATTTATTTACAATGCAAAACACTATTAATTACTTACTACTTTACTAATTTATCAAATTACTTTAATAATTCACTGATTTAAACACTTTCGCTGTTTGCTTTCAACTTTCGTAATCACTTTCCGAAATCTCTGGTCAAGTTCTGAATTTGAACTGTTTTTTTTCTAAGAAAAGTTCATGACTTTTCTTTTATCAAGAAAAGTGGAACTTTTCCTGGAAATTGTATACAGTTTATTGCTGTCGTTAAAAAGGCCAAAATTAAATTTTTCTAATTAAAAATATCTAGGAAATAAAAATATTTGAAATGGAAATAATATTGGTAAAAACCTCTTGCGATTACGTACATGGGTATGCGGTTAGTTCATTGCAACCATTTTTAATTTCAATATGTCAAAAATAAGTCTGGAAAAAGTCTTCGTTAAAAAGTCCACGTTTATGTCCTACTGAAAAAAGTCCAATTTTTAAAATCTACACAAGACTTTTTTTAGTCCGACTGAAAATGAGTCTTCAAGAAAGTATAATGGAGTCGCCGGGTTAGAGTCAACTACATAAACTGTTTACATTTTGTCGAAATCGGCGCAGAGGTTTATTCTACACCGCATTTACAAAACTTTTTTGTTGTTTTTTGACAAAAAAAGCATTACATAAATTATCCCCAAAAACCAGGGCCGAATTTAGGACCTCTGGACCCCTAGGCTGAATCTGTGGTGCGGGCCCTACCGGGGAGAATTTTTTTGAATACAAATCTCCATAAAATCAGAAAAGGAATTTAGCAAACAAACAAATTTTATTTATTAGTAATTCAAATACAATACTTTCCGATACGAGCAGACTTGAAATAATTGTCAAATAATCTTAGTGACTAATTGGTTTACGCCTACACTTCATACTCATGAAACTACTTATAATATCTGCATAAGTTATGCTCTAGACAGATCTCCGATTTCAATTACAATAATTATTTTTTAATGATACTTCTGGATGACCATGACACATCATCTTTTTTACAATGATCATTATTCTTGTCATTCCGAAATTTCAAAAATTTTTTAATTTTCATTACACAATGTTTATTAATTATTATTCAATGAAGCTAATTTTTTTTATTGTTTTTAACAAAATTTCTAGAAATATTTGGAATAAAATGAATTTTCCCTCATTTTAAGGTTATGTAGAAAGAAGAAAATATGTCAAAACCAGATGAAATTTTTAAAATGTTCAAATGTAGATGGCCTTGTAAACAGTGCGAGGCAAATATTTAGGATCTTTTCACAATTTCATTTGATAATTAAGAAAATAATGATGCTTTACGTAAATAAAGGTCATTATCCAGTTTTAATAACCGATTGGGCAATAGTAGTCATTAAAATCGGAGATCTGTCTAGGATATTAGTTGTTTTAAAATATCACTTTCAATGCTGAGCAAAGCCAAAACGTTGTGCTTGTCTTCTAACATGGGGTTGTTGTTCTTTTAGGCATGAGAATGGCTTTGTCAGTTTTTGGTTTTTTCAAGCAATCTCTTAAAATTTTATAACTGTTTGTTGAGGCAGTAAAATGTGAGTAAAATTCTTCGAAGAAGCCAAAAAAGCTTACAGCACTCAGAGAAACTGGGCAGCAGCCCGCACTACAAAATTGAGTGAATGCGCAAGGCACCCATATTGCTAAATTACTTTCTGCCAGTACCAACGCTGCAACTTTCCATACAAAGAATTCTTTAAGCAAATTTATATTAATGCCCAAATTGCTATTCGGAATCTGTAATAAAATTATTCTTTTTGTTTTACAAGAATGTATTACGTCGAAAGATTTTAAAAATTTCTCTTTAAAAAAACGGGTTTACTTTCATTTTTATCTGCTTCAACATATTTTAAATAATTTTCACTTCAAATTTTCCTTTTATTAACACATAATTTGGGATTTGATGTCACTTTTTAAAGAGTTTCGATATTTCAAACCCTGTCGTAAAGATTCAGACGATTTGACAGTAACTTATAGAACAGTTACATATACATATTGTAACGTGCTAGTCCTTCGGTTCGATGTTATTAGAATGATAACACTTTTTATTTATGTGAATTTAGTGTATAAAGTTTATTTATAATTATTTCTGCGTTACAATTAGTCTTAAAAATATTTGTCTTTCAATAATTTAGTTATTACAATTATTTATCACAGTTTTAGAGCTTCACTATTTTAATTATTTTCACAAAAATAATCGCGTTTCCAATCTCTGTTTTGTATAATCTCTGACGAAGCTTTTCACTTCAACTGATCGATTAAGATTGATTTCAGGCTCGACCCTACGGCTGTTTTTATATCCAATTGGTATATTTCGAGAACTTTCTCGCCAAGACTGGTCGTTTGGCTTTCTAAAAGTAGATGGCATTTTCTCGAAAGCTCTACAAAGTTTGAATATTAACAAGAATTGTTTTTGTTGTTCGTGTGGTGTTTTTGTGTTAGTTGCTTTATAGAATACTAGCTGATTTTATGAATCACCAAGTATTCTAACTGAAATATAGTGCACTACCCCCTTCTTAAATCTGTTCGTCCCGAACAGAATCTTTTGGACTCGTGCCGCGATTCTTCGCTAACTGATTTGAATGAATCACCTTCATTTTTACTTTTGATGATTTTCGCTTTCGCCATACCACGTCCAAAGAGTTCATCTCGTTGGTGCAGTCACTATCTTGTAATTCGTTGTTTGCAGGTTCCTCAAATACTTTGTCCACCGGAACCCGTATATGCTGTCCAGATGATCTTTCCGGTGGAGTTCGTCTGGTGCTATCCTGTTCACTCGTGTCTTGCTTGAGTTCAGCGTCAACATATTGCCCCACTGCAGTTTCAGTTTTCTTTTGATGTCCTACAATTTTTGTGCAGGTGTCACAATTCCTGCACCAGCTTTTGACATCAGCTCGCCAGTGTACCCAATAGAATCGTTCTCGCACCTTCGCTAATGTTCTGTTGACTCCCAAATGTCCCCCTGAAGTTCCAGCATGTACTTCACCAAGTACCTCATGTACTTTGGACTTAGGCACGATCAACTGCATTAGTTTGGATTTTCCATCAGGAGAATCCCATTTTCTCCTCAGAACGCCATTTTCTATCTGTAACGAGTCCCACTGAGCCCAATAACTTTTTGTCGTATCACTGCGTATTACAATATCGCTCCATTTTGGACGCTGACCCCTTTTCTTCCATTTAAGGATTGGTCCAACATCTTCATCCTTTAGCTGCGCGTTTTGGATGCTCGACATGTCATCGCCTCCAATCCTTAATGTACGGATAGCTACTACCTTTTTCACATTCCTGCAGTCCTTACTCGTTTCTCCAAAAGCCCCTTCAGTACCTACGACACTGCATTTGCTCCTTCTCGTTTTGTCCTTACTTTTTGACAACTCCGTAACTCTAGTTGTCATTCCAATGTCGTCCGTCCGTTTCACTTTTACAACAGTATTCGCATCTGACGTAACTTGTTGGTCTCGTAGATTTGATTTGGTGTCACTGGAATCTGCTTCCTCCAACGTTAGCGGGAACTCAATATTTCCACATCGCAATAACCTATCTTCAATGCTTACACTCACTCCATTCTGCTTCATGAAGTCCAGGCCCATGATACAATCGTCCATTATATCAGCCACCAAAAACGTATGTCGAAACACATACTCATCTAGCCCCAATGCTAGAATCACTTCACCCAGAATCGGAGATGATTCCCCTGTAACCGTTTGAAGAACACTGTTACTGCTTCTGCTCATGTGTTTCCTACTAATGAGCTTCCTGTTCACGATGGATCTACTTGCACCCGTATCTACGATGATCCTGCATCGATGACCAGCAATTACTCCTTGCGTCGTTAATCTGTCGTTACTCTGCTGTAGGAGAGAGACTGATATCATAATCGGTGCTTTTGTCTGGTTGGGGCACTGCCGCTCTAAATGTCCTTCTTTACCGCAGCCCCAGCATTTCAGTCTTCTTTTAGTATCGTTCAATTCCAATTCCTGGATAGCTTGCTGCACATCCGCCTTTATCTTTTCGGTTAGTTGGTCTATCGTTAGCTCTGTTGAGTCTTCATCAACCATAGCAGCTCGTACCATTGGAACCGCCCTTGTTGCTCTCTTTGCAGCTTCCAATGTCAACGCGACAGCCAACACATCGTGCAACATGCGCTTTCCACTAATCCGGACCTTGAACTGAATGTCTGCATTCCGAATGGCATTGGTGAATCTTTCTACAGCCAAGTCATTCTGCAGCTCCAGGGGATAATCGGGGTATGACAAGTATACCAACCGCTCAATATCTGCTGACAACTCCTGAAGTGTCTCTCCAGATTCTTGCATTCTGTTGACGAGCTCCATTCGGTATACGTCCTTCATGTGGTTATCCCCATATCGAATGTCCAATTGTGTTACAATGTAATTGTAATTCTTCTCATTTTCTGGTGAGATTGTCCGCAATAAATCGGCTGCATTACCCCGTAGAGCCAGAATTAATGCTGTGGCTTTTTCTCTATCGGACCAGCCGTTCGCACCAGCAGCCGCTTCAAACTGTCGTTTGTATACTGGCCATGAAGTTTTTCCGTCAAATATTTGTGGCTTCATCCTTTTACCTGATGACTCAATATTTGGTTTATTTTCTTTGATGTCAGCCATTTTTGCTTCTATTTCTGCTACTTTTTGTTCCAATTTTTGTTCTACGTTGCTGACTTCTGTAGTTATTTTGCCTTCCAATTTCTGCTCAACTTTGTTTACTTCCGTACGAACTGCAGAGACTTCATTACTAATTTTAGTTTCAAGGTTCGCAACAGTGGATTCCACCTGAGTTTTTAATTCACCCATGCTGGATTCCATCTTATTCTGCATGTCAGATACACTTGCAATCTTACTTTCTAGACTTGCAGAAGTCGAATCTGTTTTACTTTGTAAACTTGAAGCAGTTGATTTTAATTCGCCTTGTAAATTGGAAGCATTTGATTTTATTTCGCCTTGCAGATTAGAAGCAGTTGAGTCCATTTTAGTCTGAAGACTAGAAGCATTTGTTTTCATTTCTTCTTGCAGACTATAAGCAGTTGAGTCCATTTTAGTCTGAAGACCAGAAGCATTTGTTTTCATTTCTTCTTGCAGACTAGTCTGAAGACCGATCATCATGGTCATAAGCGTCTTTAAATTATCTTGAACACTTGCTGTTGTTTTTGCACCCTCTTCACTGAAATCGGACTTGTCATTGTCCTCGTTCGTGTTTTCTTCTTGGTTTCCCTCTTTCAGAATTTCACTAAAGTCGAATGTGCTACTGTCTAGTCCTCTTATTGCACATTCAGCGATTACTCTTTTCTTCTTTTCTGGTCTAGTTCCCGTGGAAACTGACTTCCACACACGCAGAACTGTGGATAGTTCTGATGTACTCAAGCTGTCTAATAGTTTACTTTCCATTGTTCAAATATTTTTAATTGTTCACGAAATTCTTATGTTCTATAGAAACTTCTCGCACAGTATCTAAATACTACGAAATTTCCTAGTATAATCTTAATTTCCACGAAATTTCTCGTACAATTGAAATTTTCACACGATACACAACGTATAGCCTCAAATTTCGCACAATCGAAATTTTTATACAACTCACAAAATTTCTTGTACGCCCCTGAAATTTCTCACACCGTGAAATTATTATACCCTCAATTTTCTTAATAACGAATTTCTTCGAAATTTTTCCCACAGAAGTTTCTAGTTTAATTTCGAATTTTCTTGCAGAAATTATTTTTAGCACAATTGTCTTTTCCGCACTGATTCACAATAAATAATCCCACTTCTGACACCAATGTAACGTGCTAGTCCTTCGGTTCGATGTTATTAGAATGATAACACTTTTTATTTATGTGAATTTAGTGTATAAAGTTTATTTATAATTATTTCTGCGTTACAATTAGTCTTAAAAATATTTGTCTTTCAATAATTTAGTTATTACAATTATTTATCACAGTTTTAGAGCTTCACTATTTTAATTATTTTCACAAAAATAATCGCGTTTCCAATCTCTGTTTTGTATAATCTCTGACGAAGCTTTTCACTTCAACTGATCGATTAAGATTGATTTCAGGCTCGACCCTACGGCTGTTTTTATATCCAATTGGTATATTTCGAGAACTTTCTCGCAGACTGGTCGTTTGGCTTTCTAAAAATAGATGGCATTTTCTCGAAAGCTCTACAAAGTTTGAATATTAACAAGAATTGTTTTTGTTGTTCGTGTGGTGTTTTTGTGTTAGTTGCTTTATAGAATACTAGATGATTTTATGAATCACCAAGTATTCTAACTGAAATATAGTGCAATATAATTTCAGAATAACAATTTCAGCACTGATCGGATCTTTGTCGTTACAGAGTGAATTTATGTTTTGAGAATAGCAGCCTAAATGAGATTTGTTTCCTATTTTGTTCCTCGGTTCTCTGGAAATATTCGTTCATAGATTGAAATTCTTTTAAATATGTGACGTAAAGGGAATAGAGATGGAGTTGAGAGGAAGTTTCTTTTAGAAATATTTATAAATTTATACCACAAAACAAAGTATTTTTTTTGTTGCGAAGCCCGTTTGTGGCGCGGCCCCTAGGCTGCAGCCTAGATTGCCTAATGGGAAATTCGGCCCTGCGTAATATCATCTAACATTAGGTGCGACACACAAACTGTGAAAGTGTAATGAAAACCGGAGCAGCCGTTTAGATTTTAATAACGATTTAAAAAACGGACGGAGGGACGGATGGACATGGAGCTAATTATTTTTCATGAAATGAATTTTACAGTTACTCCCATCTTTTACCTCTCCCAGAAAAAAGTTAGATTTTCGCACTAATGTGTTACTTTATCTAAATACATTGGTTTTGTCGGAAATATAAAAAAACATGGCGAATGTCAACATTAGAAACATATCCGGCAAATTGAGAAATTATACTATTTTTTGAAATTCTCTAGAGTTACACTCGTAACGTGAGCTGCTGAATATGAAATTCGACCTAACAAACTTAATAGTAGGCGTATTTTTGAAAGCCGTAAATTCGTCAATCGCACTTGCTTACCATAATAATAATCAGTGATTATCAATGTCCATTTTATTACAATAATTTTCAAAGTTATATTATTTTGTCCGTAACTTTCATCGATTATAACAATGACTTTTATTGTATAGTAAGAACGAAAAGAATATGTTGCACCAAAAATCTATCCAAAATGGCGAGGAATTATACAGTTCTTTGTACGAAATGATTCATGGCGTGATCACATGTTAAACGTGTGGCGAAAAATAAAAGAAAAAGCTATGTATTTGTAAAAAAAAATGCGTGCAGTGCACACGCGGTAGAAGTGAAACCTTCAGAAAACTAAACAGCGAGAGAATGAATGAATGCAGAGAACTGCATGAGTCAATTCATGATACTTGTGTTTGTTTCGCTTAATTCATTTGCAGTACGGCCTAAAGAGATATTTTATGCTCGCCTACGTGTATAATATCATACCATCCATCCCCATCAACAACTCTTAGCGCACTCTTGTAGCCAAGCGTGCGGAGGCTACGAACCAGCGCACAAAGAGGAGACAAAGATAATAGGAAACACTGTATATCTGTATTCTATCTCATTTTCTCGCAGGCGAAATGCTGTAGATGTATATGTCTCTTTTTCGTGTCGCTTTTTAGCGTTTGATTGAGTTTCAAATCAATCCCAACGGGGCTAAAGAAGTTTTCACTTCCTTATTTTACAGTATTATCAACTAGTCCTCGCATACCTTAAAATTTTTATAGTGAAAAATGGCCTTTCAGGCCTATTCTGACGCTGTCATAAATTTCAAGTCATAAACAATTTGTTACTACAAATTTTATGATTAAAATGATGACTTCTGACCTGAGATAATTCAGCAGTTTAAACTGTTATAATTCGAGCGAGTTGTCATGGCAATTTGAAAAATAGTCTCAAAAATGTTGGCACAGGTGCAAAAGTTTAATGTGGGTGTAAAATTATTTGTGTGTTTAAAAAATGGTGGAAATTTTTCCATATTTATCAAATCACTCAGAAAACACTTAAAATTAAGTTGCGATGCAAATATTTTCGCTCAGAACTTCTTTCTATGACAGTTGTAAGTTGTGAGCGTTTCAAAATACATACGAATTATTCTTTAAAAAATTATGACGGTGACGTCATGTTATCATCTGGATAAGCCTGTTTATCTATACGGTGAATATTTGGAATACATTTGTGGTTGCCAGGACATTTATTATATTTTTATTGCGCATGATATAATTCAATGCAGTTTTAGCTTTCGAAATTTGACTTCACTAGATTTTTAGAATTTAAAATTCCAAGTCTATTGAAATTATCATTTTGTTTTAGTACATTTCTTTGCCGTATGTATTCTAGTGGAGTATATATTTTAATATAAGAAAAAAGGAGTGCTTAATTCTGTAAAACAACGTGATTTTTCTCCAAAAAGGTTATTTTTATTTTGCAATAAGTCTTACATTGAATACTCTTTTTGTTAATAATGAAAATTGATTAATAGCAAATTTTAATTCGATCGTGGGCAGTGGAAAAACAGTTGGCACCAAAAAATTTCTATCAGAAAAAGTTATGACAACTTTTTTTTTAATTACTATAATTACCATTGTCAAATGGTAAATTAAATCGGACAGAAAAACTGTCAAAACTAACATTATTTCAAGGTTTTTTTTCATAATTTTGTTTCTTATTTTCAAAATTTTGTCTAATTTCCAGGTAACGCAGACCCTGATAGCATAGGTATAATCTGCAAATTTTATTCAAACCGGTGAATTAGTTTTTAAAGTACATCAAAAAAACTTTATGGGCAGATTTATTTTCTCCTAGGATTATTTCTTTCTCCACTATCCTTTGACCGATTTGACTGAAATTTACCATGCTACCGTCTATTTATGTAGTTAAACAATACAATTAATTTAAACAAAATTGCTTTACAAATTTCCCAATAAAATCGGAAAAACCATAAACCAAAAAACGACAAAACTTTCTGCTCACCCTGGTTTTTCCTTTTTAACTTAGATTTCGATTTTTCTGAAATGCAATACCAAACTAACATGCTTATTCTGGCATTGTGACAGTTTTGCGGTCAGAAATATTTATGACAATAATATTCTGACTGAAATTATGACTGCTACGAAAATTCGTATTCTGGCGAACGGGTCATAATATGTCCAAAATATGAATTTATACCACTTTAAAACTGGTATAATTTGAGCGAGCTTTCGTGGTTATTTGAGAAATACTCTCGAAAATGTTTGTATAGGTTTGAAATTTTTCTATCGGTGTAAAATTATTTGTGTGTTGAAAAAAATGGTGGAAATTATTCCATATTTATCAATTGAATCACTTAGAGAACCCATATAAAATTCCGTTGTGATGTAAAATATTGTCGGTCAGAACTTATGATATTTTTTATGACAGTTTTTTATGAGCGCGCCAGAATACCAAATAGTATTAAAAAAAAGTTATGACAATGACGTCATTTTATGACCGTCAGAACTTGTTTTCTGGCACAACCATACCCTTAAAACCTTTCTACGACGATTATTTCGATGTGTTACAATTGGAGTGACAACACGTGCATAACGTTTTCTAATTTGGTCTAAATGACAGATAGTCTGGACCCTGATGAAATAAATGTATTCTGTAAATTTTATTTTAATCGGTATAATCGTTTTAAAAGTATGTACATCAAAAAGCTTTATGAACAGACTTTTTTTTGCTACTATTATTTCTTCCTTCACAATCCTGGATGGATTTTACTGAAATTATTTGCTGAAATGCAATACCGAATGGAGGAATAACAAATTGCCATAAATATTTTAATATACTGTAGTATTTAATAATATACGCAGTGGAATAAAAAAATGTATTATTGAGCTTCCAAATAATTTTACTAAATAATTGAAAATACTTCGCTGGAAATTTTGATAAATAATTTAAAATTTCAAAATCTTATTTTTGTATCGAAATTTGGTGTGAAGAAATTTAAAATAAATTCATCGAAATTTATTGAATAATTAATATTTTTTTATACCCATGCTTTCATTCTAAAGTAAGGCATTAAAATAAATTGCGATTTTTTTATCTAAAGTGCATATTCAAAAATTTATCAATTTCATACTAAAATGGTGTTTTAAATGCCTATCATATCATCTGTGTAAAAATTGAAGGAAAAAGAGCGATTAATGTTATAGAGATATTCGCTCAAATGATCAAAATTTGAACTCCATACTTTCTTATGCGAACAATATTTCCACTAATCATCTCTTTGGGGCTGATTGAAATTAGCCCAAAATGTATGAAATTTGAATAGACAAAAAACAGAACAAGAAGAAAAAAAATTTTGTGGTGTATAATGATTTTGTTGTTGTTTCGGGACTAAAACGAATAAAGCCCTTTTCCGTATACACATTGCTTATGATTTTTTTCTTCTGTTGGAGATTTTCAATTATTCGATATTATAGTATTTCTGTGTTTAAGCTACTGAGGTTTTTCGAATCGTTCCTTTTCTAGGGTTTTTTGCTGTTTGTGGTTAAGATAGCGAGGCTTTCCACTCGTTTTTTTGAAGTGAAAACTTCTTTAGCCGCGTTGGAAGTGATTTGAAACTCGATGAAACGTTAAAAAAGCGACACTTTTTTACCGAGATGATATACCAGTCGATCAGAATTCATAAGAACAAAATTTTGCATAAAAAAATATTTTTCAGATAAATATGCCCATATTTCAGAAAAAATAATTTTTTCTGAAATTTTGTCTTGCTATTATTCTGATTTCTGAGCGCCGGATACATAGAATACAGAATATAGTGTTTCCTATTATCTTCGTCTCTTCTTTGTGCGCTGTTTCGTAAAGATATATTGATCAACCACAAAAAACACAAACAAAGCATTCATTTCATAAGCTTCATAGCTAGCGTTGCGTATTGTTCACGTGTATTGTTTTGTGAATATTTTGCCATTTCAATAAAACAATTTTCAAGTATGCCCAAAACTAATGCCGTAAAGTGCCATGAATATCGGCAGAAAAAAAAAGTAAAAAATGAAAATAAGATAAAAAAAATAAAAATGGTTGCGAAGGTTTCAAAGAATCGTGTACGTGAATTCCCTGCCCGCCGAAAGGCATTATTTTTACAAAATTTGATTTATTCAATATAGTTGCTTTCGAGCGCGATACACTGATTCCAGCGATTTTCTAACATTTTGTAGCACGATTTTGGATTAGCCTCAAAATAGGCCTTTGGGCGATTACTTCATCGACTTCGATGTCCATGTGGCCTGTACGGAATTTAGCAAACCATTTCTCAATGGTTGATTTTGCTGGCGCAGAGTCCGGATAATAGTTATCAAGCCAAGTTTTTGTTTTAACGGTATTTTTTTTGGCCATAAGGCAATGTTTAATCAATACACGAAATTATTTTTTATCCATTTTTTTTCAATGACAAAAGTTACGTGACGTTAAAAGCAATAACTTGAGAACCAATGGTCCGATTGCTGTCAAATTTTGACACGTATCATTAAAAAGATGGTTGATTCGAGATATCGTATCGATTTATTTTTAGTGGTGCCATCTATGTGAGAGCATACGAACTTATTGACCCACGTGTTACACGGTATGCGAGCAACGAATTTCAATCAGTTCTAACATTTATGTAAATAACAATTCATACAGGAACTAACACTTAAAATATTTGAAAAATATATAACAACAAATTTTTTGTTTCTGTCATTTTCAAAAGAGGTATTGAGACGATCACGTCTAATTTCTCTTGTAGACATTCCAAATTTTGATATTGTTCAAAACTAATGCCACGAAAAGTTTACGAGCTCATGTACAGGATCTTCAATTAGACAGAATAGCATCGTCGTCGAATTTTCTAATTCTTACCGAGACGTAGATGAACAATGAGATTATTGTAGACATTCCAAATTTTGATATTGTTTCAATATAAAAGAAAACATACGAGGGCAGGCGGACTTGCAATATACCATAATAAGATAAATGACGGAGCCCGTGTTGTTACTCCACAAATAGATCTGAATACACAACAACTAGAATCATTGTCTGTTCAGCTTTCTAAAGCGGGAGAAATATCTGCTAATTAAAGCAGATTGGACCATAATAAATCAGTTATAATTGTGGCAATTTGCATTTCTCCCAACCAATCAATAAATATAATTATTGAATTCATCCACGAGAATTTGTAAAGTACACACCAGAAATATCGCGTAATCTTAAAAAATATTTTAAGTGGGAAATTTAATGTTAATTTTGCACTGGATAATGGAAATAATTTTACAATGGAAAATTAACCTATTACAAAGTTTATTTTTAAAAAAAAAAATAATGCAAAATATGGGAAATAGTTTAGTAAATAGATTTTAAATAAAAAATCTTATACCATGTTTCCATCTCCCTGAAATCTCGAGATTTCGACAAAGAAATTTCAAAGTGTCTCCATCTCCCTGCGAGATTTCATTTGACGTTTCCAATTTTGTGTCAAAGGAGACAAAATTCATGTTTGTTAAAATATTACAAAAAAAAACAAATTCAAATACAGGAAAAAGGCGCGCAATTCAAATTATTGAAAATGGTCGTCCATTTGCCAATTTTTATACAGGCTGAATAGCGCGGAATAAGTTTGCAGGGTTGAAAAAAAATTTTTAAGAGATTTTGAAGGAGATTTCAACATAACCTCATTGAAATCTCGAGATTTTGAAATCCTCTATTTGTATGGGAAATCTAGTAGATTTGGATGTAGATTTGGCGAAATCTAGCAAAATCCGGAGATTTGAGGGAGATGGAAACATGGTATTAGGTATATCACGTAATTTGTCTTTTATAATTTGAATGACGAAACATGTTTTAATCGATCAGCTGTTTTATGGACTGCGTTTCAATTTCATTTCATTCCACTGTAGAACTGCCAAGTTGATTCCTTCATCAGTAATTTTTCGTCGATATTCTAACCTCAAACTTCAGCGTCCCAAGAAGAAAATAATAATATATTTTTAAAAAAATGGATAAAATTTGTGGCTCATCGGTAAAAAAAGGAAAGGAAATAAATAATCAAATTGGATTCGATGAAAAAAACCATTACACGACTTAGCTATGAACGAAAATCTGACTGAAAGTTTCTCTGACATTCGTAAAAGAGGTATAAACACCTTTCATTGAAAATCAAAGAAAAACGTTCGGTTTTTACTAGTTCCACAATTTCCTTCATTAGACCTAAGTTATACGACGATCATTGCTTTTAATCTTTTTATATTATTATCGTTACTAAAATGGTTAGCTAAAAAAATTAACTGTTCTGTTGTAAATAATATTTCATCAAAATATGCAACACACTGAGAAATTCATTTTGGCCAGCCATGTAAAATTAGCGTGGCATTCAACGTGTTAACTTCCGAAATTGGGTTATGTCGCATAAAAAATATTGAAGGAAATGAATTTTTATGATTAATAATATTGTTAAAGTGATATAATTTAATCGCGTTTTGGTTAAAATATGTGGTGAAAGTTGAACCTTACATGAAGTTTCTATAAAAATTCCTATAGGAATTGAAATGCATGCAAGTTGTAAAAATATTTACCATCAATTGCGTGAACTAGGGTTTAAATTTTTTTTATTTTTTTTTATTGCAATTTGAAGATGGTGGCATTGAAAATCTCTTTGGCAGGGAAGAAATGCTAGATACACTTCAATTACAACATTACCAGGCGAAATGTTTGAACCTTGGCAAACATAAGGTTTAATTAGACAACAGGATTTCGTTGCATCCATCCAATTTTTATAATTTTCTAACTTAGTTATGAAGACATTGTCACGCCAACTACTACGCTCTAAAGTGTTTTCATAATCCATAGCTTTCGTGAAATTCATTCCATCCTTAATTTTCCATTGCGAAACTGATTGTGGGGTCAAAAAGAAAAAAATTACAAATAGAACTGTAGTGTAACACAATATTATGCCTTGAGATAATCCTGTTTTAACACTTCGTAAATCTCATAAATTGTTTCGGTTATAATTGCTGTTACAGTCGAAATACCAATTCGAAAAGAATAGCCCAAAGATATGAAATTTTTTCCAGTTGCCAAATATCTTATGGTTAATAGCAATCTAGAAATAAAATTAGAATTGTAATGATATATATATAAACACGAACCTGGTTTGCAAAGAAATGCATTGCCTGAAAGTTGTATCTTGTCTTTGAATTTTTGGGGCCACTTTTTGCATCAAAATTTCAAATGTTGACGTTGACATTCTTGTGAATTTTTTATAACATTTGGGGTCTTCGATTTGAAGTTCATCAAAAACAAAACTTTGAATGTCTGCCTCCTTAATCTCTCCGGAGCAACCATTTTTTGCAAAAATTGTTCTTTTTCGTTTTTTTTCTTTCCTTGTTTTTTTTAATTATAATTGCGACAATCGCGGTACTCAATCCACTTATTATTAATAAATCCTCATCAATATCCATTTTATTATATTAATTTCCGAAGTTATATTCAATATTTTCTTATGTTTGACCGATTCTGATTCTGATTACTTTTGAAGTTTAACATAACCTCTTTTGTTGTATAGTGAGAACGAAAAAAAAACATGTTTGAAAAAAAATCCAATCAAAATGGCGCTAAATTTTTCACCACACGTGTTGAGATTTGTTACGCGAAAAAACTTATAATGTGAAAGTACCTTAACAAATGGGATTTTCCAGCAGGAAATACAAAACTAAGGTAGAATAGGAATACATATCTTCTGAATTTTAAAATATTGGTTATAACTCTATTTTAGATCAGAATTAAAATTTGACGAGTAATTCATTTATTATATGGATATTTTCGAATCATATCTTCTATAATAAGGGTGTATGTGACAGTGTAATGAACTTAAAAATTGCTATATAAATTTACAAAATATATATTTTCGATCGTTTATAGAATGAAGAATCTGCAACGAAAGAAAATAACTTAAAGTTTCTGGAAGATGCAACACGAATTTCAATAATATCAGAATATCAAGAAAATTTTCACAAATCAGTGACCTAATTACTAAAAATGGTTTCTACAGAGTGGCTTAAATGAAGTAGGCATTGACTGTGTCCATTCGTGCATTGGTGAGCACGTGCAGTTTACATTTGAATTCTGAGCAGTCAATGTGGTTTCATGTTACCATATATGTTTCATAGTTTTATTTCATTATAAGGAAATCTCGTCTTGATATCAATGACGACGATGCTATTGCTAGCGCTAGTAGAATTAAAGACGATACAAGAGAAAAAAAATTATGAAATAAGCCAAATAGCCCAGTCAATTGGTACTTTTACCTTCCAAAAGGTATAGGAAACTTTATATTTGGTTCGATTGTTCAATTAGGTAAGCTCTTGAAAATTCCAAATTTTCGACCTTGGGGTGCGGCTCGCACCCCTATACTGGTTTAAAGAGGTGGAAAATCGCTTTCTTGCGATTATCTCGCTACTGGTGCGAGATACGTTGTTTGAGGTCAGTATAAAAAAAAAAAAAATGTAGAGTGTTCGATTCTTTACATTTTTTGCTTAACACTTTTTTTTTGTAAAGTTTATAGTTTTGAAGCTACAGCGCGTAAAAAGTGAGCGTTTTCATCAATTTCTTGGAAAATTTTATTTCTGAACGAAATTTCCCGCCATTTATTAAATTTTTACCCTTATATTTTACTCCTTTGCACACCACCGTAGAGGTAGAGTAATAAGGTGCGGTTTTTTACCGCGGTATCCCCAGTAGGCATAATCCACGAAGCATTCATCGTGTTGTTGAAGATAATTAATGATTTGACTTCTTCAAGCTTCTTGTATTGATTGATATTCTGGATCAGTTAATGTTGAAGAATATTGTTCGTCAGAGATTATGGCCTCTCCTTGAGAATTTTCCTCTTGTTCTTCAGGATCTTTACCATCATCTGGCATTTGTAAAGTCAAAAATTGATTGATTTCAGGTGGTTCATCCTTGTAATCGGGTATTATTTCCGGGATATTATAACACTAAATTCTTGTGCAAGTGACACATATAATCGAACATTTTAAGCCTGCCTTTCTACAACAACATGTTGTCCCACATCCTTTTTTACACTTACATGAAATACCTTTTAATAAAACTTCGGGTGCAGGATCGTTCATCATAAGTATTGGAATAAAGCCAAATTGACTTCTTCTCAAGCGTATCGAAGCGTATAAATTGGAAAATATCCGTGAAATCTTTCCTAGTTATCATTTTTGTAGACCATAAGTAAGACAATTTTAGAGTGTTAGCTTCATAGGGACTACTTAAACTTAACCAGAAAACCCATAAAAAACGAACGATAAAGGTGATATGAAGGTAAAAAAGATCTTTCGCTTCATTTCTGTGTGTACAAAAATGGGAATACTCAAAAATGTTAAGTAAAATCCTATCACTCAAAATTACTTAAAATGATAAGAATCGGGACTTATCCGGAAAGAGATTGGAGACCATGCAAACTGCTATTAGTACTCGGTAAAACTATTTGAAAATATTCATAGGAGCCTGTGAAATTAGCACGGTTGGTATATATAGGTATACCACATACATTTGTAAGAAAAAAAATAGTCAATAAACGGAATTATTTACAATAATTGAATCACCAATTTCGAAAAGGGCTCATGCCGGTTTTTTCAAAATATACTTTTTCGTCGTTTTTTTATCTTCACGTATAGACGCATGTTCCATGAACAAGAGGAACCCATATCTGTTTTCTAAAGTGGAAAAAACTGCATGTCTTTCTGGAGATGAGACCTTCTCGAAACTAATTCAAGTCATCTAACCTATATGAACTATTTCAAATTCAATTCTAATTTGTCATTTGGGAGATCACAACTTGAAGTGTGCTCAGAATGTGAAGAAATTAACTAATAGTTAAGAAATTAACTAATAGTTAATAAGGGCGTCCAAGTTTTAGTCTGAAATCAAAGAAATCACTGAAAAATCTCAAGTGGTTGGTAGCACTGCTATGGGTTTGGAGTTTGATTATATGCAGAATCTTCCACTATCAGTTCTGCCCGTCCAGGAAGTATTTTATTTTCGCCAACTATGAATTATGCGTGCATAATATGAAAACGGGGAAAGCAACTTTCTACTCCTACCATGAGGGTCAACCCCTCAAGGAACCCAACGAAGTGGCATCATGTTTAAATGATTATATTCGTGAAAACGTCCCTGAAGAAATAACTGAGTTGCACTGGGTCGGCCATGAATGTCCGGTACGAAACAAAAACAATCAGTCAGTCGAAAGTTTTTTGAGGATGCAAAAGTTGCAAATTTGGCATTACTCCAATACTTATGATGAACGCTCCTGCACCCGAAGTTTTATTAAAAGGTATTTCATGTAAGTGTAAAAAAGGATGTGGGACAACATGTTGTTGTAGAAAGGCAGGCTTAAAATGTTCGATTATATGCGCCACTTGCATAGGAATTTAGTGTAATAATATCCCGGAAATAATACCCGATTGCGAGGATGAACCACCTGAAATCAATCAATTTTTGAGTTTACAAATGTCAGATGATGGTAAAGATCCTGAAGAACAAGAGGAAAATTCTCAGGGAGAGGCCATAATCTCTGACGAACAATATTCTTCAATATTAACTGATCCAGAATATCAATGAATACAAGAAGCCTGAAGAAGTCAAATTATTAATTATCTTCAACAACACGATGAATGCCTCGTGGATTATGCCTAATGGGGATACCGCGGTAAAAGACCGCACCTTATTACTCTACCTCTACGGTGGTGTGCAAAGGAGTAAAATATAAGGGTAAAAATTTAATAAATGGCGTGAAATTTCGTTCAGAAATAAAATTTTCCAAGAAATTGACGAAAACGCTCACTTTCTACGCACTGTAGCTTCAAAACTATAAACTTCACACAAAAAAACGGAAGTGTGCTTTTGACCACACTGTAGAAGTGAAACAGAAGTTTTTCTCCGACTCCGCCTTCTTGTCGAGCAAAGGAATGACTGCCTCTTTAGTCGATGTCTTCGCATCTCTCTCAATGGAGATAGGAGGCTCGTCTCTCTTCCCTTTCTCCTTTCTTAGTCCGCGGACCTCCACCTTGCCAAATCTATAGCAAAAGGTGTATCCCCCTTTGGTGATTACGTCTACGGACTTTTGGTCCATCCCAATCTTTAGGACCATGCCATTCGCTTCATTCCTGCTGGAGAGAATCTTCCATTCCTTCATTTCCAGCCCGGAATTCTGCGCATCTAGTAGTGCTACTACTTTATTAGGCTCTTGGCCTGAGCTTCTGGGTAGGTAGATAGTCACGATGTGTGGTACCGGAATATCATCTCCTACCCTGGTGCTAAGTTTCACACACTTCCAGCCGGCTAGCTTAGGAGTTTTTTCCCAACTAGCTGTGTCACTGTTCTCACAGTCTATGAGCAGCATACCCGGTTTGAACTGAATACCTTCAAACTGGAGATTAATCTGCCACGCCTGTGATACTTCCTCAATGATAGTTTCTTCCAGAGCTGTAAGGTCCTCTGGAGTGAAGCTTTCATGAGGATAATTAGCCGAGAGGACTGCTATCCTCACGACTTTCATGACGCCGGCGTAGCTGGCCCTGCAGAGCTTTTCATCGGCGGCGTATTCTATTTTGCATTTTTGGCAACTCTGTTTTCCAGAATTAAGTTGGAGTAGTATTCTCCTCTTCCTCTTTTCTGGATGATGGTTGGTTATAAAGCTTTTTCTCATCCGCTTTCTTCTTAGCTTCTTCAGGTGATAGTCCCTGAGCTAGGAGACGGAAGTAGCATCATACTCCTGCCACGAGGCCTCTTCTCAGCGGGCCATCTAGTCCACCTGGTTGTCCAAGTGCTGGGAGCATCGGCATATTATGTGACCGTTTTGCCCCACGGTCTTTCTTACCTCTTGCGCAGGAAGTTAAGGTTCTCCTGACTTAGAGGTACTTGGTTTGGGAGTACTGGTGACTGTAGGAGTACCCTTTCGGATACCCTTAGCTACTGACTCCCTTCTAGACTCTCCAGGCTTTGGATCATCATGAAGGAGGATTTGCTCCTTTCGATCCACTTCCTGTGTTGCGGTGGCATCCGCATGTTTCTTACATTCTTAAATGTTTCTTTTTCATGTAGATCCCACGAAAAGCACGGGAAAGTAGGTCCACAGTAGGTCTCCGAACTACCAACCAGTCCACTGGGCACGGGTCGCATAACACCTTAGGCTTACGGAGGGTAGTTCTTGGTACGTTGCTCGGACCATCCTAAAAAGTTTACTAATTTGTATCGACTACAGGGAAGATGGAACTATTGGGTTTTCGACCGAAATATTCCTCATTATAACCTCCACAATAATGCCGAACATTGTAATCGTCTAGAACGTCCATATAATAAGATATTTTGTAATGTGACGTTTCGTCAGAGTTCAACAGTTGTTATTAAATACAGCGCCGAAGTGGTGGGAGATAGACCTTCGACGGAAATAATCACCATAAAAACCTCCACAACTTTGCCGAACATTTCAATCATGTACGACCTCTATATAAAAAGTTTAAAAAAATTTCAAAAATTTGTATCGACTACAGCGCTAATACGGTGACAGATAGAACTATTTGGTCTTCGACGAAAATAATTCTAATCATAACCTCCACAATATTGCTGAACATTGTAATCGTCTAGGACACTGGCCCCCAACCGGTGGTCCGCGGACCACAGGTGGTTCCTGAGAACTTGAAAATGGTTCGTGAAATAGGTTGGACATGCATGGACATGTTGCTTGTAGTTTGTCCAGAGACCTTACTCATTAGAAAATAAGCACACGAAATTTCCAAGCAATTATGTAACTATTTTATAGCCTATATAATGTACCTATGCACTTATAATTAATTATAGATTGATTATAGATTATACATACCTACATTAAAGATATAAAGACTGTTTGTCTTTATTGAAAACATAAAAAATTAACAAAAAAAGTATAAGTTCTTTTGAACATAAATTAGACGTGCAAACAAAGCTTTATTTCTCCTTTAAAAATATTTGTGAAGTAAAATTTTCATCGACTGAAAAAGGCATAGCCAAGTCGATCATTCCAATTTCAAATTATTATAAAACTTGTTCATATTGAAAATTACTAAATTATTTGGTGTTGTCAAATAAGTGTAATTGGAATGGCCGTCTGAACAAAGACATTATATGCTACCACTGTTCGGCATTCGTATACACATGTGTATCATTGTACACTTCAAGAGCAAATTTTTCAAATGCATGAGGGAAACCTATTTTTTCATTTCAATGCTATCTTTATTTTATGCGTAAATTTCCAGTGTAAATTTAAAAAATAAAAAGCGTCACATACAGATAGATAGATAGCGGATTTTTATAGTTGTTTCAATCTTTTCGGCCAAGAAGCAAGTGTTCTTTACCTTTTCTCATCAACCAACATTTTCACTTTCCGTAAAGCTACCCTTTAATCGAAACATTACAGTCTCACCGTGCGATCACTAAGAGCAACGATGAAAACATGCATATTTATCATTCCTCAGGGGGTTAAGACTTGCACTTCAACGCGATCGTAACTTTTTTTTCTAAGAAAAAAACCTAACAGGGTGGATGGCCTGTACTAGCCGCGGCGAACGCTGCTTAACCTGGAAGATCACTTAGTCACGTGCGTTGCCACATGGCCAAACGACTCCTTTACACACACACACATATATATATAAACACACTCGACCTAAAAAGGGCAGTCTTTAACCATAACTCATCACCTTCAATTCAACTTTACATTACTACAACGTTACAGGTGTCGACGTCATGAACTTTATAATGGAATATTTTGAGAAACATAACATTTTGTGGGAAAAGCTCGCCGGATTCTGTACGGATGGAGCACCAGCTATGTTAGGGTCCCGATCGGGTCTAGCGGCATTAATAAAACAGAAGAATCCGTCTGCATTAACAACGCATTGTATCATTCGTCGCCAGGCGTTAGCTTCAACGACTCTTCCAGAATATCTTACTAATACAATGCAATTAGCCATAAAAGTGGTCAATGTTATCAAAAGCAGCGCTTTAAATACACGCTTTTTTAAAAAACTATGCGCTGAAATGGACTGATCATGAGACACTTCTTTTCACACTGACGTTCGTTGGCTGTCAAAAGGTAACATGTTGGGAAGGTTGCATGAATTAAGAGATGAAGTTAAGGTGTTTCTTGCTGAGAAGAATATGAAAGATTTGCTAGAACAGTTTTCTGATTTGAAATATGAGATGCAGTTGGCTTATCTTGTGGATATTTTCACACATTTAAACAACTTAAACTTGAAGTTGCAAGGTTCCCGAAACAGAAATTTAGAAGGCGTTGCAAACATATTTACCATTGAAAATAAACTTCTCGCTTTAATTTGCAAATTTCAATTATGGATGGACAAAGCTGGCGAAAAAAAATTTTCTGCGTTTACCACATTAAAAGCACTTGTAGATGACCAAAAATACGATATGATCAGTACGAATATACACGAGAAGATCAGAATACATTTGAAAGTACTGGTCGATAAATTCAATCAATACTTCCTGGAATATGATGAAACCGAATCGAAAGGTATCCAAAAGCTGATTCGTAATCCTTTTGGCATTAATGTTGGGGAAGTTGCTCAAGTAGTCCAAGAAGAGCTGATTGAATTACAAAATGATAGAAACTGCAAGGAAATGTTTGAATCTGTCTCACTTGAGGAGTTTTGGTGCAAAAAGGCAGTTTCATATGTCAAAACTCGCGACATTGCCTTGCGTTATCTGACGCTCTTCTCCAGGACTTATTTATGCGAACAAGGTTTTTCTGCTTTACTAGTAATTAAGAACAAGTCTCGTAATCGATTGAAAGCAAGTGCTGACATGCGTGTAGCTTTGAGCAGCAATAATATCAGCCCCAGGATTCCACAGCTAGTAAAGGAGATGCGAGCTCAAAGATCATATTGAGGATTTTTCACATCTAAGTTTTTTTTTGTTATTTTTTAATTATGTGCATCTTACTTAAATTAAACGAATATTGTGAAGTTTCAAATAAAGTATATTAAAATATTAATACAGTTTATTATTCTTAAAACCTTGAGGTCCCTGTTAAAAACAAAAATATCATAGTGGTCCCTAGAAAAAACAAGGGTGGGGACCACTGGTCTAGGACGTCCATATAATGAGATTTTCTGTAATGTGACGTTTCGTCCCAGAAAATCGTAATTATTGAGTAAAAATCTTGAAATATTCTAGTGTTAGTTGTTTTTTCTCACAGTAGTTCAAGGTTTTGTTAACTAACCCCGCTATTCTAAGCGCAGTAATAACAAGTTCTGACTGTCATAACGGCGTCATTGTCATAACTTGTTTTTAAAGACTGTTTGGTATTCTGACACCGTCATAACTAATAACTGTCATAAAAAAATATCATAAGTTCTGACCGACAATATTTTATATCATAATGGAATTTCATATGTATTCTCTGAGTGATTCAATTGATAAATATGGAATAACTTCCACCGTTTTTTTAAACACACAAATAATTTTACACCTATAGAAAAATGTCAAGCCTATACAAACCTTTTCAAGAGTATTTCTCAAATAACCATGACAACTCGCTCGAATTATAACAGTTTAAACTGTTATAAATTCATATTTTGGACATAATTATGACCCGTTCGAATTGTCGCAGTAGTCATAATTACAGTCAGAATATTATTATCATAAATATTTATTACAACAAAACTGTCACAGTGCCAGAATAGAGGCGTAAGAGTCCAATTTCTACCATAGGCAGAGAGTCGAACCGGAACTGAACCGAAAACAGAAATTTTTAACAACACCGTAACTGTAACCGAACTGAAATATTTGAAAAATCAATAACCGCAACCCTAATCGGAACGAAATTTTGATTTCGGTTTTTTGCGTTCCTATTTCGTTCTTCAAAAAGAAAAAAATTTAAAATTTTTGAAAGAACAAAATTTTTTTTAAAACTGTTTTATTCCACTTTATCGTATTATCATGACTTTCGTTTCTTTATCAGACGTCGGTTATAGCTTCATCATTATAATGAAGGAAATAATTTCGGAAAAGGAAAGTGAACTTGGTTCAAAGATTATTTCTTTAAAAAAATAATAGAAAACATAAAAAAAAATAAAAATCTTACGTATTTAACGTATTTTGTTTTTTACAATGTTTTTATAATTGCAATGGAGAAACATATTTTCCTTGAGCAGCTTTCTTTCTAACTGTGTTTCAATTTTCATTCATTCTAATGAAGATATTTCTATTTGCTGTTTTCGTTGAACATTATTCCTCCATTTTTAATTAATTAGAATCTAAATTTCAAATTTAGATGGATATATCATTCTCATTATATTGTAACGTGCTACCCTTTCGGTTCGATGTTATTAAAATGATAACACTTTTTATTTATGTGAATTTAGTGTATAAGCTTTATTTATAATTATTTCTGCTTTAACAATTAGTCTTAAAAATATTTGTCCTTCAATAATTTAATTATTAGAATTAATTATCACAGTTTATAAAAATACACAATCACTATTTTTACTTTTAAATTCAAAGTTTCTGTTCTGCGCTAGGCTTTAGAATATTTGAAATACACAGCTCGATTTCTTGATTTGAACTGATTCTCAGACTCAATCCTCAGCTGCTTTTATACCCAATTGGTGTGTGTATCTGGAGAGCTCTGGAAAAGTCTAGACTTTCGCTGGCTTTTGTATACTAGATGGCAACTTCTCGAAAGCTCTACAAATTTTAAATATTTCCAGGAATTGTTTTTTTTTGACAATGTTTTGTTTACGTTATTCGGAGAAGTGTATGGTATTGTCTCGGTCGTGTAAACAATTTAATTTGGTGCTTTCTGAAAATATTTTGATTTTCTTTTATTTAATAAATAAATCAGAATATTTCCAGCAATTTCTAGTGCATCTTTTTTTGTTTTCGTTTAGTGTTTAGTGCAATATGAGATGTTTCAATAAATTTTAAAATTCACACAAGATTTTCAAAAATCGAGCACCGAATTTATTTTAACATTTTCGATATAAAAAGCGAAAAATTTAAAATAACTTTTCCACATTACACTCTATTGCAGTGTTTAGATTTAGAAAACTTAATTTTTGTAAATAAAAATATATTTTAAAATTAAATTTCAAATATTTTCAATTTTTTTTTTTCATTTCTAAACTTGAAATTTGGCATTTGTCTAAAAAAACATGATACCATCGAACAGCATCAGCATGATTTTTAGCGTTTCGAAACACTCATACCATCTGTTTTGTTTTGATTTGATTTGTCAGTATGCGTTGCCTCATTTAATTTCGTGTATTTTTCTGTTAAGACAAAAATGATGAAGGGGAAATATTGATAACTCTGACTGCGGTGGTTTTGTTCGTTTTATTGAGGGTTGACCGATTTGATTGCGTGTATGGTATTTATATGTCGAAACATTTGAGAAAACATTTTGTTTTTTCGTACCATAGATGTTTTTGCCTGATTTAGTGTGGGCGTGAACTCGTCTCTTTTTCGACGTGCTCCATGCAATATGGCAATAATGTTGATTGTATAACTGCAGACTTCAGCAAAGCGTTTAATAAATTGTCTCATCAAGTGGTTTTGTTTAAGCTTAGTGCCTTGGTTTCCCGGATTTTTTTATCGATTGGATACAATCCTATCTCCAGGAAAGAAGTTATCAAGTACTTGTCCTTTCTTCCAAATCTGAGCTTTATACTGCAACATCTGGCGTCCCTCAAGGCAGCCATTTCGGACCAATTTTGTTCGTTATTACAATTAATGATGTGTCCTCCGTAATTAAGTACTCTAAAATTTCTAACTTCGCGGATGATATGACGATCTGTAAAGAAATAAGTAACTTAAATGACCCTCTGTATCTCCAGAGCGATTTAGATAATTTTGTAATCCGGCGTGGTAAAAATAATTTGGCGCTCAACAGCGACATTCTCCAGAAAACGTGAAAATTGTCTATGTGTATATAATATTGGCGATGCGCCTCTACGTAGAGTGACTAGCTTTAGAAATTTGGGAGTGATTTGTGACAGTGAACTTAACTTCAAGCTACATATTAACTCACTCGTTCATAGAGCTAACTCTTCATTAGGCTTTATTAAAAGATGGTCTAAGGAGTTCTCGGACTATCATATAACTAAAGCACTCTTCATTTTCTTGGTTAGACCTATTTTGGAATATGCCCGTCAAGTGTGGTTTCCCTACCATAAAAGTCTAATTAATAGATTGGAGTCTGTACGACGTAGATTCATACATTTTACATTAAGAGATCTTCCTTGGAATGACCCTTTCCTACTACCCCCGTACTGTGATAAGTTAAAACTGATTAACCTGCAATCCTTAGAAAAGCGTCGTCAGATGGCTGATATTGTTTTTGTCCATCAAATTTTCAATGGCTCTATTGATGCTCCTTAACTATTAAAAAGGATGCCGTTAAATATTAATGTACGTTCCTTAAGGTCAGTTGACTTATTTAAAATTGTATACCACAGAACGGATTACGGGAAAAACGAACCAATTTCTCGAATGCTACGTGCATTTAATATAAATGCTTTTAGTTTCGATTTCTGCTTTAATAAAATCAATTTAAAGAAACTCTTATATAATTCTAACGCTTGAAGTAAGTAATTTCAAAAAAAAAATACTTCTGGTAACAAAACTGATTTAGCGCTAAAAAACTGTGTTTTGTCTGTTCTCGGCCAAAGCCAACAAATATTAAACGCATCTCAATAATTATTGAATTCGAAAGAATCATAAAGTGTGGCGCAAAACGTTTGATTTGAAGGAGAATCATTGGCCCATATTTCTTCGAAAATGAAGACGGTGTTGTGGTTTCAATCAATAGTGCTCAATATCGGATGATGTTGGAGAATTGTTTAAGGTCAGCTGTGAAAAACCATCCAACCCTTTGGTTCCAACAAGATGGAGCCACAGCGCACACTGTAAGGGACTCAACGGCTCCTTTAAGGAATAACACAACGTTCATTTTGCGCCACCCTGTATAAAATTTAGAAATTGTTTGGGGGAATATCAGAATAAAAATGGTGTCCCATTTAATCATTTTCTGGAGTACTATATTGAAATTATTTTGAAGAGGTGGAAATGCGATAAATCACACACAGTCTCAATTTAAACCGATGAATATGAATGTAACCTCAACGGCGAACTGGTCCCATGTATTGGATAAAATTATTCTATTATTTCCTTATTTTGTGCTATAACCAACGCCGCGAGAAGCATGCAATTTGAAAGAGAATTTTACTTTATCATATTTTATTTCTGCATAGAAATTTAACTTTTTGTTAGTATTTCTAAAACATTTGAAATACATGGATTTTTATATCACTTAGAGTCTTTCTCACAAACACCAATAACGAGATAAATTAGGTGCAGACCGGTAATGATGTCACAATGAAATACAAGTAAAGACCTCAGTTTATTTTCTCTGTGATTCTATTTATGAATTCTATACAATAACATTTGATTTATACTTTCTTATGAAAATATAAATTACAGTTTCCTTAATTTTATTATTTATTTTTAATATTTTATAACCTAATAGCAAAGATCCTATAATAGTAAGATACTTCAAGACCTATTGAGTTCTATTTTTTAAAATGACGATCAGAGTAGCTATCCGGAAAAATTTTTAGAAATTTACCTCTTTGTTTTTTGAGGGGAAATGTTTTTTCAAGGCGTATTTTGCAAGAAGGTATGTTTGGTTTTTTTTTCTAGGACAGGTAGAAATTTTTTGGGTAGAATTCTTTCATGAACATTTTGAGTTTGTTTTACTTTTTTATTAGAAACGATATTTTGCGTTCATATGAAAATATGTAAATAAAATATTGGCCGTATAATGTACGTACTATGACTTCATTATTTTTCCTTATTTTCTGGTAAATAAAACAATTTTTTTTTTTTCATTAATTAATTTTCCCTCATAATTTGAGAAATCGAACTATTGGTTTAAAATATTAAGGCGCTGATTGTTGGATACAAAATAATTCGTATTCTTCGCTTTCCACTGGCAATTTTTTCTTAGAAGGACAAGAATCATAAAATCAAGAACTGTTTTTCTATGTTCAAAACAATTATTTATTTTAGCGAACCAACTGGGGTTCGCTTTGTTTGATTTGTTAATGCATGCGTTAACTATTGTTTCCTTTAAATTAGGTAAATGCAAATAATTTTCAAAAAATTTCTCGAAAATATCGAAGTGAATTTGACATATACTAAAAAACTCATTGGTTGGAGATTGCAAATATTTTAAAAATGCATTGTCACTTGTATAATCTCTATTTAAAATTAGAAATTCAGAAGGCAAAGGTACAATTTCTCCTTGTTTGTCTATTTTACATGTTTCACAGCCAATTTTTTTAAAAATAACTTTAAAAATGACATATCCAATGAAGAATCGTCTAGAATTAGACTCTAAGCTAAAATTTTCAGTCTGCTGATAATTTTCCTTATTTGCAAGTTCTGTCGTATAATTTTCAACTTCCTGCAATAATCTTTCAGCTTGCATTTGTTCCATATTGTGAACAATGTTATCTGCTGGATTAACAATATTATCGTTCCATTCCAATTGAAGATCATCGTCATCTTCACAATTTTTGGAAAAAGAAGAAGTGATAATTTTCATTGACATTATTCAGGCAACTGAAGTATTAAATTCAAAAATAGACGGATTTCGATTATTTCCCCCTTTTGCTCGAATTTGTGCAAATAAATTTTCAATTAATTAAAACGAGATGTCAGAAGAAATGATATGGAAGGATCTTCATTGAATAAATCATCACACAGGATAAGAATTGCATTTATAGTTAATATAAGGCCGTCGATGCAATAATTTTTTTTATTCCGAGGAAGATTTATTTTGCTTAAATAATTCTTCATTTCGTTTAAATAATTCCAAACAACATTATTTTCATATTCAGTCTACGGGCGCCAAATTCCATTCAATTTGTATTAGGACGACTCATGTCTAGCCTTTTTATTAGTACAAAAACCATTTATATATTTTCATATATAAACGGCATTTTTACTAATAAAAATGCATTTTCATGAATTACGATTGACTATAATTCAATTAATATTTTTTCAAAAGAAAGGATCCAAATAAAATCATTAATATTTTCAAAAAATTATTTTAAATAGATTTTATTGATGCTATAAATCTATAAATCCAATTTATTTTACTTAAAAAAAAAATTTTCTAGAAATTAAAATATAGTTCAAATATCGAAAGGCATAGTTATTACTTATATATATATATGCAGTAATTAGATTTCTCAAATTATGAGGGAAAATTAATTAATGAAAAAAAAAAACAAATTGTTTTATTTACCAGAAAATAATGAAAAATAATGAATTCATAGTACGTACATTATACGGCCAATATTTTATTTACATATTTTCTTCAAGGGATATAGGTACATATGAACGCAAAATATCGTTTCTAATAAAAAAGTAAAAACAAACTCAAAATGTTCATGAAAGAATTCTATCCAAAATTTTTCTACCTGAACAACCAAAAAAACCAAAGGACAAAGCAACATACCTTGTTGTAAAATAACCCTTGAAAACAAATTTCCCCTCAAAAAACAAAGAGGTAAATTTCTAAAAATTTTTCCGGATAGCTACTCTGATCGTCATTTTAAAAAATAGAACTCAATAGGTCTTGAAGCATCTTACTATTATAGGATCTTTGCTAATAGTATATAATTGCCTTAACCTTTATGTCAACGGCAACATACCTGTTTTGCGTTTTCAAAACGCTGTAGCTCTGAACTGGATAATCGGATTGACTTGAAATTTCGTAATATCCTACGCAATAGTCCCAAGTTTGGTTAGGATTGGATCATCCGTTTGGAAGATAAAGCCCATTTACAAAGTTGCACCCTTACGGCAACAGCATACATACCTATACGTATAGTAAAACGAAATGAAAGTATATGAAAAAAATACTTATGGTATAAAAATTATTATAAATTATAAAATATTTATAAACAAAATATTAAAAAAACTACGAAAAAATTTAAAATTATTGAAATTCAAATACATCTATCGCATTGTGGCAAGTCTTTGGAATGCTCTGCGCACACTGGTTTGTTGCATAATGTGCATGCTTTATGAGTAGGGCGTCGTTTCGAGCAGATGTAGCAATTCCCCTTTACTTTTAGGCGGCCCGTACTATCACGTTCCTCCGCTTCAATATGCTCCAGCATCCACAACTCCGAGGGGCCCACCTTTCATGGCTTCGATGGCGTTGCGCGTTGAAAAAACTCTGGCTATTCTGCTGTTATTCGCCCTTGTCTCCATTTCTGGCTTGCATAGTTGCTCGCTTAGCTGATGGAGAAACATCCTACGGCGGCTTGTAGATGCCTTCAGGTGAATGTTGTTGTCAACGTATATTACGTATGCAGCAAACGCAGCAACGTTCACAATATTATAAAAGAAAGCCAAAGGCCATCTATTTGTGCGTCGCTTGGTACTAAATTCGGACAAACACTTGTCCATGTTATCACCGCCACCTTTGGTTTTGTTGTAGTCCAATATAAGCAATGACTTCTTCTTAGGACCGGCCGTTTCTGTTGTATAATGAGTAGTGGACAACATTACAACTGCCTTGTTTTTCTTGGGCACGTACGAGCACATCGTAACGTTATTATAGAACCCAAACATTGATGATTCAGCCTCACGTCGTTTGGGGTTGGCAAATTCTGCTGGCACGAATGTACGCCTTTTGTTGCAAGTACCCAATATAGATAAATTGTTGTCTATCATCAAACATTTTGCCAAGTTGTAGCTAGTGAAAAAGTTGACACATACAATATTTCTTCCACTTCCACCAAAAAGGTTGACACATAAATCCTTAACTACTATTTCGCCAACGTTTCTTTCACGTTCACCAGACGGTGCCATTCCTGTATAGATTTGTCCCTGCATTGAAAAATTAAATTCAATTTAGTTATTTAGATTTTCAACAATTTTCAACAATATTGATTGTACCTGGAATGGATAGGACGAAATGGAGTCGCACACCCACCACACTTTTATCCCATATTTGGCAGGTTTTGATGGTATGTATTGCGTGAAGCCAGTTCCACCACGATAAGCATACAATTGTTCATCTACGGTGTCGTTGGCTCCTGCCACGTAATATCTACGAAGACAGCTGTTTAGGATCAAAAAAACGTCCGATATTGTTGCTGCTTTGTCAGTTTGTTTGCGTTGCTGGCGTGTGTTTCTATTATCAAAACGTATGAAGCGGCTTATTTCCCAAAATCGTCGTACACTCATTGCAGCACGATATAATGGATGTGATGTAGTTTTCCACAAATCTTTCGTATGCACATAACCGGAATGTGTAACGCCACTTAGCAAAAGTAAGCCCAAATATGCATCAAATTCACTTTTTGTTATGGGAATCCATGATATCCGTTCTCTTGTTGGATGTTTTGCATTGTCATTATCATGGCATTGCCTTGCCTTTCGATTTGATTCACGGATAATTATGTCGCATATTTCGTCTGACATTATCAATTGGAACGTTTCTGTAATGGTCAAACCTTGCGTTGCCCGTACTGGTCCAGAGTGTGCACTGTTGTGCGTACGGAATCTCACAGGTTGTGGTTGTATCGAAGACCAAACATTACCATCTCTGGCAGTAAAACATTCGCCAGTTTCAATTGGTGCATCTTCAAGTTCTTTATCAGAATCACTGTCGTCCTCTGAGTCATATTCTGGTAACGTGGGTTCTCCAACGTCTGAGTCATCACCACCTATATCACCTACACATTCACCTAAAGCCTCGTCACCAACTATTGAATCGTGGTCACTTATTTCTTCTTGGCTCTCTTCAAGCGTTTGACGAAAAAATGCTTGTTGTTCTTCGTACGAAAGTGCTCTTAGTTGTCGTGGAGTAAGCCATTCACCATCTGCCATTTCACTTTTATTATTTTTTTTTATTTCCACAAAATAAACAGAAACGTCTTTTCACTTCGAATCACAAATGTAAACTAAATTTGCTGACGAAACTACAAAGAATGAAATTTCTGCATCAATACATGTTTCTACCTATATATATATACATATTTCTACCTATATATATACGTGTGTCTACCTATACAGCCACTTTTTTCAACAAACAATGACGTATGTACATACCCAGATATGTTGCTGTTGACGTGCGTAAAGCAGTTCTGCTGTTGACATAAAGGTTAAGCCTGTAAGAGTTAAAAATAGGATACAACTGAATTTGATAAAGCAATTGAGAGGTTTGACAAAAACAGTTGTAATGATTTGAATAATATTGTTGTTAGTAGAGGAAAAGGCAAATGAACAGACTGGTAGATACAGTGTAGAATGGTCTAGTTGGTTAAGACCTCGACCTCGCCTCATGAGACTGATGAGACCCTGGTTCGAATCCAGGTCTCGGTCCTTCACTTTTTCTCTACTTTTCTTTGCCTTACAAAGCCATCGTTTGTAATTCTTAAAAATATTTTTGATACAGCCAAATAAGCTATATACTATACTTGTATATTATGCGTTAAGAACTTGCACTACAAAATAGTTTTGTTTTAGAACATTATCGTTAATTTACTTTGTCATATTGTGGTGTCACAAATTAACTTTCTACCTTTATTTTGACCTATTTATTACCTTTTATTACTATGTTGGTAGTTTTATATGAGTTCACCTGTTTTCTACTAATATTCCTGTTGGATTATTATAGTTTTTAAAAAATCTTAAGATTGCATATTAATAAGAAAATTACATGCATATTTTTCATGAATTTTTTGTTCTCTACTTGCAATTCCCAATTTTGTCAGGTTTAACCCCAAAACCCGGTTTGAACCGATTTAGGAAGATAGTTTTTTTGAAAGCGGAACATAATCCGAACCAAAAAAACTTGAAGAGCGAGAGCGTAAACCAGAACGAAGAAAATTTCGATTTCACTCTCTGAGGGCATTAAAAAATCGGCTATAAGCCGATATGTTTTTTTGGTTAAAATATCTTGAATTTTTTAATATTGTAAAAGATTGGCAGAACGTTTTTCGTCCAAATATAGCCTATTTTGCACTCATTGTGCAACCGAATTTGCCCGTTCAATTAGATAAAATTCGCAAGAGTTTTTTATTAAGGCCAAACTCAAATCTGATTAGGCTTTCAACAAAATTCACCTAAAACAATACTAATTCACAAAACTTTTTGTAAAAACATTCGTGTTTGCAAAATATGTATGGTGAAATACAGGTTTGGTGAAATTTGCACTGAATTCTGAGGAAAATTGAACGGAGGCGGGATGAGAGGAGCGAAGTGGGGGGGAACGGGATGAAAATGGGGAAGAATACGGGACAAGAGCGAAGTAGGGCGAAAGCATAGCCAGACAGGCAGAGGCGCGAGTGTTGAGCTGGTGTTGAAACCAGACCAAAAGATACAAATTTTACAAATTTTTGACATTTAGCAAATTCTTCAAAAAACACAACCGAGTGTGTGAGAAAGAGAAAAGGAAACAGACAAATTCTACAACAAAATATGTATATACACGCGAGAACTGTGGAATAAGGATTCTAAGGTTGAATCGCGATAAGACACATGCTGCTTCGATTGAAATGGTTGCAATGAACTTAATACACACAAATGTATGTAACTGCAATAGTTTTTCCCAATATTTGTATTTTTATTTCTAGACTTTTTTATAGGAAAAATTAATTTGGCGCCTTCATATGACAGCAACAAAATGTAAACAATTTAGTGTATTTCATTTAAAAATAAATTCGGTTTAAAATTCGTATCATTTTATGACAAAAATATTAGAAATATTCGTAATGGTCACGGGATGGATTTTAGAAAGAATCTTTATTGCATTGTCCTACCGTAATGCATTTTTCTGAGAAATTTTTGATATCTTGAGTCTGGTTTCTACTAATTATAATTCCGGAAAGTATTGATATTTAAAAAATTTTGAACATTTATTTCAAAATAATTTTTTTCATGAGAAAATTTCAGAAATATTAATGATTTTACTTAGATCTTTTTTTTATAAAAAAATATACATTCATTCTTGTCCACCGTAACGCATTTTTAGTTGAAATAACATATATAAAATATTTTTATAATAAAATTATGCAGCGAAAATTTCATTGTTTCTTCGTCAACAGCATTTTAACAAATAAGATGTCAGGACATCAACTGCCCACCTAAAAATTTAATGTCTTCAAAATGGCGTCCGTAGACTGAAAATAAGCCTTGAAATATGTATGTCTCGTGGACTTATCGGGTTATATATAGATACAATTGAAATTTTGAAAAACACATTTTAATTAATTAGTAATAATATTCGTAACTATTTTTATCACTTCCTTTCAGGAAAATATCATAAAATAAAATAAAATGAATAAATATTATCAAGCGATTGCATTATTTAAGCGTAGAGATTTAAATAAATGTCTGGACCTTTGTAATGAGATATTTCAGGAGAAATCTAACCCTAAATTTGTAATAGATGGGCTTTGGCAACTAAAAATAATGTGTTTAACACAAAGGGTATATATTCATAATAGTGATGACAATGAAAATAATAGTGGTATATTTGTTATTAATTTTCTAATCATTTCAAAGTATTTGGTATTTCTTTAAAGAAACTGAAGAAATTGAAATTAAAAGTTTGGAGACAGCTGTAAGACCTGGAACTTTATTAGAAACACCATTTAGATCACGTCTTGGAAGCAGTTTGTCAAAAATAACTGGTAGCAAAAGTATGACATCCGCGCGACCGGTAACTGGAATGGTAAATATTTTTATGCCTTAAGGTATATTAGTTTCGTAACATTTCATTTAATTTATTTGAAGGTTGTAAATTTACAATAAAAGAAATTATTTACATATTTACATAACTTAGGAAATGCCTACCTCTAACACAATGAAGACAAAAAAAAAATATTGTATATAAATATCATGCATTTAGAAAAAGATTAATTAATTAAAATACTTGCTCCTGGCACTATCAAGTTAAAATTATTGATTAAAATACAGAGAAGGAGAAAACAAGGATATAAAAAATAAAACCTAAAACTAAAACTAAAACTTGAAACTAAATAATAATTAAAACAAAAACTCCAGGAATTACCAAGAACCTGGAGAAAATTAATTTCAGTTTAGAACTGAGTTTTAAATTTAGAAAATGTAAAAATAACGGAAATATTTCTAACCTCTATAAGTTCCAGGAGATAGTTTAGAGAAATTTTTTAATTTGTGAATGTCTTCCAACGGTAATAATAAATGTGACGAAATTTCATGTAGGATGTTTACTGGGTATAGATAATAGTGCTCTTACCTAGTGCAAAATGCCATGTTAGACTCGAAAATATGTTTTACTAAAAGATTTGGATGAGATTCAAGCATTGTTAGCCTGTTAGTTGCAAGATTTAGCATATACAATAATATATGCCATAATAGGGGTGGTTTCCGAATGGAGTACCACTTCTTGTTTTGGTTTACGATATTGCGATAGGAAGTGGAGGACTATTATACGTTCAAAAACCTGTAGTTCATCTGCCACATTAGGTGTAATATACAATTAATGTGCAAAAGGATAAGATAGAATAGGTCTAATTAGCACCTTATATATAAGTAATTTTGTTTTGGTTTCCATATACTTAGAGCTTAATAGCGGTTTTAACATTGTTGTTGCCTTTCTGATTTTATTCAAAACAAATCTAGAATTAATGTTATATTTTCATCTATGGTGAAATATAATAACTAAATACTTAATTTGGTCTTTAAGAGGAATGTCATTGCCATATATAGACAGTTTCAAGGCTTTACTTTCCCGAACTGCTAAGAAGAGACCCCTATTGCTTGCGTTTCTAAAGCAGATTAGCTCACATTTTCCAAAGTTAATGTTAATTCCGCAATTTGTGAGGTAATCTCCAATTAATAAGAGATGTTGCTTGACTTCTTCAAGAGCTTCATGTAGTTTTTTTGACGGAGTACACTCAAACAACGTTTCTCAGAAATTCATGAAAAGAAAGCTATAGTGCGCAAACCACTATGGGAACTTCTGTACATATCGATCAAATTATTTCGTACAACAATTTATGATTTATTTTGCACAAAAATTTCGAAGTTTTGTCCGAGCACCCGAAGTTATGCTCCAAATTTCGTACAAAAAAATCAGAATTTTGTTCGGGTAGCTACCCGAAGTTGTAATCGGATTAAATTGATATTTGGACACAATTGTTCTTTCATTAAAAAAGTATCTCATGCCAAATTTCATTGAAATCCGTCCACAAATAACGTTGTAATCTAAAAACACAAAAAACCGAACTTTTGTTCGGCGGCTACCCGAAGTTTGAATCCGATCAAACCCAACTTCTGACAGAATGGTTCCCATAAGGAAAAAACCGCTCTTACCAATTTTCATGTAAATTGCTTCAAAAATACGGCCACAATCTTGTACACAACAGACAGACCGAGAGACAGAATGACAAAATGAAGAACAGTATTTAGTTTAAAAACCGTGTAAGAAATTGCTGAACACTGTAAATTTGAAGATAAAAATACCTTACTTCTTAAGATCAGAAATTTATATAAATAAAATCGTAAATATTTAATCTCCGAAAGTTCTTCACCGATTGCTTTGAAATTTGTACAGAACTTTACTTTCGAATACGAGCGGGTTTTTATATACTTTTTATATACCTATGTCACACCTGACAGGTTAGAACATTTTTTTTAATTAACAAACAGCGCCATCTGTTGTGCGTAAAAACAACACAAGCTATACTAAATATTTTAAGATTCCATTTCAATGTTTCTGATTTACGATCATAGATTAAAGAGAACAAGTAGGGGAAATTGAAGCATACACTTGCATTTCTATTGCTTATTTGTTGTCAAGTAGTGGCGGCATTAAAAATATGAATTCCTCTAAATGGGCTGAATGCTCATGTATTGTGGAACATTCGAAATGAAAGAAATCTTTGCGTTATTTATTTCAAAAATCAAGTTTCTATAAAACATACAAAATTAAATTATTAAATTATAATCTACTCTCTACTAATTGGCGTAAAATTTTGCAAACTCAAAGCCGAAAGACATTTCATAGATAGAGCCTCATTTTTTGGAAAACCTAAAACCAAAAGGCATTTAAAAATGAAAATGCTGAATTTTACCAAATCTTAGATGAAATTTCCAGCTTGGGACGATTTACAATACAATACAACAGCAATACTTCCTCAGTGGAATGGCAAAAGAGAAGCTTGCCACACGTACATTTACTAATCTGGCTCGATAACAAAATCGCTTCAAACGAAATCGACGATGTAATATGCGCTGAAATACCCGATATCGACGTTGATTACAGATTTGCATAAAGTTTTGACGAAAAATATGATACATGGATATGATACCAAATTCACCATGCATGATAGACAGAAAATACTCGATATCATCGAGCATTAGTATCCAACATAATTACAGAAAACGATGGATATCCTTTATACAGAAGAAGATCAGCAGAAGATGGCGGTAAATTAGCAACCCCTGGCATATTCGATGGAACTACGATAGTCAGACTGTACACCTTGCATCCCAATCTAGATGAATGCTTCTTTCTTCACACGCTGTTGATAAATGTGCACGGTCCAACGTCTTTCCACCAATTGAGAATTGTGAACCATGTTACAAATGCCACTTTACGTAGTGCATGTCAAGCTCTGAATTTATTGAAGAACGAGCGACACTGGAATGTATGTATTAATGACGCGTGCAACACGTCATATCCAAATCAAATTTGATTGCAAACAATGCTTGCAATCATATTGACCGCCTGCTCTCCTTCATCAGTTATGGGAGAAATTTAAAACACACATGGCTGAAGATACATATTTTCCGTCGAATACGCAAGAAAAATTCAAATATGAACATGGATTTCACAGCAGAAATCTACAACGAAGTGTTGGTAATGACTGAAGAATTTTGCTTAGAAATCGCGAACAAAGTTCTCAATCAAGTGGGAATGCCATCACCGAATCGATCTGCTGCTTCTTCGTTCGATGTAGAATTACGTCGTGAACAAAATTACAACACGGGTGATCTTTTGTCGTATGTGCAATCAAATATTCCTAAGCTAACGTTTGTGCAAAAAGGCATTTATGATCAAATAATGCAAACTGTCAATAACAGGGTTGGAAAAATCTTCTTAGATGGGCCAGGAGGAACTGGTAAAACGATCCTAATTAGATTCATCCTGGCAACAATTCGATCCCAAAATGACATAGGCTTAGCTCTAGCGTCATTCGGAATAGCTACGATATTGCTACCATGTGGAAGAACTGCTCATTCCGCTTTGAAATTACCATTGAACATAAAATTCATTGAAACTCCCACGTGCAACATTTCCAAAGCATCCGGCATGAGAAAAGTATTTTAGAAATGAAAACCTATTGTTTGGGATGAATGCACAATGGCGCACAAAAAATTGCTCGAGGCTCTTGATCGATCATTGCAAGATTTGTGTGAAAACATTAGACTATTTGGGAACGCAATAATATTATTTGCATGGTGATTTCAGGCAAACATTAACTGTAATTCCTCGATCGACACCAGCGGACGAAATAAATGATTGCCTGAAATATTCTACTTTGTGCCGACGCGTAAATACGTTAAAATTAACTACAAATATGCGAGTCCAGCTGCAAAACGGCCGATCAGCTGAGATATTCTCACATCAATTGCTGGAAATTAGGAACGGAAAGGTGCCGGTTGATCTGACCTCAGGACGAATTTCTTTGCCTCAAAACGCAATTTAGTGACGTCAGAAGGAGAATTGTTTGAAAAGGCATTTTCCTATATCCAAACTAATTACAAGAATTACGATTGGGTGAGTGAATGATCTATTCTTGCAGCCAAGAACAAAGACGTCTTCGAACTTAATATTAGTCAGTCTAACATTCAAAGCAAGGCAGCCACATACAAGTCCGTCGACGCTGTTGTGGAAGTAGTTGAAGCGGTTAATTATTCACTCGAATTTTTCAATTCACTCAATCTGCCACCGCAGACCTTTCAAAGGTGAAGATGTTCTCATTCCTCGCATTCCTATGATTCCAACGGAAATGTCATTTCAATTTAAGAGATTGTAATTTCCAATTCGATTGGCGTTTGCAATGACCATCAACAAAGCTTAAGGCCAATCTTTAGAATAGTGCGGTTTAGATCCAGACACGGATTGTTTCTCACATGGACAATTATATGTTGCGTGTTCTAGAGTCGGCAAACCAAACAATCTCTATATCTGCACAGAGAATGGAACAACAAAAAATATTGTATACCCACATTGTGAAATTAAACCTATTAGAAACGCCCGCTTTCTCTTTTTCATTTAACCAGACTGATCCACAGCAACGCGTGGCCGAGTACAGCTAGTGTTCAAATATAGTTGATAGCACTGTTAACATCCGTATGTTAACGTTACTAGTTTATATGATTTGTCTACTTTTTAATTTTCTACTACACTTTTACTTTATTTTTGGCAACCAACTCACCGCCGGGCCCCACGTAAAATTACACACGGTCTTTCTCCAGCGTAACGCACTTGCTGGAACAGTCGTAATATCCATTGCGCGCGACTAAACCCTTCGACGATTACTGAACGACTGACTGACTCGCAAGGGCAAGGACATACCAACTAACCAGTTTCTGTGTTACTTTTTATAACCGAGTATATCCTACCTCGACGGTGAGCTGCCTTAAAGCAGAGGTGTCTACATTTACAACAGTCGGGGCTTTCGACTGTTCTTATTTTTTTTCGCCGTTAACACTCGGCCCTCCTTACGAGTCGCTGTCCTCAGTGACTATATCACTTATCCATCTCTTTTCAACTTCATACTTCGCTCTTGGTTAGTGTTTTATTTATCATTCATACAAGATACAATATAAACATTCGTACTCATTCAATCATTCATTCGATCTTTCATCATTCATATCTGACTATCACAGCACACCCAACTATCCATGCTCGTATACTTCTCATATACTTCCCAATCATATCTTCTAAGGACAGACAACTACTACCCAACTAGTATACTACTGCTATATAACTCTATACTACAGAACTAAGTTCGAAATAATGAAGGTGTAATGGACATTGACTTTGACGACTGGTCTTACCGAAGATAAATAAGTCTACGAGAGGGAATATTTAGTTTATGTATAAAACAATTAACAACAATTTTTCAGATATTTAGTTTTTTTTTTTATTTTAATTTCTTCTTTTATTTTTGTTTTGTTTTTAAAATAATCTACACTAACATTGGTTTTTTTATTTAATTCTGCTTCTTTTCCGTATTTCGTTTCGGAAGATTCCAGCTCTTCGTTGTCTTCTAGGCATTTCTAATCTTCTAAATTACACCATGGTCGCATTTAGTTGGCAGCATATAGAGATTTAGATGGCTTCTGAGTAACTTGGTGATTTGGAGCGTCTACAAGCTCGTAACGGTCGTTTCCTATAACTTTTGCTACAGCGTTGATTTATGTTCACATTGTATTAATACTGAATCGCCGATTTTATATTTTCTAGGAACGCGCTGGTTGATATTGAATTTTGATGCTTGCTTTTCTCTTGTTTGATTCATTGAATTACAATCGGTTAGAACTTTAAATTTTTTTCCTAGGAGATAGTAACGAAACCTTTCCAGTGACTCAACCACCGCTAACGCCTCTAACTCGTAACTATGACACTTTTGCTCCTGAGCTGTTGTTGCCCGACTAAGGTACATAACAACCCTTCCTGCCTCTTCACCTTTTATTTGCATCAATACGCCAGCGATACCAAATGAGGATGCGTTTGTGTGCACTTCATGATTTGCTGCTGGATCATAGAGATCGAGTATTGGTTCTGACGTCAAACAATTTTTCAATTTTTGAAATCCTTCAGCTTCTGCACTTTCCCATTTAAACTTAACGTCTTTCTTTAATAAATTGTTGAGTGGTTGAGCAATGTAAGCATAAGAAGCGATGAAACGTCTGAAATAGCTCGTTAGTCCTAAGAATTGTCTCACTTCTTTTACTGTTTTCGGCTCTGGATAATTTTGTATAGCTTCAGTCTTTCGTTATCCTGGTTAAATTCCATTTTTTCCAATTCGGTGTCCCAAGTAATTAACCGTATTATGTAGAAAAAAACACTTTTTTATATTAAATGTTAGTTTGGCTTCTCGCATTACCATCAATACGTTTCGCAATAATTCTAACCCTTCAGATATTGTCTTACTTGCAATAATAACATCATCCGTATAGTTGATAAGAGTAACATTGCGACATTTTCAATACCTGTCGATACCTTCCATCAAAATTAGAGAAAAAGAAAAAGATTAGCCGCGGTTTTCTTTCTTTCTTTTTTTGTTTTAGCTTGTTTGGATCTGTTAAACAGATGTTTTAAAAGAACACAATAGTTTCCAATTCTTAAAGTATCGTGAATATGTAACACGTATTAAACCTTGCGATAACAACGATATCTTTTTTTTTGTTTTTACCCGACAATGCCATAAAAAATTTTAACAAGGAAAACTATTTTATGTTAGAAAAGTGGTCCTTTTTTTTTTCTTTTTTTTCTTTCTTTTCTTTAATCCGACCCGTCATAAATTTTTTTTCGTTCTTCTTTTTTTTGGAAACAACTATTTCCTGCTTCAAAATTTCCGACACAGAATAGTTAATTTTTTTTTTGGAAAAAAGTGTTAAAAATTATTTTTAAAGGAATTTAAATTTAAATAACCGTGTCATAAAAAAAAATATTTTATGAACGTTTGGTTTTAAAAATTTTTTTTCGTTTCCTCAATAAACTGAAAAAGTGAAAAACGTCCCTCAAGATAAACCAGTCTCATCGGCATATATGTCGCCACATCAATGTCGTTATTTACACCTAACCAAGACTAAACAATATACGCCTTCTACTATAGCGTATGTCTACGAGTACTCCAAATATCGATCGATCCTTACAATATATCACCACATTAGGGGCCGATATATCTTCCAATTAATTTCTTCTTGAATTAATTTCACAATTATGATAGCGCCACCGTGAATGAAAGCTGATCTTAACAAAATTCACCACTGAATGACCGCTATACATAATTTTTAAACTACGGTTTAATCCACCATTAATTTTTAAACAATTATAGTAACACCACTGTGAATGAAAATTGACCTTAACAAAATTCGTCACAGGATTCCCGTTACCTATAATTTCAAATTCTTGATTAAACCACTTTCCTTGCTCTCAACGATTATAGTAGCGCCACCGTGAATGAAAATTGATCTTAACAAAATTCACCACAGGATTCCGGCCACCTATAATCCGAGCATTCCATCATCTACTATCAAACCAGTTGTCAGCCTTACGAGTTCATAATGTATTATTCTTATAATACCTCGCGTATCTAAAATTACGCCGATTACGCTTAATAACCATATTAAGCCGCTTTACCTTATTATTAAACAAAAAAAAGAGCGCTACTCATCTTCATCAATGCTTTATCAACACAAACATCATATAAAAAAATATAATATTATTGTCGATCAAAGCACTCGGTATGAGCATCAGTCACCGAAAAACAAGTATAGATCTTTACTCAAAATCGTCTGATTATCGTAAAATTTCTTTTCGATACCATCAGAAAATACTTGAAAAATACCTATTATAATTAAAATTTTTGTAATTTCAAGACAAGTTATTAAATGTACTTCCTTTATGTTGACTTGCTTTAGCAGCATCAAAATTACTTTCGCCAACACTTTCCACAAACACTTTATCTAGCATTCACAGAAATGTTCTAAATGTTCTTTCTTTTGTCCTTTTTGTTTTGATTTAAAAATTTTCTTTTTTTTTAATGCACACTGAAACTGTTCTCCCAAAGGCAATCACTCCACTTAAATTTCCGTATTTCGCGCATACACAAAATAATAGCATTGATGGCATCGCGAAAACACTTGCTCTAATGCTCGACATTTGATACATAATTGTTAAATTTATTACTTTTTTTTTTAATTTAGCGTTTAATTACAAGAACACCCGCGCGTTGGTTTATCCCACTTCTGACATGTTAACATCCGTATGTTAACGTTACTAGTTTATATGATTTGTCTACTTTTTAATTTTCTACTACACTTTTACTTTATTGTTGGCGACCAACTCACTGCCGGGCCCCACGTAAAATTACACACGGTATTTCTCCAGCGTAACGCACTTGCTTTGCGCGCGACCAAACCCTTCGACGATTACTGAACGACTGACTGACTCGCAAGCGCAAGGACATACCAACTAACCAGTTTCTGTGTTACTTTTTATAACCGAGTGTATCCTACCTCGACAGTGAGCTGTCGGGGCTTTCGACTGTTCTTATTTTTTTTCGCCGTTAACAGCACTGTTAGCTCAGTCAATGGTTACTTTTACCTTGCAAAAGGTATAGGAAACTTTATATTTGGTACGATTGTTCAATTAGGTAAGTTATTTAAAATTCCAAGTTGTCGACCTTAGGGGGGTGCCGCTTGAACCCTCATGGAAAATCGCTTTTTCACGATTATCTCGTTGCCGGTACGAGATACATTGATTGAGGTCCGTATAAAAAATGGAGAGCGTACGATTCTCTACATTTTCTACTTAAAATTTTTTTTCTAAAGTTTATAGTTTTGAAGCTACAGCGCGTAGAAAGTAAGCGTTTTCATCAATTACTTGGACAATTTTATTTCTGAACAAAATTTCCCGCTGTTTTTTTAATTTTTTACCCTTATATTTTACTCCTTTCCACACCACCGTAGAGGTAGAGTAATATTGCGTGTGTTTTTAACGCGGTATCCCCAGAAGGCATAATCCAGCATTCATCATGTTGTTGAAGATAATTAATAATTTGACTTCTTCAAGCTTCTTGTATGCATTGATGAACCCGGTTGTTCTGGATCAATTAATGTTGAAGAATATTGTCCATCAGAGATTATGGCCTCTCCTTGAGAATTTTCCTCTTGTTCTTCAGAATTATCATCATCACCATCTGACTTTTGTAAAGTCAAAAATTGATTGATTTCAGGTCGTCCATCGTCTTCACAGTCAAAATCGGGTTATATTTCGGGGATATTGTTACACAAAATTCCTGTGCAAGTGGCGAACATTAATCGAACATTTCAGGCCTGCCGTGCTACAACGGCATGTTGTCCCACATCCTTTTTTACATTTACGTCAAATGCCTTTTAATAGAACTTCGGGTGCAGGATCATTCATCATAAGTATTGGAGTAAGGCCAAATTTACTACCCTTCCATCCCCAATCATTTGTAAATTCATACGTGTAAAAATAGAATATTATTAGCTACAACTTCAATGTACATATTTCAAGATACGAGAGAAAATACAGTGACGTTGTAGCTAATGATATTATATTTTTAGACGCATTCAGTAGTTGCGATAACACGACTTATCTCTATGATAAAAGTAAAGTTCAATTTATCAACTTGCTTCCGAACAATAGATCACTGAGTGAATTAATACAAGTATTTAAAGATGAGAGTGCTTACAGTGAATATATCATTTGTGCTGGCGAAAAATGTTTCGTTGCACTTTACAAAATAAATATTGATGAGGTTGCCTTAAATGAGTTGCGCTACCAACATTTTATTAAATCCGTAACAAGAAATAAATTATATTGGTCTCTTTGCCTCCTGCAAGCGATGCTGCACGATATCTTTTTTTAGGGACCTACCATCGAGTTCATTTATGGTACAACAAACAAATGAACGCAGCTGATTGGGCATGGAAAAGTAGTAAATTTGCCCTTACTCCAATACTTATGATGAACGATCCTGCACCCGAACTTCTATTAAAAGGCAATTCATATAAATGTAAAAGAGGATATGGGACAACATGTTGTTGTAAGAACGCAGGCTTAAAACGTTCGATTATACGCGCCACTTGCACAGGAATTTTGTGTAATAATATTGCACTATATGTCAGTGAGAATATTGGGTGATTCATTAAAATCATCCAGTATTCTAAGAAACAAGAAAAAAACACCATACCTCAAAACAATAAATAAATCAAATAAACAATGATTCACAATGCAAGAGCTTTCTAGAAACGCCAAGAAAAAGCTTTCTAACACATTTCGATGAAGAAATGGAGAAGCTTCTCAATTAAATAATTTCGACACGTTTCGATGAAACTTCTGGAACTTAGACCGATAGGTATATAAGGGAAAACCGCCGTCGAAACAACATCAGTTGAAGTCTAAAGCTTCGTCAGAGATTATACAAAACAGAGATGGGAAACGTGATTAATTTGTGGAAAGCGATTAAGAGGGCGATTTGTGATCAATTATTAAGATAGTGATTGTGGTGTATTTTTATAAACTGTGATAAATTAATTGTAATAATTAAATTATTGAAAGACAAATATTTTGAAGACTAATTGTAACGCAGAAATAATTATAAACAAACTTTATACACTAAATTCACATAAATAAAAAGTGTTATCATTCTAATAACATCGGACCGAAAGAGTAGCACGTCACAATATCCTAATATGTAATAATACCCGATTTTGACTGTGAAGACGATTGACCACCTGAAATCAATCAATTTTTAACTTTACAAAAGTCAGATGATGATGCTGATAATCCTGAAGAACAAGATGAAAATTCTCAAGGAGAGGCCATAATCTCTGATGGACAATATTCTTCAACATTAATTGATCCAGGACAACCGGGTTCATCAAGGAATACAAGAAGCTTGAAGAAGTCAAATCATTAATTATCTTGAACAACATGATGGATTATCATCATGGAGTATGCCTTCTGGGGATGCCGCATTAAAAACACACGCAATGTTACTCTACCTCTACGGTGGTGTGGAAAGGAATAAAATATAAGGGTAAAAATTAATAAAAAGCGGGAAATTTCGTTCAAAAATAAAATTTTCTACGCGCTGTAGCTTTGAAACTAAAACCATTAGAAAAAAAGTTTTAAGTGAAAAATGTAGATTATCGTATGCTCTACATTTTTGATGCAGACCTCAATCAACGTACATATCTCGTACTGGTAATAAGATAATCGTCAAAAAAGCGATTTTCTACCCTTTTAAACCCGTATGGGGGGGGGGGGTCCAGCGGCACCCCCCAAGGTCGAAAACTTGGAATTTTAAATAACTTACCTAATTTAACAATCGTACCAAATATAAACTTTCCTATACTTTTTGCAAGCTGGAGCCATTTTTTACGCTCTATTGACTGGCCTATATAGTATGTATGGCTGATGACGAACAATTGATTAAATATTGTGAGCTTATAAACTTAAACAATTTAATAATGTAGTGTAAATGGCATACGAAATTGGCGGGTAATGCTCCAGGATAAACAGATCTCCGATTTTAATTACAATAATTATTATTTAATGATACTTCTGGAGATGACCCATGACACATCTTTTTTTCACAATGATCATTATTCTTGCCATTCCAAAATTTTTATAAATTTTTTAATTTTCATTACACAATGTTTATTAATTATTATGCAGTAAAGTTAATTTCTATGTCCTATGGTAGGTACTACCAGAGGGTATATTAGTTTTGTCACTCCATTTGTAACACATCGAAATAATCGTCGTAGAAAGGTTTTAATTCTATGGTTGTGTCGGGAATCAAAAGTTATATCGATTTATGCATGTCCGTCCGTCCGTCCATCCGTATAAAAAATAACTCAAAAACGCGTTATCCGATTTTGATGAAATTTAGAATGTGAGTTGCTTATTCTTTAACTTGGTTTCGTATTGCATTTGAGCAAGATCGATCCAGGGGGAGCAAAGTTATAAACGAAAAACCAGGGTGACCAGAAAGTTTTGTCGTTTTTTTGTTTATGGTTCTTCGGATTTAATCGGAAAATTTGTGAATCAATTTTATTGAAATTAATTATGCAGGTTAACTATCTAAATAAACGATATCGTGTTCAATTTCAATCAAATCGGGCCAAGGATCAAGGAGAAAGAAATAATCCTATGAGAAAATAATCCTCTCTATAAAGTTTTTTTGATGTACATACTTTAAAAACTAATACACCGATTTGAATAAAATTTACAAATTAGACTTATGCTATCAGGGTCTAGGTTACCTGCAAATTGGAAGAAATTTTGAAAAGAGGAGTTATTCTGCCATGGGGCATCAAAAAATCGGCTATAGGCTGATTTTAAGTTACTATATGTTCTTTATTGTATTTAACAAAATTTGAAGAAATGCAATAACATATTTGGAATAAAAAGAATTTTCTCTCGTTTTAAGGTTATGTCAAACAAGAAAATATGCCAAAACCAGATAAAGTTTTTTAAATGTTCAAATGTAGATGGCTCTGTAAACAGTGTGAGGCAAAAATTTAGGACCTCTCTACAATTTCATTTGATACTTAAAGAAATAATGATGCTTGAAATAGATACTTAAAATTGATCATTATTACGTAAATAAAGGTCATTATCGAGTTTTAATGACCGATTGAGCAATAATGATCATTAAAATCGGAGATCTGTCTAGGATATACTAGATTATATCCTAGACAGAGTTATCGAATAAGGTGATTCTCCACTAACTACTATATTATAGCAGTGCGCAGTGCTGCCTACTTTTTAAAGTGTGAATTTTTTGATACATTGGTATCAAAGACTGCAATTTGTACTAGACCGCTCATGGCCACCTACATAATTATAAGACAATTACTTAGAAATCGTGTTAGATAAAATAAATGTTGCAAAAAGGGAAGGTTTAAAAAAAACGTGTGACTTCAAATTCGTGTAAAAAAACCGCATGTATAATGAGAGTTGGATGTACATAATCATACTAATATTATAAAGAGGAAAGGTTTGTATGGATGTTTGACACGAATAAACTCAAAAACTACTGGACCGATTTCAAAAATTCTTTCACCATTCAAATGCTACATTATCCCTGAGTAACATAGGCTATATTTATTGCTAGAAAAAATTAGGGATCCCTACTAAAACTTAAATAATTTGTATTTTTATATGTTTGTAACGAATAAACTCAAAAACTACTGGACCGATTTCAAAAATTCTTTCACCATTAGAATACTACATTATCCCTGAGTAACATAGGCTATATTTATTGCTAGAAAAAATTAGGGATCCCTACTTAAACTTAAATGATATAATCTATAGGAATATTATAAAGAGGAAAGATTTGTTCCGCATACATCTGTATCTAATGACCCTCACATTCATGTCTAACGCGTCTAATATTCTCTGTAGTCTAACTTCATGCACAAAGACCCTTCTAATGTTTAAAAAATAAATCTCCACCCGTGCGAAGCCGGGACGGGCCGCTAGTTGTATTATAAGCAATATTGAAAACTTCACAGAAGCTCTCGAGATACATTAAAAAAAGTTTTTCAAAAGTATTCCCAATATTTGATAGCAATACGATGGGTCTAAAATTTGATACGTCATTTGATGAATTTCCCTTAGGTATTGGAATTAGCTTCGCAGATTTGCATGGGTTGCGGAAATAACCATTATTAAATACAGTTATTAAAGATTAAGCATGGCACTGGAGAAATTTGTTCCGAAGATTTGGACACGAGAAAGTTTGATATCTCGCCGGGGCCAGAGGACTTCTTTGTTTTGAGAATTTAATTATGTTGCTAATGGATACAGTTGAACCCTTCAGATAATTAGCAAATAAGTTCAAACTGCCATCGTTCAAATTTTTTACATAAAATTTTTCCATATTCCCTGGGTTATTATTAATATTGAAGTTAAGGTAAGGTCACACACAGCAACTTTTGCATCAGAGTTTTTTTGGTTGCAACTGCAAAAGTTGCGAGTCTTGTTCACACATGTAGATAAAAGAGGCGCGCAATCTGAAGTTTTTATGTTGCTGCAACCTAAAATTCTGCATCTTAAAAAGAAAAGCTGCGAAGGTGTTCACACATAGCATGCAGCTTTTATTGCTTGCAACTTCCTCGCAGTTTTTTCGTGTATATATGTGTTAAAAATTTGGCGTCTTGTTTTAATTTTAACATTTAATTAATGCAATAAAATATGTTTTATAACGAGGAAGAACAACCTGTTGCATGTTTAACATTTATTTTATTGAGAAGAGAAAGATGACGGCGTAAAAAAGTAAAAGAAAATGGATAAAATAACGTGAATAGTACGGATTTGTTCATAATTTATTACGTAAATTACGTGTTATTTTTTAAACATTTTTTGTAACTATCAGCATCTGATTTTGATTATCTTTTGGAAAAACTGAGACCCATAATAAAAAAAAGGATATTCTCAGGTGAATTTCATTACATTTTAAAAACTTATCAGAAACAATAACACTGAACTGTCGAAAAACTTGCATGCAACATGCAGCAAAAGTTTCAACCATTTTAATATTTTTGGTTGCATATGCAACTTTGGTTTTTGCTATTCACACGTTGAAACTTTCCAGGTTGCGCGCAATATTAAAATCTAGTCATCCAGCAAAAAGGAATCGCAACTTTGTGAGTTGCAATGCTATTCACACACACAGCACTCGAGTTTCGCATCTTTTTATGCTGCGTTGCAACAAAAGTTGCTGTGTATGATCTTAGCTTTATTCAGATCATTGCTTTTTCTATAATCATTATTGATATTTTTATTTTTTGAATTTAAAAGGTTACTTAGATTAATAAATTCCACATGCATATTTTCAAGCCCAGACAGCCTGTTAAATCTATTGGATGATTCTGGACTTCCATTTCGACATTTTCAATAATATTTGAACCTGGATTTTCTGCAGAAGGAAACTGGCTAGAATTTTTGGTTTTTCTTTTATCTTCAGGAGTAGTAACTAAACTCGCCAGTAACTTGGATGTACCAGGAGCTGATGTTCTTGAAGCAGTGGATTTTTATACATGTCGCTTTTGTTAACTCCTGTCAAGATTTTTGCCTTTTTTTTTTTAGAAAACTTTATTATTATCTTTAGGATTCTTTTTAACGTGCTAGATATCCCAAGCACCTTTATGCACTTCGTATTTAATCCCAATCTTCGCTTTCACTTAGAATTAAAAAATTCAGTTATTATAACGGAAGATTATATTGTATCAAAATTATATAACGAAAACTTTCAATAATTTGAATTAATTATTAATTTAACTTCCTAGGTTTTCAGTCAATTATTTAAAAAAACGAAAAATATTAAAATTAAAATTATTATTAATTTTAATATTAACATAGAGCTGTCTTAACAAATCGAATTGCATGGCCTCCTCGCATCAAATTCGTAATGTATAATTATCGTAGGAACGTTTAGTCATAGATTACTATAGTATACCTAGAGGTCCAAGCCAAAAGAGCAGCGTGATGCTCAGTATTGTTGTTGTAGGTGAACTTAAAGAAGAATGGATGAAAAGAGGTTTAATGTGAAAAAACGAGAAGAATCTATATTGTGTCGGGATATCAATCTACAGTACACAGTATACAGTTGAATGCACAGTCGTTGGAAATCATTGTTATTAGTCTATATCTATGGTACAGTTGTGTAGAGAATCAAAAGTTATATTGATTTATGCATGTCCGTCCATTCGTCCGTATGCAAAATGACTCAAAAACGAGTTGTCTGACTTGGATGAAACTTAGCTTGATTTGATATTTCACTTCAATAAAATTGGCATTGGATGAGAAAGTTTTGTCTTTTTTTTTTATATCGTTTTTCTGATTTAGTTGCAAAATTTGTACAATTTTCTTAAAATTATGAGTTGACTGTGTAGATCAACGATTCTCAACTCGGGGTACGCGAAAAAAATGTAGTGATGGTGGATGTTAAAAATATACTATTCCCCTCTCGTCTCGATCCAGTTTCAGAGCAGTGGCAAACAGTGGACAAAAAAATTGTTTTAGCGCTCACTATTTACAAAGCAAATACTGTTCGAAGTTATGTTTTTTTCGTTTCAAATAAAAATGTATATTTTCAGCGCAATATTTATTATTTTCGGCAGCTACATTTTTTTTCAGTACTTCTTATCTGAAAATAAATTGTGTTAGTCATAGTCAGATACCGTGCACGCAATTCTTGCATTATGCGGTGGATGATTTCTATTGGGGCATAGCGATGGTTTTTGTAACAATACTCTGAATCACATCATCACCTCACAAAAGTTAGTGTTATAATTCTAAAATGGTACATAGCGTGTCTATGGCAGTGTGACAAATTCAATACTCGTTTCTTGCGATTACACAATCCTTTCAAAGAAGAATTCTTTCGAGTAGCTAAATTATCTATCAAAGAAAAAGAGAACTTAATTGAACTTTCAAATGAATCTATTTTGAAAGTAGAATTTAAAGGAAAATGTCTTATTAACTTTTGGTGACATATCAGCACCGAATATGAACAGCTTTCTGCTAAAGCCGTTAACGTTTTGTTGCCATTTACAAGTACAGTGCTGGTGGAAAGACGAAAAGAGCATTCTCTTCGTATCTGTTTATTAAAAACAAATACCGTAATAAGCTGAATGCAGCTCCAGATTTAAGATTATACCTTGCATCAATCGAACCAGGACTGGCGTTCTGTACAGCGACAGGTCATTGTCGTTTATGACCAATTTGAAAGAGATCACCGCATATTTCGGCATTACGTAGGGAGATCACTTTCGTTTTCGCCCCAACTTAATTTTTTCGCCCACTGTAGCTGTCAGTTTCGAAAATGTTCTATGAAAAGCAAAGCAATTGTTGTTCGTCAAAAAAAAATATTGCGTTGTATGAAAATGTATTAATATGTAATATGTAATGTAATAAAAATAAAAGTGTTATGATAATAGATGCATTAAAAATATTTAATTTTTCCTGCATATTCAAAGAACATTAACACTTAAAATATTATTCAAAAAAAACAAAAATTTTTAATGTTTTAAATAACATTATTAAATTAATTTACTTACACTTAAACAGAAAAGAAATAAAAATAGGAATTTGAAAACAATCATGTGTGCTGAGCACACACGGTAGAAGTGAAACCTTCGGAAAACTAAACAGCGAGAAAACAAGACGAGTCTCAGGGGTGGGATAGTTATAGGGTTTATTTATTAAAATATTGGTACCAAGTTTAAAAGTTATTTTACATTTTATTATTCACACTCTTTGTTTTCAATTTCAATAAATGACACGAGTGTCTTTTGATAACTAAAGTGTGAAATGAATGCTTTGGTTAGGATTTGATCAATATATTGTGACGTGCTATTCTTTCCGGTTCGATGTTATTAGAATGATAACACTTTTTATTTATGTGAATTTAGTGTATAAAGTTTATTTATAATTATTTCTGCGTTACAATTAGTCTTAAAAATATTTGTCTTTCAATAATTTAATTATTAAAATTATTTATCACAGTTTATAAAAATGCATCACAATCGCTATCTTAATAATTGATCACAAATTGCCCTTGTAATCGCTTTCACAAAAATAACACGTTTCCAATCTCTGTTTTGTATAATCTCTGACGAAGCTTTTCACTTCAACTGATCGATTAAGATTGATTTCAGGCTCGACCCTACGGCTGCTTTTATATCAAATTGGTGTATTTCGCGAACTTTCTCGAAAAGACTGGTCGTTTGGCTGTCTAAAAACTAGGTGGCAACGTTTACACAAAGAAGATCTCTAGAAAATTCTTATTCAATACACGAAGCAATGACCCTCGAAATTTCTTATTCAATACACAAAGCAATGATTTATTATTTATTTCGGAGCTTTCTGGAACAGATCTTTTGTATGTGCTTTTTTTATGACATTAGTCATTGCTATTGTTCACATTATTGAGAAGTGTATTGTATGTGCTTTTTTTTATGACATGAGTCATTGCTATTTGTATTGTCTCGGTCGTGTGAACAATTTAATTTTGGAGTTTTCTGGAAATATTTTTGATTTATGTATTAAATCAAAATATTTCCAGCAATTTCTAGTGATGTGTAGTGCACTACCCCCTCCTTAAATCTGTTCGCCCCGAACAGAATCTTCTGAAGTCGTCCCGTGATATTTTGCTAGCCGATTTAAATGAATCACCTTCATTTTGACTTTTGATGATTTTCGCTTTCGCCATACCACGTCCAAAGAGTTCATCTCGTTGGTGCAGTCACTATCTTTTAATTCGTTGTTTGCAGGTTCCTCAAATACTTTGTCCACCGGAACCCGTATATGCTGTCGAGATGATCTTTCCGGTGGAGTCTGTCTGGTGCTATCCTGTTCACTCGTGTCTTGCTTGAGTTCAGCGTCAACATATTGCCCCACTGCAGTTTCAGTTTTCTTTTGATGTCCTACAATTTTTGTGCAGGTGTCACAATTCCTGCGCCAGCTTTTGACATCAGCTCGCCAGTGTACCCAATAGAATCGTTCTCGCACATTCGCTAATGTTCTGTTGACTCCCAAATGTCCCCCTGAAGTTCCCACATGTACTTCACCAAGTACCTCATGTACTTTGGACTTGGGCACGATCAACTGCATTAGTTTGGCTTTTCCATCAGGAGAATCCCATTTTCTCCTCAGAACGCCATTTTCTATCTGTAACGAGTCCCACTGAGCCCAATAACTTTTTATCGTGTCACTGTGTATTACAATATCGCTCCATTTTGGACGCTGACCCCTTTCCTTCCATTTAAGGATTGGTCCAACATCTTCATCCTTTAGCTGCGCGTTTCGGATGCTCGACATGTCATCGTCTCCAATCCTTAATGTACGGATAGCTACTGCCTTTTTCACATTCCTGCAGTCCTTACTCGTTTCTCCAAAAGCCCCTTCAGTACCTACGACACTGGATTTGCTCCTTCTCGTTTTGTCCTTACTTTTTGACAACTCCGTAACTCTAGTTGTCATTCCAATGTCGTTCGTCCGTTTCACTTTTACAACAGTATTCGCATCTGACGTAACTTGTTGGTCTCGTAGATTTGATTTGGTGTCACTGGAATCTGCTTCCTCCAACGGTAGCGGGAACTCAATATTTCCACATCGCAATAACCTATCTTCAATGCTTACACTCACTCCATTCTGCTTCATGAAGTCCAGGCCCATGATACAATCGTCCATTATATCAGCCACCAAAAACGTATGTCGAAACACATACTCATCTAGCCCCAATGCTAGAATCACTTCACCCAGAATCGGAGATGATTCCCCTTGTAACCGTTTGAAGAACACTGTTACTGCTTCTGCTCATGTGTTTCCTACTAATGAGCTTCCTGTTCACGATGGATCTACTTGCACCCGTATCTACGATGATCCTGCATCGATGACCAGTAATTACTCCTTGCGTCGTTAATCTGTCGTTACTCTGTTGTAGGAGAGAGACTGATACCATAATCGGTGCTTTTGTCTGGTTGGGGCACTGCCGCTGTAAATGTCCTTCTTTACCGCAGCCCCAGCATTTCAATCTTCTTTTAGTATCGTTCAATTCCAATTCCTGGATAGCTTGCTGCACATCCGCCTTTATCTTTTCGGTTAGTTAGTCTATCGTTAGTTCTGTTGAGTCTTCATCAACCATAGCAGCTCGTACCATTGGAACCGCCCTTGTTGCTCTCTTTGCAGCTTCCAATGTCAACGCGACAGCCAACACATCGTGCAACATGCGCTTTCCACTAATCCGGACCTTGAACTGAATGTCTGCATCCCGAATGGCATTGGTGAATCTTTCTGCAGCCAAGTCATTCTGCAGCTCCAGGGGATAATCGGGGTATGACAAGTATACCAACCGCTCAATATCTGCTGACAACTCCTGAAGTGTCTCTCCAGATTCTTGCATTCTCTTGACGAGCTCCATTCGGTATACGTCCTTCATGTGGTTATCCCCATATCGAATGTCCAATTGTGTTACAATGTAATTGTAATTCTTCTCATTTTCTGGTGAGATTGTCCGCAATAAATCGGCTGCGTTACCCCGCAGAGCCAGAATTAATGCTGTGGCTTTTTCTTTATCGGACCAGCCGTTCGCACCAGCAGCCGCTTCAAACTGTCGTTTGTATACTGGCCATGAAGTTTTGCCGTCAAATATTGGTGGCTTCATCCCTTTACCTGATGATTCAATATTTGGTTTATTTTCTTTGATGTCAGCCATTTTTGCTTCTATTTCTGCTACTTTTTGTTCCAATTTCTGGTCAACGTTGCTTACTTCGGTAATTATTTTGTTCTCTAGATCTGTAGTATTGCTTTTCATTTTATCTTCCAATCTCTGCTCAACTTTGCTTACTTCTGTGCGAACTGTAGAGACTTCTGTAGTAATTTTGTCTTCTAAGTTCGCAACACTGGATTCAACTTGAGATTTTAATTTACCCATACTAGACTCCATTTTGGTTTCTAGTCCAGAAACGCTAGTTTTAATTTCATTTTCAAGACTAGAAGCAGTTGATTTTAATTCGCTTTGTAGACTGGAAGCATTTGATTTCATTTCTTCTTGTAAACTACAAGCGGTTGATTTTAATTCGCCTTGTAGACTAGTCTGAAGACCGATCATCATGGTCATAAGCGTCTTTAAATCGTCTTGAACACTTGCTGTTGTTTTAACCGCGTCTTCGTTGGTAGTTTCTTCTTGGTTTCCCTCTTCGTTGTTGATTTCTTCTTGTTTTTCCTCCTTCAGAATTTCACTAAAGTCGAATGTGCTAATGTCTATTTCTCTTGTTGCACATTCAGCGATTACTCTTTTCTTTTTATCTGTTTTATTTCCCTTGGAAGGTAAATTCCGCACACTCAGAACTGTGGATAGTTCTGATGTACTCAAGCTGTCTAATAGTTTACTTTCCATTGTTCAAATATTTTTAATTGTTCACGAAATTCTTATGTTCTATAGAAACTTCTCGCACAGTATCTAAATACCACGAGATTTCCCAGTATAATCTTAATTTCTACGAAATTTCTCGTACAATCGAAATTTTCACACGATACACGACGTATAACCTCAAATTTCGTACAATCGAAATTTTTATACAACTCATACAAAATTTCTTGTACGCCCCTGAAATTTCTCACACAGTCGAAATTACTATACTCAAATTTCTTAATAACGAATTCCTTCGAAATTTTCCCCACAGAAGTTTCTAGTTTAATTTCGAATTTTCTTGCAGAAATTTTTAGCACAATTGTCTTTCCCGCACTGATTCACAATAAATAATCCCACTTCTGACACCAATGTGACGTGCTATTCTTTCCGGTTCGATGTTATTAGAATGATAACACTTTTTATTTATGTGAATTTAGTGTATAAAGTTTATTTATAATTATTTCTGCGTTACAATTAGTCTTAAAAATATTTGTCTTTCAATAATTTAATTATTAAAATTATTTATCACAGTTTATAAAAATGCATCACAATCGCTATCTTAATAATTGATCACAAATTGCCCTTGTAATCGCTTTCACAAAAATAATCACGTTTCCAATCTCTGTTTTGTATAATCTCTGACGAAGCTTTTCACTTCAACTGATCGATTAAGATTGATTTCAGGCTCGACCCTACGGCTGCTTTTATATCAAATTGGTGTATTTCGCGAACTTTCTCGAAAAGACTGGTCGTTTGGCTGTCTAAAAACTAGGTGGCAACGTTTACACAAAGAAGATCTCTAGAAAATTCTTATTCAATACACGAAGCAATGACTCTCGAAATTTCTTATTGAATACACAAAGCAATGATTTATTATTTATTTCGGAGCTTTCTGGAACAGATCTTTTGTATGTGCTTTTTTTATGACATTAGTCATTGCTATTGTTCACATTATTGAGAAGTGTATTGTATGTGCTTTTTTTTATGACATGAGTCATTGCTATTTGTATTGTCTCGGTCGTGTGAACAATTTAATTTTGGAGTTTTCTGGAAATATTTTTGATTTATGTTTTAAATCAAAATATTTCCAGCAATTTCTAGTGATGTGTAGTGCAATATCTTTGAAATACGGCGTCAATTACTGTTTTCGATCTTGTTATCGATTCAGTGCGACTACTGCACATTTTAAATTTAATTTGGTGTTGAGGAACTCAATCAAAGGGAGCGCTGTATCCAATGCAAAGCTAACATTAAAATCCCCAATTAAAATCATCGGAATTTTATCGTAATCTTATTTAAGAATCAGCGATATTTCTGGTGTGTACTTTAGCAAATTCTCGTGGATGAATTCAATAATTGTATTTATTGATTGGTTGGGAGAAATGTAAAATGCCACAATTATAACTGATTTATTATGGTCCAATCTGCTTTAACAAACCTGCCGTCGTATATTTTCTTTTATATTGAACAACAATATCAAAATTTGGAATGTCTACAATAATTTCATTATTCATCCACGTCTCTGTAAGAATTAGAAAAGTCGACGACCATGCTATTATGTCTAATTGCAGATCCTGTACATGAGCTCGTAAACTTTTTGTGGCATTAGTTTTCGGCATACTTGGAAAATGTTTTATTAAAATGATAAAATATTCACAAAACGATACACGTGAACAATACACGATGCTATGAATTCTTTAGTTTCTATTTGATCAATATATCTTTACGAAACAGCGCACAAAGAAGAGACGAAGGTAATAGGAAACACTGTATTCTGTATTCTATGTATCCGGCGCTCAGGAATCAGAATAATAGAGCAAGGCAAAATTTCAGAAAAAATTATTTTTTCTGAAATATGGGCATATTTATCTGAAAAATTTTTCTATGCAAAATTTTTGTTGCTGTGAATTCTGATCGACTGGTATTTCATCTTGGTAAAAAAGTGTCGCTTTTTTAGCGTTTCATCGAGTTTCAAATCACTTCCAACGCAGCTAAAGAAGTTTTGACTTAATAAAATAAAAAATTGCCAAAAACATAGACATCAACATATAAAATTATATGAAAACGACAGGGTTTGAGCTGTCGCTTCAAATTCATCAATATGCGGCAATATTGACGACGATATTACCTTACGGAATGCCGAAAAGCAACAAGCGACGAGCGACAATCTCCTATCACTATACAGAATGCCTACCCTGATTTCAAAAAACTAACTGCCTCTAAGCAAGCTCAAGAATCTCACTGAATATAATAACATATGTTAAAATTAATGTAAAATTGCGAATATTTGACTTTATGTTTATAATAGTTTATATTTACTATGTTCTTTTTCATTAAAAAAATTGTATCTATAAAAAGTATTTTAGTTTTCATCAATGAACATTCTGGGCATACTCCTTGACACGTTATTGCTATTTATTTAGTGTTAGAACAAGTTTAAAATAATCACAACTACGAGTATTTAAATTATAAACATTTTTCTGATGAAAGGGGTAAAATTTAGGATACGCAAGCCAAAAAAGGTTGATAACCGCTGCTGTAGATAAACAATAATAAGTCTGTTTTATTTGCCATATCCTACACTGGAGCAGAGTAAGTGTCAAATAAAACGAGCAGGAGAAGGAAAAAGCTTTAATTAAGCGCTGCTTTACCGACCATATTGTAATGATATGAGAAACTTTTAGCCAATACATTTTTATGGTAGAAAACTGAACTAATTTCGATGTGAGAGCTACCCCTGGTCTGAAAGTAGTGTAGGATTTACACTTTTGTTGTTTTTGTTTTCAATGTAAAAATTTGCTCTACCCCAGAGCAAGTGGCAAATAAAACAAACCTAATATGTTAAATTTCAGTAATATCGGTTTAAGGATAGTAGAAATAGTAGATAGTAGAAATAGTGGTGGAAAAAATAAGCCCGTTTATATAGTTTTTTTCATGTTCTTTAAAAGCTAATGTACCGATTTGAATACAGGGTAATTAGAGTGAATATTAAGAAGAGGGAACCAAATTATGGAGAGAAAAGCAGGAAATATTATTGGTTTGGTTATTTTTTTTCAGAGTCAATTCATTGAACTATAGATTTATTAACTATCGGCTATATCCTGATTTTCCTGTAACACTTCAGATACATGTTTAGAGCAAGCATCACATATTATCATTCATAAGGCAACAAATAAACGAAGCATCGAATGTAGTATAAAGTGATATCATCATTAGTGTTGAGGTAGGAAGTAGAAGGAAGATATTTGTATACAAAAACAGTTAGTAAAAAATAACCCGACCCCTTAAGGAATACAAATAAAAATAAAATATAATTGACCGCGACATTGTCAGTCACATAAAAGTTAGTTCAAAAAGGAAGCCAGAAGTTATATAAGAACTTTTTCAGCTTATGGTATACTTCCTGGGGAAAAAGCTCCTATATGTTTTATATTCAAATGGCAAACCATAAGATTTTATACGTATATACAGGCACACCCATATACATCAACAAATCGTCCTGGATCATCAATAGGAACACGCCCAGCAACACGTTGTAGCACAGTACGTCAACTTCGTATAGTATCAGCAACAGCATATAATCTTGGAGATCGCACAGCAGCATTATTTCAAGCATCACGCATGAATCCCACAATTTATGCTGAGCGACCGTCTGTTGTAAAACCGTTATTTAAATTTTTGTTGTACCATGAAAATGATGCAAAGAAAGCCTACTCACTTTGCGAAGCTCTTATTGATTATGTGAAAGAAAAAACTGATTGGTGGTGGGAACAACAACGGGGGCGTTGTTTATTAACATTAAATTATCCAAAAAAAGCTGAACAGTATTTAAAGCATTCTCTAAGTCTATACCCACATCCTGATACGTACGCTTTGATGTGTAGTATGTATCTAAAACTAAAAGAACCACAAATTGCATTGCAATTAATAGATTCCGCTTTGGACAGAATGCCTTACGAAATTATTTTACGGTCACAAAAGGCACGAATTTATAAACAATTAAATCAAATGCCCGAAACAATGCAAACATATTGTCAAATTATAAAATTGAGCCCAATAAATACAGAAGCTTTGGCTTGTATAGCTGTTAATTACTTTTATCATAATCAACCAGAAGTGGCTTTAATGTATTATAGGTCAATAATTTGTATTTAATATATTCAGTAATAAATCTATCTTTATAAATTTTTAGACGAATCTTATCAATGGGTGCTCACAGTGCTGAGTTATATTGCAATCTTGGATTATGTTGTTTGTACAGCGGAAAAATTGATTTAGTATTTCCCTGTTTCAAAAGATCAATAAATTTATCGAGATCTCAAGAACAACGTTCTGTTATTTGGTATAATATGAGTTTTATAGCCATTGTAAGTATAATTTTTACATCAGTACACTTTGCTATTTGATTGATTATCTACTTGCACTTCTTACCCATGAATGAAAGAATATATATACAGATGACACCATGCGCATGTCGGCCAGTTTGAATTTTTATTTTCATACTTTTATGACATCGTAGGGGATGTTCTGTCAAAAACTAAATAAATAAATAAATAACTTTTAAAAAAGTTCGTGAACTAGAAAAATGTTTAAATTAAAAAATGACGTGTGCCATGTTATATTGCAATAATAACAATGACAAAAAAAGAAATAAATTTTGGGTTTATTGCTTCCCGAAAGAACAAACATTATTCAAAAATTCATTATTGTAAAAGAAATACTAGGTGTGTGAACTAGTTTCCGGGTTTTTAAAATTAAAAATAACATTAGTTTTTAAATAGAATAACCAAAAATATTTTAATCAAAATAGTCTCCATCGTTTTCTACATAGTTTAACCACCTTTCAGGCAATTTCTGGGTACCACTCCAAAAACCTTCTTTTTCTTTTGATGAAAACCATTCAGAGACCCAATTTTCCAGTTTTTCAGATATTTTGAAGTGACGCTCCCTAAGTGCGTGCCCCATCGATCCAAATAAGTAGTAGTCGGAAGGAGCGAAGTCTAAAACTTCCCAGTTAAGCGTAGTTAAGGTAGTTTCCTGGACTGGTTTTGCTTTGTGTGATGGTGCATTGTCATGAAGGAAAATCACTTTGTGTTCTCTTTTGATATTCTGGTCGTTGTTGGAGCAAAGCACGGTTTAATTTGATCAATTGTTGTCGGTAGCGGTCAGTATTAACAGTTTTACCAGATTTCAGAAGCTCGTGGTACACCACACCCTTTTGTTCCCATCACACACAGAGCATTCTCTAATTACCGAAGCGATTTGGTTTTGCAGTCGATGTTGATGGTTGACCTGGTGTAACCCATGATTTTTTGCGTTTAGGATTCTCAAAAAGACTTCCTTTTGTATCGTTCAAGCAACAAGTCACAGATCGTTTTTCGTTTTTCTTGTTGCCTTTCAGTCAATTTATGGGGTACCCATTTTCCACACTTCTGAATCTTTCCCATTACTTTTAAACGTTTGGAAACAGTTGTTCGATCAACATTTAAAGCTTCAGCAAGTTTTTCTTGAGTCTGTGTATAATCTTCATTCAATAATGCTTGTAATTCGGTGTCTTCACACTTTTTGGTTGCCCTGATCGTTCTTTGTCTCTCACATCAAAATCTCTTTTAAAACGTTGAAATCAGTTTCCACAAGTTGTTTTTGATAGAGCATATTCACCATAAGCTTCCTCAACCAAACAGCAGCAGTTTTCTTTAAATGAAAGCAAAAAAGTAATGATGTCCGCGAATGCTCTTTAGTTGGTACAAAATTTTTCATTTTTAACACGAAAAATTTTTATGTTATTTTGAACACTGAACGTTGTTGATAGATATCAAAGCAATAAAAAAGAGAGTCATGGCTCGTTCACAATAAATATTGCCTATAACTATAGCCACATATCGGCAAAGGCTCATTCTATATACATACCTGGTAAATACTATAATGAATATAAAGATTGCGCCTTGCGCATGTCGGCCACTTTCAATTCTTCTTTTAATACTTTTGTAGCATCACGTGATTTCCTTTTAAATAAATAATCGTGCTTTTTCATACAAACAATATATTTCATGACTCGCGTGACGTAGGTGCGCAGAAAAACAAATTTGAAATATGCGAAAGCGTAATCTATATATTCTTTCATTCATGGCAAAAAAATCGGTAATCACAGAGTTTTGTCGTTTTCCTTTTTCATGTTTTGGATTTATTTTTTAACTTGTAAAACATTGCTATCTATCTATAAACGACCATACTCACGATGAAACCTAGCATCCGTTAACGTATGATATAGAAAGAGATAGATAAAGTGAAATTGGTCTGACCATAAACTTAGGAAAAAAATGTTTACTTTAATTTAAATTAAATAATTTTTTATATCTTTCACCCTTTTTGGATAAAATTTAGTTGTCATATATAAATGTAAAATATGTAAATTCAAAATCGCAATTAAATATTTTTCCTCGCAAAAAGTGGTCCAATACCTGGTAGAAGCGGTTTGGTGCAAGGTCTGGGGTAGGGATTTCAAATTTTGACGCAAAGAAATAGATCGGAATTCGAAATTAAAGTTTGAATATTTTTGTATTTTTGTTTATGTCAATACCAATAATATAATAATAATAATAACTTTTTAAGATTATAAATTCATAGTTATTTATTGTATAAAAAATACATTAATTAAAATAGAATAATTGTACAAAAATGCCATGTTTTTATTGCATATACATTAGTAAAGAAATATATTAACCTGCTTATTCTGGCATTGTGACAGTTTTGCTGTTAAAAATATTTATGACAATAATATTCTGACTGAAATTATGACTACGGCGAAAATTCGTATTCTAACGAACAGGTCATAATTATGTTCAAAATATGAATTTGTAATAGTTTAAACTGTTATCAAAGACAGTAAATTATGATAAGATGTGTAAAATTGGGTTTGCCCACAAATTTCGACTTAAAAAACTAAATGAAATATAAGGAAATAATATACGAGGAGAATTCTTTCTTATTTTTACATTTCGTTTTTGATCTTTGGTTTTTGTACTGGATTGATAACTTTTTTCAAATCATTTAAAGAAATTAAGCTTTGAATTCATTCATTTTATAAATCCCGTAGATGAGTATATTTTGTTCTTGGTTTTTTTTTTCTTTCTCATTTTAGAATTAAAGTGTTTGATAGTAGAGAAACTTTTATTCTATTAATGTGCGCATACAAACAATTTGTGGCTTTGAATATATCTTATAGAGAAATATGATTGATATATTTGGTGTCGGTTTTTTCCTACACTGATTTTAGAATTCAAACGTACTTTTAGAAATATTTTGTATGTTCGATTGTGTGTGTAACAAGATAATGTCGATTGTATTATATGTATTTTTTGAACAAATTTTTTTCTCAGAATTTCTCGTGTACTGTTAAATAATGTTAAATAAAGAATTTAAAATCTTTCGAACTTGGGCCAAGAATTGAATTGAATTTTGTTTTAAGTAATGGACAGATGCATGTATCTGATTGCTTTTTTAAAAATTATAGATATATTGATATTTTATGGTCAACTAAGGATTATTGGATTTCCGTAAATTTTAAATTATATATATTATATATAAAGATTATTATATAATATATTTATTTGGAAGACTTTTGTCTAACTCATTTTAAGTACGTTCGACAGTTAATATGTGATGATATTTGCCAACATACGTTTTCCTACAATTTTAACATCGAATGTTGACATAATTTTTTTCTGGAATGCTTTGAATAACCAAATAACTGATTTCATAATGTCGTGTTAGAAGGTTTGAAAATATATATCAGGATTATTTATTCATTTAAAATTTTTAAGCGTGGGTGTTTTGTAAAACTATTGGGTAAACTATTTCCATTTTTTTTGACCCAAGAACAATTCTTTTTTAATAGAACCAGAATTAAAAAATTTAGAACTCCCTTTCGATGTTCTAAACATTGTTTCTCAGCAAACCAACTGGGGTAAAATTCATTAGTTCTTTAAATGCATTCCTCGATAATTTTTGCTTTTAAGTTGGTAAAATGCAAATAATTATCAAAAAAAGTTTCATATATTTGAAAATGCAATTTGCAAATTTCGAAAAAAAGATCGGAAGGATTTTGTAGAAAAGTCCTTTCAGTAGTTTTGTCGAAATTTTTGTGTTTAATAAGTTTTTCCGACGGTAAAAGAAAATCACATTCGTCTTTATTCATTATCATGGCACAATTTGGACAGTTTATTTTTTTCAAAATAATTTTTAAAATTCCATAGCCGACAATATATCTTTTTGCTGGGTCTGCGACGTCGGAATTACTCTTGGAGTTTAAGGTTTCATTTATTTTCGCATCTTTTTCTATATCATCCAAAACAATTTCAGAACTTTGTGCCAATAATCTGGATGTAATTTCATTAGAATTATCAATATAAGTATCTTCTAATGGGTTATCCCAATAAAGTAAAATGTCTTCATCAGTTTCACAATTCTTATTTGCATATGAGAACGTTATAATTCTCATTGACATTAGGCGCGCAACTATTCCATTGAACTCGTGGACACTAGGATTTTTGTTATTACCGCCCTTTGCCCGAATTTGCGCAAACATATTCTCTAATGGATCCTGATTTAGTCGAGATGTTAATATAAAGTTAATTTTTAAATATTTGTCCGAAAATATATGTGTACTTAAATTTAAAATACCATTAATTGTAAGATATAATCCGTCAAAACAATAGTTTTTTTTGCAGGGAGACCCAATTTTGTAAGATATTCTTTGAATTCATTTAAATAATTAAATTGAGTACAATTTTCTGTTAATGGCTTCCGATATGGATTTTTTTCCGCACAATTACGACTATTTAGGCAGTCAAAAACTTTGTCAAAACTACGAACGAATTTACTCGTCGCTGCTGCATATAAATTAATCGTTTGTGGAAAGGAGTTATTTTCTAATAATGCATCTATTGCGTCAGCCATACTATTGCTCAGGACTTGCACTGCAAGTCTGACATTCATTTTATCAATATGTTTTTTTGTTATCTTTGGACACAACCTATATTTTTTGGATTTTTCGTCTATGCTATAAACACTTTTTATAACTTCCCAACTCGCAGGTCCGTCAGGAGTCTCAATAGTGCAATCTTTGAGTGTATTTCTTATATTTTTTAATAAATGAGGAGGATCATATAATGCAATTATTTTATTCTGATTATAATAGAAATATGGCTTCTCTTTATTAATATCTAACAGCCTATAGCATTTTTGATTATTCATACCTTGATCGCACACTATAGCTCTAACCGTAAGCCCTATTTCGAAGCATACTTTTACATTAGCCTCCAATTTTTGTTTTAAAATGGCACCATCAATGCTGTTCTCAGAAACAAAATAATTAATTATATATTTCCAATTAGAAAACAAGCCTCTGATCATGAAAACTCATATTTGTTTCCCTAGTAATAATTTCCTATCATTTTCATCTAAATGCACTAACATGAGATGTATTATAAACTAAATCTCTTCTGATTGATATTTCATCAAATAATAACACTGTCTGCTTACACTGCTTGTCCATTTTATTAACTAATTGTACCAAAATTTTTATTAAAAGATCATCAAAACCTGGTTGAAGTCGTTTGACAGGACTCCACTTATATATAGCTGACTGACTAGGTAAGTGAAGACCTAAATCATCACGCAAGAAATTATAACAAGATGCAGACTTATAATTGACATTTTGAGACAAATATTTTTGGATATCATTATAGCTATTCTTTTCAGCTAAAATCATTTTACAAAATTCTTTGCTATTTAAGTTTAGGCTAGGTAACGAATCGATATGAGCATCAATGGACTTGTTTTCTTTCAATTGTTTTATTTTTTCAAGCGTAAAAAATGTTTCTAAAAGTACATTTGAATTCTAAAATCAGTGTAGGAAAAAACCGACACCAAATATATCAATCATATTTCTCTATAAGATATATTCAAAGCCACAAATTGTTTGTATGCGCACATTAATAGAATAAAAGTTTCTCTACTATCAAACACTTTAATTCTAAAATGAGAAAGAAAAAAAAAACCAAGAACAAAATATACTCATCTACGGGATTTATAAAATGAATGAATTCAAAGCTTAATTTCTTTAAATGATTTGAAAAAAGTTATCAATCCAGTACAAAAACCTGTAGATTGAACAAAGTTATTCGTGCGAGATGTAGTCGAGCATTGTCCTGCAAGAAGATTGGCTTGTCGCTATTCACCAATATCGGCTGCTTAATGATAAACTCTCTCATCGTTACAGTAGATATCCGTCGTAATCGAAGACCAGGTCTGATGAAGCTGTATTGGGAAACACCAACGATGGATAACCAAACAGACATCATTACCCTTTTTACTGAATATTTGGTTTCGGAGTGTATTTTGGTATTTCATCTTTAACCAACCAGTGTACCGCTTGCGATTGTCGAAAATAATCCGTTTTTCATCACACCTCCCGACAGCAAAGAAAGAAAAGTTTTCAAACGATTTCTCTTCTGATGATCATTTAATTCATGCGGAACTCATCTATTCAGCTTACCTCATCAATTTCTTTCAAATGGTTTAATATTGTTGGAATAGTAACGTAAAACCTTGCTGCTAATTCACATGTAGATTCTGTGAGTTCATAAGCCACATCCTTGCTAAGATTTTGTTGACAAATGGAGTTGCCTGCGCTGCATTAGTTCCACCACGGAACTCAAATTCGAAAATAACGCAAATTTTTGACTTGTCCGTGGTTGCGCGGGTCCAAAATACAAAAACGTATAGAATTCGGTCGATAATAGGCAGATTTTCACGAAGCTTGGAATGTAAATTCTGGATATGCTAACTGAAACGATAAGATTTGTTTTCACTCCGTAGTGTAGAGATTTCGGGGGGCCAAAATAGAAAACATCAATAATTCAGTCAATAATGGACGAATGTTAATAAAACTTGGAATGTACATTCGGGATAAGTCAACTCAAAAGATAAATTATGTGTCCACTCGGTGCCGGGTTACAGGGTAACAAAACAGAAAAACGTCAATAGTTTGGTCAATGATGGGTGAGTACCATGAAACTTGTGACGTACATTCGGGCCAACTGAAAAGATAAAATATATCTCAACTTGTTGGGAGGTTGCGTGGGGCCACAATAGAAAGACGTCATGAAACTGGGAGTGTATATTCTGGATAACCGGACGAACAGGTTTTGAAACGAGAGCGCAGTGAGGCATTCAGTGACATTGTCGGTAAAATTCAATAGTGGCTATGCCAAAATAGAGAAAAGTGTAAACTCACTGCTATGGTTTGCTTTGCTCATTTTTTTTATGATGCACTGCAAATAATTATGAGTTCGAAAATATAAGAGGTTTGTTCACAATATTTGCGATAGTTATTGATGACTGTAACTGATGAATAGGATTTAAGTTTAACTAACTGAAGCTGATCCTTGTAGAATTTTTAACGTGAAGTAGTTACACTGACATATCATTTTTATGGTGTATGTGCCTGATCATTCAAGTTTGGCATTTAGTCAAAATGAACTGTATCTAAAACATTTTGAATATCATTTAAATTAGACACAGTTAATCTCATTTATCACGATAATAAAACCCTGAATTAGTTAATGCCTCTATTTGAAAACTAGTGGAGATACTCCATGCCATGCATCCATGCCCATCCATCAGTAAGTTTTCCACGAAAGTTTCTCCTTTATTAATTTGTAACAAAAAGTGACTTCGTTGGAACGTGTGATCTACAATATTAAGTTCCAGACAGAATGTTCCGTTTCGTTTCGGTCCGGTCGGCCTCGTAAAAGTAAATTATGTCAAAAAAAAAGCAAGGAAAAACGGGAAGGTATACGCAACGTACCAGCATCTGTCGGAATCGAAATGAAACGATACGAAAGAGTTGATCAAATATCAACTTTTACGAAAACGTTAACCTCAAATTAGTACTATTATATTTTAAGGCAGGTGGAATTTTTCAACATTTTTTATTAAAATAAAGTTAAAAAGCGAAAAAATACAAACTTATACTAACAACGGAACAATTTATTGAAGAAATATAAGGGCTCGTCTCGCGCTAGTTCGCAAACTTGCGAAATTATTTGATTATTTTTGACAATTCGTTGAACCAATCAAAATACTTTAAAGACTTCGCAGATTTGCAAAGCTTATGTCAAAAATAAACATGCCCTGGAGCTGATTATCTTCGCAAACTTGCGAAGATAAATTTTTCACTTTTAACAAATGCAATTTTGAATTTATTTTAACGGTTTTTCTTTTGGAAGTGAATACTAAAAACTATTAAATTGTATAAAATGTCAGGAAAAAGGAAATTAGCAGAATTTTTAATTGAAAATGTTTTGTTTTAAAATTCTAAAATGAGAACTGAAAAATTATATTTGCGAAAAGTTGTCACGGGTACATAATATTTTAACATTTCCCTGACCAATCAGAATTATCTGTCAAATTTGCGAAAAATCTTCACAAAAATAATCAAGTCTCGTGACAAGCTCAATAGTACAAATATGTTCTGAACTGTTTTAATGCCAAAACGTTGACAATTTGTAGCGATCATTTATGCTATTTAAAAAAATTTGATTAGAAGAAAAAACTTCCTTAAGAAATACTTTTTAGTAAACAATCGTGATTTATCATACAATAAATGAATTTCAAATCAATTCCCTGTGATATAGGTGCGCAGAAAAAACCAATTTGAAATAAGAGAAGGCGTCATCTGTATATTCTTTCATTCATGTTTCTTAGGCCTAAGTTATAGGACGATCATTGTAATGAAGGAAATAATTTTACAATGGAAAATTAACCTATTACAAAGATTATTTCTTTAAAAAAAATAATTCAAAACATGGGAAATAGTTTAGTAAATAGATTTTAAATAAAAAATCTTAGGTATATCACATAATTTGTTTTTTATAATTATTTTTATAATTTGAATGACGAAACATGTTTTAATCGATCAGCTGTTTTACGAACTGCGTTTCAATTTCATTTCATTCCACTGGAGAACTGCCAAGTTTGATTGCTTCATCAGGAATTTTTCGTCGATATTCTAACCTCAAACTTCAGCGTCCCAATAAGAAAATAATAGTATATAAAAAAAATGGATGAAATTTGTGTCTCATCGGTAAAAAAAGGAAAGGGAAGAAATAATCAAATTGGATTCGATGAAAAAAACCATTACACGACTTAGCTATGAACGAAAATCTGACTGAAAGTTTCTCTGACATTCGTAAAAGAGGTATAACCACCTTTCATTGAAAATCAAAGAAAAGCGTTCGGTTTTCACTAGTTCCAAAATTTCCTTCATTACAATGATGGTCGTATAACTTAGGCCTTACCTCTGAGCAACAATAGCAACAGCAACGTCAACTGCAACATCAAACGTCGTGAATGTTGCTTTTTGAAACAGATTCTACAACAGCAACAGCAAAATTTGACGCTTTCATTACTAAAACTAGTTTATACATTTTTTCGCTTTTGTCGAATAAAAACCAGTTTTTTTCATGCATTCAATTAACCGCTTCTCCATTTTTGAAAACTGTTTAAAAACTGTTTAAAATAATTAATATTTTCAAGGTTCATGCACTGAATTATAATCATGGTCATGTTGTCAGCTTGCAACAGCAACACCAAAATCAGAATTTGAAATGAAGTTGGTGTTCCTGTTGCTGTCGCTGTCGGTAATCTAATTCAACCCATTACAGGCATCATTTTTTCTATTTTTCTTTGTCAGTTTTTCGATTTATACTTTTGTAGAATCTAGGCGAAAAGTATATATAGTTGTAATAAATAAAACACAGAACTAATTCGATACAAAAAATTAGTTAAATTTATTAACGCTAGGGCATGGTAAAAATAATTCATTTTCGATGTAAGCAAACAAGCGTTGTTTGAACAATTGCTTATACAATTCCTTCCTATGTTAAAAAAATTTTTTTAAGGAAAAATGACTGATTTCGAAGAGAAATTAATTATTATATGGAAGGAAAAGAAATGAAAATAAAACAAAAAAATCATGTGTGTTGTGCACACGCGGTAGAAGTAAAACCTTCGGAAAACTAAACAGCCAGAGAATGAAACGAATACAGTATCAGGGGTAGGATAGTTACACAGGATCTACATTAGCCAATATTTCTGGTATACCAATTGGCTTACCAGAAATAAAATACTACCAGGTTTTTTTACCTGGGCCAATACTGGTATACCAATTCAGTATCTGACATGCCGTTAAACCGAGAATTCAATTCACTGGCAATATCTTCCCATGCCCGCTTTTTTGAAGTGAAATACTTCTATGGGGACGTTTTGCAAAAATTATGTGACGATTTTGTGTGACGAAACGTTACATTACAAAATATCTCATTATATGGACGTCCTAGATGATTACAATGTTCAACAATATTGTGGAGGTTGTGATTAGAATTATTTTCGTGGAAGACCAAATAGTTCTATCTATCACCGTATTAGCGCTGCAGTCGATACAAATTTTTGAAATTTTTTAAAACTTTTTATGTAGAGGTCGTACACGATTGAAATGTTCAACAAAGTTGTGGACGTTTTTATGGGGATTATTTCCGTCGAAGACACAATAGTTCTATATCCAACCACTTCGGCGCTGTATTCAATAACAATTTGACGAAACGTTACATTACAAAATATCTTATTATATGGACGTCCTAGACGATTACAACCTTCGGCATTATTGTGGAGGTTATTGTTAAAAATATATAACTGTATAACTGTATAACAGTAAATAATTATTAAGAATTATTAGAACACTAACACAATAACAAAAAGATTTATAAAATCAATCAGTCATCATTTACTTGTCGGTCAGATCACAAGCATTTAATCGCACTTTTATAATATAAACATTAATATAGAATTAAACATTGTATTTCTAACGATTGTTTTTAATGTACACCTCTTTCTAATCCTTTCTCGGAGTTTATTTTGACATTGGTGCCGAAACCCGGGAATTATCGTGCACGAGAATTAAAAAACAATAAAAAATTAATTAACGCGTGTTTTGCAAAACGGTTATTCAAGTGAATAAATCGAAATGGACGCCTCAAGTCGTTCCGTTTATCGCGGGCAAATCACGAAATTAACGAAAAGTGCGTTGGAATATTTAATTTCAGATGACTCACAAATTAACGAGCGTAGAGTTGATAAATTAGACGCTATCGAAGAAGAAATTACGGTCTTCTTAGAACGGTTAACGGCTGCTCGAGACAGTCTTAACAAAGCTAATATCGAACTGCGATCTTCTGTAAAGACAGATGACTATCAAAAAGAAAACGAAGCTATAGCTGAATATGAGGATAAGGCGATTAGTGTCATCAGTCGTCTCAAGCAACGTCTTATAAAAGTAGGAGAATTTCAGCGTCGTTTTAATTCTAGTTATTCACCAGAAAACCAAAGTTCTACTGTAAATCAGCATTCAATTAAACTTCCTAAATTAAATTTACGAAAGTTTTCTGGAGATTTTAAAGATTGGCTTCCATTTTGGGAACAATTTCGCACTTCCATACATGAAAATTCAAGTTTAAGTGCAGTGGAAAAGTTTAATTATTTACAATCACTACTAACGGGAAGTGCAGCAGAATCAATTGCTGGATTTACGCCAACCGAAACGTGCTATGATGCCGTCATAGCTTTATTGTTGGATGAATTTGGAGATACGGAGAAAATCATAGATAAAAACATGAATCAGCTTATGTCACTTCTTCCTGTTTCTTCACGCCATGATGCACGTGGACTTAGACGACTTTACAATACCATAATGGCAAGCACACGTTCTCTTACAGCTTTAGGAGTACCATCGTCACATTATTACATAATGCTGAAATCTGTGTTGCTAAAATGTATCCCATACGATTTAAGGTTAGATTTTCATAGAAATCTTGAAGGTCATTTAGAGGCTGAAAAGGTTCCAGCATTTAACGCAGTAACTAGTAATGAAGAGAGAGAATCGGTTGCAGATAATGAAAGTTCTATAACGTTCAGTGGGGATAAACAAGTAAAGGATATTCTTAGATTTTTAAAAATAGAAGTAGAATCTCTCGAAAAATTTGGAACATCAAAACGCATGCCTATTCAAATATCACAAAAAGAATTTAAAACGGCAACAGGGTTACTAACACAGAGTGAAACTAGTCAATGTTTTTTCTGTAAATCAAACGCACACTTGGCAAATCAGTGTGATGCAATAACGCTACAGAAGAAAAAAGAAATGTTAAAGAGAGAAGGACGGTGTTTCAAATGCATAAAACGAGGACACAACTCTAGATTTTGTAAAAATAAAAGTATTCGATGTAATTCATGCAATGGTAATCATATCTCATCTATGTGTGACCCAAACTATCGTCAAAAATTCACAAAGTCAAACACGCAAACTGAAAAAATAGACAGCAATAAAAATTCTAACGAAAGTCAACAGAAAGCAGTAAATTTGTATACAGCTACGCAGGCGCAGTCAGTAAAAATATATTTACAAACAGCATGTACTTTTATTCACACTTCGTCAAGCGAAATGTCATCAATTTTTGTGAGACTTATTTTGGATGGTGGAAGTCAACGAACATATATTCGACAAAGTGTATCAAGACGACTTAATTTGGATATTGTTGACACTGTGAATATTTCTATTTTACCATTTGGACAAACAAGGTCAACGGAGAAGTGTAAATACAATCGTGTCAGAGTGTGGTTAAGAAGTCAGCATGACAACAAGTGTATTTCTGTCATGGCTATAGAGGTGCCAGAAATTTGTGTAGATTTTCTTCCTGTACCGAACACAAATAATCCTCTATTTGCAAAATACAAATTAGCAGATGAACGTAAATGTAATAATCTTGAGCCCGGAATTAGTTTACTTATCGGCGCAGATTATTATTGGACTATTGTTTCTGATGAATATGAACGACTAACCGCAAATTTGACATGTATTAAAACGATATTAGGTTGGACAATTCAAGGTCCAACTTTAGGAAATGCATTTGAAGACGGACTGTCATTAGCAGCTACAGCAACATCGTTATGTACAAATTTCTTAGATGAAGAAAGTGTAAAACGTTTTTGGGATCTCGAAAGTTTGGGCATTTCTAAGTGTAGTAATGATACGATATTAGACGGTAATATAGATAAATATATTACAAAAAAGGGTTCAAGATATGAAGCATCACTATTATGGAGAAATGAAGATACTGCGATTGACAGTAATAAAAAGGGTGCTTTAGTAAGATTTGAAAATTTAATTAAAAAACTTTCAAGAGATCCTGTCAAATTACAAGAATATGATTCACTTATGCAAGAATATTTATCATGTAATATTATCGAAAGGGTTAATGATGTTGAGAACGATCGAAAGGTCTATTACATGCCTCATCGTCCTGTATATAGACTAGATAAAACAACAACCAAAACGCGAATAGTTTTTGACGCTTCTGCTCGTTCAGGTAACAATTTTTCGCTTAATGACCATTTATTTGCAGGACCAAATATGCTGCCTGATGTCTTAACTGTGTTGTTGAATTTTCGTTTTGGAGAAGTTGGCTTAGTAGCTGATATAGAAAAAGCCTTTCTTCAAATAACATTAGCAGAGAAAGATCGTGACAATCAGAGATTTTTTTGGTTCGATGGTAAAGTGAACACCGGAAGTCAACTACCGCCATGCACTGAGTATAGAATGACACGTTTAACGTTTGGCATTACCTGCAGTCCTTTTCTTCTTAGTGCAACCTTACGCACACATTTTAAAACGGAAGCTAATACTTATCCAGAAACGTGTGAAATACTGCAAAAATCATTTTATGTGGATGATTTAATTTTGAGTGTCGACGGTATATCAGAAGCTGTCAAAATTTATAAAGAAACTTGTCACATACTAGAGAAAGCATCTATGAATATTCGAAAATGGAATTCAAATAATATTTGTGTTCGACAAAAAATTAATGGTGAACACTGTAATGAACAAAAGGTACTTGGAATGGTCTGGTATTGTTCAACAGATGAAATATCAGTAAGCTTGGAACAAACTGTTGATTATTTTATGACGGACACAAAACGGAATGTATTGCAGTTCATTGCTAAGATTTACGATCCACTAGGTATTCTAGGTCCGTTTATTGTCAAATTAAAAATTGTGTTTCAGGAGTCTTGGCGTCTGAAACTAGGATGGGATGATGTTCTTCCAAATCATTTGCTACTAATATGGAACAATTGTATTTCACATTATCACTATCTAAAAGATATTTGTTTACCGAGATACATTTTCAAGTCAACATATCGCACTAATATACAACTTCATATGTTTGCGGATGCCAGTTTATCGGCATATGGAACAGTGGCATACATCAGATGTGAATACGTGGACAATTCGATCACCACTCACTATTTGTGTTCAAAGAATCGTGTAGCGCCACTTACAGAAAGTGGTGATAAGGAACTTACGCTTCCAAAGCTTGAATTAACTGCAGCTCTTCTCGCGGCACGATTATCAAAATATTTAAAGGACAATTTGAACATTCATTTTGATAATATCTATCTATGGTCAGACTCCAAAATTGCACTTTCATGGATTAACGGAGATCCTCGTAGGTGGAAACCATATGTTTGTCATCGTGTTAACGAAATCCGAAAGATAACTTCACCCTCAGATTGGAATCATTGTTCTGGTGATCACAATCCTGCAAATATGCTCACTCGAGGAGTGACAGGCAAATATTTGTTAGAATCTTTGCTGCGGCGCCATGGACCAAATTGGTTATCAGAAGAAACGAGCAATTGGCCTAAATCAGATAAAAATTTCGATAATTCTAATGTTTTTTTGTCTTTACAGGTCACGGTTGAAGAACGCAATAATTCTGAAATCAAACCTGTATTCAATATTGAGGATTTTTCTTCATATAAACGAGTATTACGTGTCACAGCGTATATAAAACGATTTGTAAATATACTACATGGTAAAACTTATAAAACGAAATTTCTGTCAATGAACGAATTACAAGAAGCAGAAATTTATTGGATAAAATACATACAGAGCACTATTATATCAGATAACGCAAAAACATTTAAACGAGCTGAACTCGAATTCAAAGAGTTTGGTGATGTTGTAAATTCAGAAGAGCTTCAAGGATATGTAACAAATTCAAATATTTCCTGGCAATTTATTGTTGAACGTGCTCCATGGTGGGGAGTTTTCTATGAACGATTAGTCCAAAGCGTAAAGAGTATTTTACGAACTACTGTTGGGCGAATGACATTAACAATTGATCAGCTGCTAACATCACTAACGGAAGCTGAAGCTGTAATTAATGCTAGACCGTTAACTTATGTAAGTGCCGATCCTCTCGACTTATCGCCTCTAACACCAGCTCATTTCCTATCTGGAATATATTCTGCAATCAACACAGAATCAAACTTTTCTGCAGATGTTAATTTACGCGCGAAATGGAGATCCAGATTACGTACTACAACTTTATTTTGGAAACGTTTTAAAACGGAATATTTACAACAACTGCGTTCACATCATAATAACGCACAACGATTTTCTTCAAACGTTAAAGAAGGCGATGTTGTACTCGTCTATGATCAAGCAACGCCGCGAGTTTTGTGGAAGCTCGCTATAATTGATACAACATTTCCTGGTCGTGATGGAAAAGTACGAGCTTGTCTTGTACGGTTTTCCAACGGAACTAAACTTCGGAGATCAGTTCAGCATTTGTATCCCTTGGAGATAGATGATACGTCATACTCGCCCTCCGGAGGATGTTAAAAATATATAACTGTATAACTGTATAACAGTAAATAATTATTAAGAATTATTAGAACACTAACACAATAACAAAAAGATTTATAAAATCAATCAGTCATCATTTACTTGTCGGTCAGATCACAAGCATTTAATCGCACTTTTATAATATAAACATTAATATAGAATTAAACATTGTATTTCTAACGATTGTTTTTTAATGTACACCTCTTTCTAATCCTTTCTCGGAGTTTATTTTGACAGTTATAATGAGTAATATTTCCTTCTCAGACCAAACAGTTCTATCTGCCACCATATTGGCGCTGTAGTCGATATAAATTTATGAAATTTTTTTCGAACTTATTATATAGAGGTCGTACATGATTGAAATGTTCGGCAAAGTTGTAGAGGTTTTTATGGCGACTATTTCCGTCGAAGACCCAATAGTTCTATCTCCCACCATTTCCGCGCTGTATTCAATAACAATTTTTGAACTTAGATGAAACGTCACATTACAAAATATCTTATTATATGGACGTCCTAGACGATTACAATGTTCGGCAATATTGTGGAAATTATAATGAGTAATATTTCCGTCGAAGACGAAATAGTCCTATCTGCCACCGTATTGGCGCTGTAGTCCATAAAAATTTTTTAACTTTTTATATGGAAAAATCATGGAACGCTAACTCTGTAAAGCAGCGTGTCACATCAGTGTAAGCTGACTAACAATTGCGTCGTTTCTGTGCATAAGGCTGGCGCATACGAATATTGCATAGCGGAAAGCGGTCAGCGCATCTTACATACATTAACGGGCATTGCTTCTTACTGCGGCTACAATGACTCCGGTAAGAAACGTTTGCGAGTCGACAATTCTGCTCAATCACAACACGCTGACAATGCTTCCACGAGAACGCCTATGACTATTGCAGAACGGACGCGGGCACGTAGGGCTAGGCAACCTGCTCAACAAGTGGAACAAAAGCAACTCGCTGACAAGGCTTCGACGAGTACGACTATGACTGGTGCAGAACGGACGCGGGCATGTAGGGCTAGGCAACTTGCTCAACAAGCGGAACAAATGCAACTCGCTGACAAGGCTTCGAGGAGTACGGATATGATTGGTACAGAGGGGACGGTGATATATAGAGCTAGGCAACTTGCACAACAAGCGGAACAAAACCAACTCGCTGAAAAGGCTTCGACGGGTACGGCTATGACTGGTGCAGAACGGACGCGGGCATGTAGGGCCAGGCAACTTGCTCAACAAGCGGAACAAAGGCAACTCGCTGACAAGCCTTCGACGAGTACGGATATGACTGGTGCAGAACGGATGCGGGCATGTAGGGATAGGCAACTTGCTAAACAAGCGGAAGAAATGCAACTCGCTGACAATGCTTCGACGAGTACGGATATGACTGGTACGGAGGGGACAGGGTTATATAGAGGTAGGCAACTTGCACAACAAGCGGAACAAAGCCAACTCGCTGACAAGGCTCCGACGGGTACGGCTATGACTGGTGCGGAACGGACGCGGGCATGTAGAGCTAGGCAATTTGCTCAACAAGCGAAACAAATGCAACTCGTTGACAAGGCTTCGACGAGTACGGCTATTTCTGGTGCAGAATGGACGAGGGCATTTAGAGCTAGGCAATTTGATCAACAAGCGAAAAAAAAGCAACTCGTTGACAAGGCTTCGACGAGTAGGTCTTCGACAGGTACGGCTATAACTGGTATAAAGCGGACGCAAGCATTTCGGGCTAGGCAACTTGCTCAACAAACGGAACAAATGCAACTCGCTGACAAACCATAAAGAAAAGCTTCTATTTCACTTCTACAGTGTGGTCAAAAGCACACTTCCTTTTTTTTAAATCAATCCTTCTATATTTTTCTTTTTTTTCTCGAACATATTTATCAATTTGATAATTTCACTTCGCAAAAATTTAGTTTCCGCCATTTTATTAAATGCAAATGTCAAAAATTGGTATACCAGCGCTGTTTATGAAAATGGTATACCAGAATTGTCATACCAGAAAAATTGGTATACAAGCAGGGTCTACACTAGCTTTTTAGCAACCAATTTTGCTGGTATACCAGAAATATTGGCTAATGTAGACCCTGTGTTATAGGCTTTATTTATTAAAATATTGGTACCAAGTTTAAAAGTTATTTTACATTTTATTATTCACACTCTTTGTTTTCAATTTCAATAAATGACACGAGTGGCTTATAATAACTAAAGTGTGAAATGAAGGTTTTGGTTTGGATTTGAACAATATATTTTTAAAATACAGCGTCAATTACTATTTTCAATCTTGTTGTCGATTCAGTGCGACTACTACACATTTTTAAATTTAATTTGGTGTTGAGGCACTCAATCAAAGTGATCGCTGTATGCAATGCAAAATTAACATTAAAATCCCCATTTTAAATCATCGGAGTTAGAAAATTCGATGACCATTCTATTCTGTGTAATTGAAGATCCTGTACATGAGCTCATAAACTTTTTGTGGCATTAGTTTTCGGCACACTTGGAAAATGTTTTATTAAAATGATAAAATATTCACAAAACGATACACGCGAACAATTTACGACGCTATGAATTCTTTAGGTTCTATTTGATAATAAATATATCTTTACGAAACAGCGCACAAAGAAGAGACGAAGGTAATAGGAAACACTGTATTCTGTATTCTATGTATACGGCGCTCAGGAATCAGACAGAATAATAGCAAGGCAAAATTTCAGAACAAATTATTTTTTCTGAAATATGGGCATGTATTTATCTGCAAAATTTTTTTATGCAAAATTTTTGTTGTTATGAATTCTGATCGACTGGTATTTCATCTTGGTAAAAAAGTGTCGCTTTTTTAGCCTTTCATCGAGTTTCAAATCACTTCCAACGCGGCTAAAGAAGTTTTCACTTCAAAAATTTTCTCTTAAAAATACATATTGTTCTCTTTCTCTACCTATCATTTTTTTCAGATTACATTATGATAGTACAACATAGATAGAAATAAATCTAGCTTTAATAAACAATTCTAACACTTATATAACAAATAAGATTCACATTCATACAGGAACTAACACTTAAAGTATTTCTAATATGCATAACAAAAAATCTCTTCTACTCGTTTTGACGCGTGGTTTTTGTTTACAAAAATTGAGTTCAAAAATTTTCGATTGCTTCCTTTGTTTCATTCTTTCTTTAGTCCAAAATTCATAAGACTATTATAAGACTATTAATGCTCTACAATTATCTTATAGGAAGCATGATGTAAAATAGAATACATTTGACTTCATTTTTTCTAATTAAAATTGTAATTTTTTTTCCTTATTTTATGCGAAATTTTGAGTTTCTGTCATTTTCATTAAAGGTATTGGGAAGATCGCGTCGTTATTTTTTTCAAATCTATTTTGGTATCTTTCTCTTAAATGAAAGAATTATTTCATTTCTCTTTGAACAGTGAAGAAATAGAACTTGTTCTGTTTGCTCAATTATTCTAACCATGCCCTAATTAACGTATAACAAGAACCAAATTTTTTTTGCTAAAACAATTGTACAAATACAAGTCTGATTTTAACAAATAGTTTTATCCAACCTTCAAAAAACTTCGATTTCGGCGTACGAACATTTTTCTATATTTATTTGATTTTCATGCTTAACGTACGAAGCCGATATTTGCACGCGAGTTCAAATGAAAATAAGGTGTTTCGAAATTAGGTTTCTCATATATCACCAAAATCAAGGCTGTTCCTAGGTTGTTTGCTGCTTAATATTATTAATCATAAAAACACTTATCTAACTCAATTAATGCTGGACGAATTTTTATGAAACTTGTAATATGCATTCTAGGTAGATAGACCAACTTGAAACATAGGATGGTTTTCATGAGGAAAAAAATACTTTAACCAATTTTCATTCAAATTGCTTCAAAAATACGGCCGCAATTTTACCTATATGCAGACGAACAGATAGACAGATAGGACATTACATAAGAGTTCTTGGAAATGATTTTGATGTAATCGAGGTTCTCATGGTGCATATTTAATTCTATCTCTCATCGCTTTGACGTTAGAGTCAATATAATTTTCTAAGTAAAATTTCTGTTATATTCGTGCTTTTTCTTGTTTTGCGGCTACTGACAAGTATTGATTCAGTTTTTTGTTCCGCTAGCTCCAAACACACGGTTTGAAGTCACTTTTTGATGATTTTAATCGCCTCGTTGGCGATAAGTTCTCTAGTTCTTTTATGTATTTTGCGTTCACGACGAGAGCCTCTTCAGGGATCTGGAGTGGTACGACATTATCGTACATTACGTTCCAGAAAATTGAGCCAAGCACTGATATTTGTGTCACCCCTGCCGTAATATTATATTACTTGCAACGTTCGTCACTGTCATATTCGAGCACTCTGTTACTAAGATAGTTTGTAATGATTTTTTGTATATAACTGGGAATTTTGGGTTTTTCCAGTGCTTTTAAGGTGTGGCCCATTTGGCCGTGTCGAAAGCGTTTTTCACGTATAGTGAAATGTCCACGTCTATAACGCAGTACTTTTTGATCCACTCTTCCAACTTTTCCCCTGTAAAGCTTCTTTTGCCATAGTTACGAATGGAGCGTGCTTTGCTGAAGCCAAACTCTCTATCTGACAGCCTGGTTTCACTTACAGTGGCCAAAGTTAATCTATTGTGGATAATACGCCCCAGTATCTTTCTCATGAAGATTGGTATCCAGCTGGTTTCCCTGATTTGGGTAGTAGTACCAGCCGTTGCCTCTTCCACTTGTCAAGAAATATCCCTTCTTCAAGTCAGAATGGCATGGTGTTAACAAATATATCTGGGGTACACTGGGTAGCTGTCTTGAGTACTTCGTTTAGGATCTGGCCCGCCAGGTGCTCTTGTTGTCCTGCTAGAGATTTTTAGAAGTTCCTCCACTGTCACCTCAGGAATCTCTCTGGTTGCATCTGCGACTTCTTGTTCCGTGCTGAGAGTAAGCGACGTAGAAATTTAGGACATTTCTCTGTTGAGTTCTTTGGCCTTTTATTTTTGGGATTACGCACTTTGCTCTATAAGCATTTCAGCCTTCTGAATCCTCCTTATATGTACCACATTTTCGGATAGCTCTGATAGACTTGGGCGGTGTTAACTTTGTGAAAAATATATGCATAGTTGTATTCTCCTCTAGTCGCTAAGACAATCGCATTAGGTCTAGCTTTTGTCAGCCTTCTGCTGCGGTATTCTTCATTTTTCTCATTCCTTTTGTTGGTGACTCTTCGCCATTCTATTAAGTCGTCTTTGGTTTCACCTGTATCATCCTGCATTACTCCTCTACTTGACTCTTTCGGCGTCATATTATTCTTGGTTCGGAGAGTCTATGGCATCGCTCTGTTTACCCTTGAAATGATAACTCCTTATCTCCTTCGCTTAGTGAAACCCTTTTCCAAAGCTCTGAGCCTATTGTGCATCGACGTTGCTACAGAGGTTGGCTCATCCATTATCTCTGTTTCTAATTAGCTGCCCGTCCGTAACTCCGTTCGTATGGTAATGCCTTGTCTTCCGATGTTTCCGCCACCTTTTTTTTCTTTTACCTTCTTGTTGCCCCTCAATGCGCTCCTATTTATAAATTACATACACTGCAGCTAAAACAATGAGATTTGGCAGTAGTAGATTTTGCTATTTAGGGCCAGCTTAAGCTTAAGCAAGATTCTAGGCTTAAGCTTAGCTCTTTTATTTTTACATTTCACTGTGCCGGCTTAAATGGTTTTGACAAGTGGGCACTATTATGAATATTCCTTCGTAACTTGCAAGCGTGAATGATTTGAAATACATTTTAAAAGTCAAAATTTTTTTGATATTTATGCATTCGCTGTCAAACTGAAAACTATATTGCTAGCTTAAGCTCTATTTAAGCTCTGAATAATCCGCACTGTGAAATGCAGTTTGTAGCTTAAGTATTGCTTAAACCATTTTTTTTTGAAGAACACATTCTAGAACCTTGTTTTGGCAAAAAATAAAAAAAAAATAGAAAATCAATCAAAATTTTTCGCTGTCAGCAAAATATCTCGAGTGTGCGCAAATTTGCCGATTTTGCGCGCTCGAATTAACTCGAGTGTGCTAGTTAAGGGGTTAAGCAACAAACTAGGCTTAGGCACTATGAAATCGGCCCTTAACATATTTGACTTGTGATTTTCCGTTTCAAATAATATTTTACATGCTATTTCGGTAATTATTTACAGTGATTTATGTAGCTTAATTCAATATTCTTATGCTTCTTTATGAAAAATAGGCACATACGTACATACATACATACATATATATATAGATATTCATATAAATACATTTGATATATTTTGCATTAACAGACAAGTGGTGATTTGAAATTAGCTAGACGTTGTTTAAAGCTATGTCTAACAGCAGATGCATCAAACGGAGCTGCACTCAATAATATAGCGATTTTAGCTGCGCAATTTGGTTTATTATCTGAGGTTAAATCTTATCTCATAGCTGCAAAGAATTCAACACCAGTCTCTATTGAAATTCAGAAAAATTTGGTATATTTAGATAATATTTGGAATTAAAATACCATATTAAATTATTCTTATTGAAAATAATATTATTCTTTTAATGCATAACCCCTGAATTAGATTGAAGCAGCAATAGCAAATTTTTTTAAATGAAATTGACTAAATTGTATACATTTTATTAGGGTCGTTATAAAGGCGCCAAATTATTCTTTTCCAAAAAAAAATTTCTAGGAAATAAAAACATTTTAAAGGGAAATAATATTGGGAAAACCACGCAATTATGTGCATTCCGTATGCATTTAGTTGCAATGGAGTTACCGGGTAACAGGAAAGCAAGCAAATTTATTTTTCAAAACTTGGACCGCCAAATTTTCTTGCTGTTGCTGTCGTTTAAAGGTACGGTTTCGCTGGGAGCTGTTGACAGCAGCCGTTAACAGCGGCTGTCGACGGCAGCGTTTGAACAGCGCCGTTAACTGTTTTGGTTGCAGCCGTCTAACAGCTGGTTATTGTCAAATCTAAGTGCGGAATTAAATATAAAATAATTATGGGTTTCATGACAATATTATTAATTGAACAGGAGGAAGAAGAAGAATTTCTAAATTTATTACTATTGAATAAAAGGCAGTCTATTAATAATATTTTTAAATCTCGTGATGAAGAAGGATGCTTTAATCTTATAAATGGTCATTTAAATACATCTGGTGAATATTTTAGACTGAACCGAATATATATTACATATATTACAAATTATAAAAGAAGATTTAATTAAAAACATTTCAAATGCTGTAAAAACTCGATTAATAATCTATTCACTTCAATTCTATTCAAACGAACAGCTTCGACAGCGCCGCGAGACTGGTTCAAAAGCAGTCGAACGGCAACAGCCGCCGATGAGCTGTTGACAGCCGCCGATGAGCTGTTGACAGCCGCCGATGAGCTGTCGAACAGCGTGAATGTAACAACCAAGCGTAGGCATTAATTCGTCTTTACGATATCTGTGTCTGAAGCAACGATTTTCAAGCCGCACTGTCAAATTTTGGACGGGAAAAAATTGCTTTTTTTAATTTATAATTTTTAGTGCGTTTCGGATTCCAAACCAAATTCTTTTGAATTAAATAATGAAAGTTAATAAATTTCCTACATAAAGTGTATAATTTCTGGGTGTAATAACAACCAACATCCAAAAATTCGTGGAATTTCCCTTCACAACTAAGTTTGACATATTTTTTATTAAAATGTGCGAATTTTCGTTCTTGCTGTATAAAAAAAAGTTTTTATGGAGTTTATTTACTTCTTGGTAATCAAATAGAAAATATGTTAATTCATAAATTAGTAAAAAATTCGTTTTTTTTTTAATCCACGCCGAAACGTCAAATCCCACTTTTTTTTTATTTTAATTTTAACGAAATCTACCAGTGACAGTCATTTTTTGGTTAAAATTCGTCGAAATTTTTGAAAATTCAGCATTTTCAGTTTTAAATGTTTTTTTTTTGGTTGTAAAGTTTCCAAAAAATGAGGCTCTATGTATGAAATGGCTTTCGGCTATTGGGTTACGCAGGGAAAAAAACATGTAGGCACATACATGTTTATAATTATTATTTAATAATTTAATTTTGTAAGTTTAAGAAAACTTGATTTTTGTAGCAATCAAACAAACATTTTTTTGCAATTCGGATGTTCCAGAATGCATGAGATTTTGGCCCATTTGCAATGATGCCCCTCCTAATTCCTGTTTTTAACGTCACCACTACGCCGCACACCCAAGCAATAAAAATGCAATTGTATTCCAAAAGTGCTTCAATTTCCCCTGCGAAAGGCCTATCCATATTTTCCCTAATCTAAGGTAACAATTCACACGGTTCTGACATAAGAAGAGTCATTTTCAAGAGCTCCCAGCGAAAGCGTACCTTAATGTGTTTCAAAAAGCAGCATTCACGACGTTCGCTGTTGCTGTTGCTGCTTCAATCTGATTCAGGGGGAATTCGACCCATTTAAACGCATGTTTTCTAAAATTTTTGCTGTTGCTGTTGCTGCTTCAATATAATCCAGCCTTAGATTAGGGAAAATATGGATAGGCCTTTCGCAGGGGAAATTGAAGCACTTTTGGAATACACTTGCATTTTTTTGCTTATGTGTGCGGCGTAGTGGTGGCGTTAAAAACATGAATTCGGGGGGACAACATTGCAAATGGGCTAAAAGCTCATGCATTCTGTAACATCCGAATTGCAAAAAAATTGTTGCGTGTGATTGATAAAAAAATCAAGTTTTCTTAAACATACAAAATTAAATTATTAAATAATAATTATAAACATGTATGTGCCTATATATTTCCTTTCCTGCGTAAACCAATAGCCGAAAGCCATTTCATACGTAGCCTCATTTTTTGGAAACTTTAAAACCAAAAAAAAAGCATTTAAAACTGAAAATGCTGAATTTTCAAAAATTTCGACGAATTTTAAGGATTGCCCCCATTTTAACCAAAAATGACTGTCACTGGTAGATTTCGTTAAAATCGAAATAAAAAAAAAGTGGGATTTGACATTTCGGCGTGGATTCAAAAAAAACCAATTTATTATTAATTTATGAATTAACATAATTTCTATTTGATTACCAAAAAGTAAATAAACACCATAAAAACTTTTTTTTATACGGCAATAATGAACATTAGCCCATTATAACAAAAAATAAGTCAAACTTAGTTGTGAAAGAAAATTCCAAGAATTTTTCGATGTTGTTTGTTATTACACCCAGAAATTAAACACTTCATATTGCAAATTTATTAACTTTGATTATTTAATTCAAAAGAATTTGGTTTGGAATCCGAAACGCACTAAAAATTATAAATTAAAAAAACGCAATTTTTTTCCCCTCCAAATTTGACTGTTCGGCGTGATAATAAATGCTTCAGACACAGATATCGTAAAAACGAGTTAATGCCTACGCTTGAATCCAGCCTATAAGGCTTTACAATGGCAGGGCAGAGAATAAGGAAAGACAAAAAATATGAACGAATGCTTGTTTATGCATGTCAAATCAATAAAACCGATTACAATGTGCATAAGCAAGAAGAACCATTTGACTCAAAAAATTGAAAATCGTTTATAAAATAAATTTTCAAAAAAAACCCATATGGTCGTCATATTTCATGAAAAAATATTTGCAATTCAACTGTCAAAATGTCCGTACTGAATGTAATAAATGACTTGTCTTGCTTAAACATAACGAAACGGAAATAAAATTTAACGAAAGCTTGGCTATGCACATTGTAATTCAGCATTTACCCTCAATCTCCATGGAAACAAAATGTCTACACGTTTTTGCTAATTCTCTACCTACTCATATCAAACGTCGTCAACAATAGTACAGAGAGAAAGGCAGAAGGAATGGACCATAGAGTTATATTAACTAGAGATATTAATTTTCTGTCTCATGTGCGCCGACAGAGGAGAATATGAAACTTGGATTTATTTGTATGGAAAATAAAAACAACGCGAATTTTATATGCTAATTGAGGGGAAACCAAGTTAAATTATTATATCGTATTGGTTAAGCGGCGAGTCGTTATCTCCGAAACTTGGAAAACTTGGGCTTCTATCGTTTGGAGTAAGCGAGCGAGAAGATAAAATAGTGACCATTTCTCCTCCATAATTATGTATGAAAACGAGAGAAATGAAATCTCCAGTTAATGTAACTCTATGGAATGGACTTTTTATATGCATGTGGGAAAGAGGAAGAAAAGTTCAAAAAGAAGCAAAACGTATGAGACATTTTTCAAGTCATTCTTCCTACATGTATATCAAAGTGTAACTAATGATAGAGTGTGGAAAGCTAGCGAAGTAGCCAGAAAAAGCACATGGCAATAAGTGCGAAAGAATAGGCAAGAGTGCATACTGTTTCCATAGGCAAAATCCATCAGGAAGAGAGAGAATGAAATGTTCTTAAAAAAGCACATGAAAAATTTTTAAAAACCTTACGTTTCTTCTAGTATTTGTGCATTCCCATATAAATTTCAACACGTGCTTCTTTGCTAAGATTATATTTCTCTTTCACCCCTTGTTACAATACGTAGCTATCTATGCCAGTAGTGGATAGAACATTTTTTGAAAAAGAACAGGCAAAATTTGAAAAACAGCGATACGGTAAGGATAGAAAGTTTCCGAACTTTATTATTAGTTACACTTTGATGTATATACTACAATTTCACTTTTCCAGGTCTAAATTATGTATAAAGTGCGATGTACAGAAATTGCTTATATTGTGTTGAATAAAAATTGTGAAATAATTGTATTTTTTAATTTTTCTCCGACACACTGAATTGGAATGACATTTTCATCTGAATTTAACATTTGATTTGACACTAATTTTGGTCTGTAAATACCCACTATTACTTCGTTTACGAAATATCGGATGGAAATGAGACTCAGTTTCGACCTACTAAATTTTCGATCATTAAATCCGCGGTATTCGTCCTATATGATCGTCCTTATGACTTAGGCCTTAGGCGTCGGTTATAGCTTCATCATTATAATGCATGAAATAATTTTGCAAAAGAAATGAACCTATTACAAAGATTATTCCTTTAAAAAAAATAATACAAAACCAGGGAAATAGTGTAATAAAAAGATTTTAAATAAAAAATCTTAGGTATATCACGTAATTTGTTCTTTATAATTGTTTTTATAATTTGAATGATGAAACATGTTTTAATCGATCACCTGTTTTGCGAACTGTGTGTCAATTTCATTTCATTCCACTGGAGAACTGCCAAGTTGATTCCTTCATCAGAAATTTTTCGTCCTCTCATACGAATGTCAGAGAAACTTTTAGTCAGATTTTCGTTCACAGCTAAGTCGTGTAATGGTTTTTTTTCATCGAATTCAATTTTATTATTTCTTCCTTTTCCTTTTTTACCGATGAGCCACAAATTTTATGCATTTTTTTTTTTATATTTTTATATATTATAATTATTTTCTTATTGGGACGCTGAAGTTTGAGGTTCGCACATCGACGTTTTTGACATTAATATGTCTTTAGCCTGGGGTCATGGAAAAAAATGCGAGACGAAAACGCGTTACGAAACGCATGCAACACATTTTGAAACTAATATGAAAAAAAGTGCATTAAGAATGGAATTGAATTGAATTGAATTGAATAGTTTAATTTCTCTTCTCTTCTGGCAGAACGATATTTACACAAACATTTGTTTTTTTTTCACAGTAATTAATAATTATTTAATTTAGAAAAAGGTAAGTTTTTTATATTTCTTAATTTTCTTTCTTGTTTTTTTTTATTAAAAGAATTTTCTTAGAAAAGTGTTGTGTTATTTTGTTGTAGATTAATATACACTTTATTAATTACAAAAAATATTCTTTATTTAGATTTTAATGTGGTTACAATTAGATAGATTTTGATCTGATGTTTTCTATGCGTCTTCTCGCTGTCACTTATGTATGCTGAATGAATGTCTTCGTCTCGTCGTATTTGACAGCTTCTCTAAGTTTGACCCACTTTAGATTGTGCGTACACGATCTATAACATCCTATTTTTCTTTTTTTATTTTGCCGATTTCGTAGTCCGTTTGCCAAAGTGGTGGACGAATTTTATCTCTCTTACGTAGGTTAATTTTCTTATGGATTGGAGTTGATGTAACTGGTTCTGTTTCGTCTTCACCACACACATCTGATGATGTTGTCGGTATTATGTGTGTTGAAATATCTGGTTCACCGCTATTCTGATCGTTTGGAATTTCGATGCTTGTGTTTTGAGGTATAGCATTTTGATTGATCAGATTGTTTGTATTGGTGCTTTTTGTCGATCTTATGTGTATGGCATTTCTATGATATTCGCGACCATTGAAACTAAGTAGATATGACCTATTTTTTAGTTTTGTTATTATTTGTGCCGGTCTCCAGAACTTGTCTTCCGGATGTAATTTGAAAAATACTAGATCTCCACTTTCATGGGGCTTTAGACATTTTGCGGTGCGGTCGTAGTGTTGTTTATTGTATGTTCTCTGTCTGTGGATTGCTTCAGGAACATTTTTTACTACATGTTGATCTAAGTCAATGATGGGTATTATGCATCTTAATTTTCTGCAGAAAAATCTTTCTGCTGGGCTGGATGTGAGTTTGTTTGGAGTGTTTCTCCATACCTGGAGTGCTTTGTAGAAATCTGTGCCACTATCTATACTTTTTTTTATCAGTGTTTTTGCTATTTTTACTGCTGCTTCGGCCTTTCCATTGCCCTGTTGGTGTATTGGATTGGATGTATGGTGCGTAAATTCCCAATTCTTTGAAAACTCTATAAATTCTTGTGATGAGAAGTTTGTACCATTATCTGTAATTACGGTTTCTGGAGTACCATATCTGGAAAAGTTCTTTCTACAAATTTGGATGGTGGTGTTCGTGTTCATATCTTTAAGTTCATCAATTTCAAAAAAATCTGAGTAGTGATCTACTGTTAATAGGAACTTTTTTTTTATCTGATTCTGGTTTATCTCAAATGCGGCCATGCTGATTCTTTGGAAAACTTTTGTCGGTATCTCGTGTGTAGTCATTGGTTCGTGTTGTTGATTGGGACTGAATTTGATACAAGTGTCGCAACTTTGTATTCTTTGTTTTATCTGTTTGTTTATGCCGGGCCAGAAAATAGTTTCTTTAGCAAGTTTTATTGTATTTTCGATTCCCAAATGGGAATAGTGAAGTCGGGATAACATCTCATTTCTTAGGTTGACTGGAATTATTATACGGTTGCTTTTTAACATTAGTTCATTTTGATAATGTAAGTCTTCTCTATATGGAAAGTATGGTTGTACAGCTTCGGGCAAAGCTTTTGCTTTTTGTGGCCAGCCGATTTTTACTACTTCTCTTAGTTTAGACATTGTTTGGTCAATTGTTGTTTCTTTTCTTATTTTCTCGATTGTATTGCTGGAGACTCTGATGTTTTCAATGCTATTGATATTGTCGTATTCGCTTAGTATTTTGTCAATCTTGTATATGCTGTATTGTTTTTCTATACTCGATGTTACTTCTGGTGCTCTAGATAATGTGTCTGCTATATACATTTCTGTGCCTTTGGTATATTTTAATGTTATGTTATATCTTTGTAATGATAATATCATACTCTGTAATCGTGTTGGTGCTAAAATGAGTGATTTTGAAAATATATTGATTAACGGGCTATGATCAGTTTCGACTATTATATTGTTTCTGCCACATAGGTATTGGTCAAAACGATTGCAGGCAAATACTATGGCCAACATTTCTTTCTCTATTTGTGCATAGTTTCTTTGCGTTTTTGAGAGTGTTTTTGAGGCGTATGCTACTGGAAGATCGTCCTGTTTTAGAACACAACCCATTGCGAATGATGACGCATCTGTTTGTATAACGATAGGTTTGTGTATGTCGTAATATCTCAAAACTGGGCTTTGTGTTAATAATGTTTTTAGATCTTCGAAGGCTTTAGTTTGTATTGGTCTCCAGATATAATCTTCTTCTTTTCTAGTTAGTTTTCGTAATGGCTCTGCGATTTGTGCTAAGTTTTCGAGGAATTTTCCCAGATATGTTATCATTCCAAGAAACCTCATTAATTCTGCTTTGCTTTTAGGTTCCGGCATGTTTGTTATAGCCGAAATTTTCTCGGTGTCTGCCTTAAGACCCTCGCTCGTAAGTATATGTCCATAAAACTTTATTTGTTCAAGACCGAATCTGGCCTTTTCTTTATTGAGCTTCAAATTTTTTTCTTGTAGTCGTTTGAAAAGGCTTTCTAGATTTTTGTTATGATCCTCTAAGGCTTCTTCATGGCTTTCTCCACTACCAAATACTAGTATATCGTCTGCAATACATTCAATCCCCTTTAGACCTTGTAGAATTTCGTTTTGTCTTTGCTGGAATATCTCCATTGCTGGTTTGATCCCGAAGGGTAGTCTCAGGAATTTATAATTTCCAAATGGAGTACTAAAGGTGGTTAATTTGCAGGTTTCGTCGTGTAATTTGATTTGCCAGAATCCATGCTTTGCATCTAGTATAGAAAATATTTTGGCGTTCTTTAACTCTGGTATGATTTCTTCAATTGTGTTAGTTGGAAATTTCACGTCTACTAATGCTTTGTTTAGTTCCGTTGGGTCGAGACAAATTCTTAATTTGTTGTTTTTCTTTACCAGGACTATGTTGCTAAGCCAATCTGTTGAGCCGTGTTCAGGAGCAATAACACCTAAAGCTTCCATTTCTTCTAATTTTTGTTTGAGTTCGTTTCTCAAGGCTATTGGAACTCTTCTAGGCGCTTGTTTTCGGGGGCGAATGTTCGTGTCAATTTCTAACTTTATTTCTTTCTCAAGTTCTCCTAGCCCAGTAAATACGCTATTGTATTTTTCTATAATTTGTTGTGTGGTTTGTGTTTTGTTTTGTATTCTTATTTCTTCACATATTTTGATGACATTTAGTTGCTGACATGTTTCTGCTGAGATTATTGGAATGTGTACTTTATCAATAATCGTAAATTTTGTTTTCAATGAGTTAGATTTACTCGTAACTATTAAGTCTATTTCACCAAGGGGTTTAATTGTGTATCCATAAAACCCTTTTAGCCGAATATTAGTATTGTTGATGATAGGTTTCTGCATATTAAGTATTCGGCATAGGTTATGATATCCTATAACGTTAACTGATGCTCCTGTGTCTAACTGACACTCTGTATCTTTATGTTTTTGTTTGTTTGAACCTATTCCAATTTTTAGCTTGATTTTTGCGTTGGCATTTGTTGTTGGTGTGTTTATTGAAAGTATGCCAATATCTTCTGGAACAATTGTTTTAATTCTCTGTGAGTTTTGTTTTTTTAGACATACTCTTGCATAGTGTCCTTTTTTGGAACAGAAATTGCAGGCTACGTTTCTAGCAGGACAATCTTCTAAGGATCTATGTTGTGTTAAGCCGCAATAAAGACATTTTGTATTTTGTGAACGCGGTTGATACTTTAACTCTTCTGAGTGTGTGTTACTTTGTTTGATTTTGTTGACATCTTCGAATTGGTTGTCTTTTGAATCTATAACTGTTAGTTGTGCTGCTGATGCTTCTTTTGATCGACAAATTTCGATTGCTGTTACTAATGTGACGTTTTTGTCGAGCCACAGTCTTTCTCTTAAGTTTATATCTTTGATTGAACATATGATTCTGTCTAACAATAAGTCTTCCGAAAGATCACCATATTCACAATTTTTGATGAGACTTTTTAAACGAATGAAATATGCGTCATACGACTCGTTGGTATCTTGTTTAGCTAAGTTGAAGATGGCTCTTTCGTATCTTTTGTTGTGTTCGGGCGTTATGTTTCTACCTATGGCTTCTAATAGGTTATCACACGTTAATTCGTCATGTTCTGAGATTGTGAAATGCTGATATTGCTTGAATATATCGTCTCCAATTACTGATAATAGGATTGCTTTTTGTTTTTGTTGGCTTTCTAGATTCAGCCCGCTAGCTAGACTATAATTTTTCCACGTGTTCTTGAAAAAATTAAAATTTGAGGTTATGTCTCCCTCATGAATATTAATTGGTTTTGGAAATGGAATATTTGTAATATTTGTTGTATAAACTGATTTTCCTATTTCTTCTTTCAGCGATTTATTTTCTTCTCTAAATTTTTGTATAGATTCTTCTAAGGTCGCTAACTTTTGTTCTAAAAGTTGTATTTCTGCCATTTTGTTTTTTTTTATGCACCAAATAACAAATTTATTTCTGATTTCAAAATGCTTACCTTTCCACATCTGACACCATGTGTTATTTTGTTGTAGATTAATATACACTTTATTAATTACAAAAAATATTCTTTATTTAGATTTTAATGTAGTTACAATTAGATAGATTTTGATCTGATGTTTTCTATGCGTCTTCTCGCTGTCACTTATGTATGCTGAATGAATGTCTTCGTCTCGTCGTATTTGACAGCTTCTCTAAGTTTGACCCACTTTAGATTGCGCGTACACGATCTATAACAAGTGTGGTGGATTTTCAGCAAATAAAGTTGTTTGAAGAACCATGTATTTTATTACTACCTTACACTGACAAAAATCAAATCAATAGCGTACCAATAAAAGACATATTAATGATCTCATGTTTTTCCCCCATAATGGAGATATTCGTTCCTTTTCGCTTTTTTTCATGACCCAGGGTAAAGACATATTAATGTCAAAACCGAACACCGAAGCAAGCAAATAAGAAGAAGAAAAGAAAAAAGACTAAAAATAAGAAGGATAAGAAGAATAAGAAGAAAAAGAAGAAAACGGGTAACAGACCAGGAGGCAGGAAAAAAGAAGAAATAGGAGAAGAAGAAAAAGAAAACAAGATAAGCAAGCATTAAGGGTGAATTAGGTACTTTAAAAAAAAATTCCTGCACATGGATTTGAAGCTTGCTAGAGAGGTACAAAACTTGACTAGATTCGGCAAACAATTCCAAAGTCTAACAGCCCTGGCGTGAAAAGAACGGTCTAACACCAGCGATAAAACAAGAGGTGCAGCCAGGTTTCTGGTACGGCAAGATTGCCCAAACTCAAGTATAGTTACATTATAATTGCATAAAGCATTGTCTTCTAGATATTTTCATCAGGCCAGCACATAGACGACAAAGACGTCTTAACTTCAAGTGTGTGAAAAAGAAAAATAATTATGAAGCACGAAGCTTGAAGTAAAGAAGCACGTTACTAATGTAATTAGCCTTAGAAGCTTGTTTCTCTCTTTTATACTAAAGACATATTAGCAGCGATAATCTCGATTATCTCACGCTTTAATCGTGTAGTATGTCTAGGGCATTAATCTTCGTGCTTAATTAATATTTCTCTTTTCCACACTCTTGAAGTTAAGACGCCATTGTCATCTACATGCTGGCCTGATGAAAATATCTAGAAGGCATTGCATAAAGGGACCACTCCTAACACGGTATAGCAAATTGGTAAACTGAAATGCGTGCAAGCAGCCTAATGTTTTCGCCCATAGGAATCAAAAAAGTTTTATTACGCAACTTGATTATTTTTTCGAAGATTTTTCGCACGTTTGACAGCTTATTCTGATTAGTCAGGGAAAACTTAAAATAATCTGCACTCCTGACAACGTTTCGCAAATATAATTTTTCATATTAGCAGAAATGACTTTAGGCAGTCAGTTATTTTGAATATTAAATAAAATGTAAAATACAAATTCTAATAATTCCCTTTTTCCTGACATTTTATACAATTTAATAGCTATTCGTATTCACTTCCAAAAGAAAAACCCGTTAAAAAATTTCAAAATTGCCTTTGTCAAAAACGAAAAATTTATCTTCGCAAGTTTGCGAAAATAATCACCTCCAGGGTTCCGTTCACTCGATCACATCGGTGTAAAAAAAAGTCGGTGTAAGTTAATGTCAAAAAAGCCGGTGTCGAAAAATGTAAGTTGTTTGCGAGTGAACGGTCGTAGTCGTAGTCGTAGTCAATTAGTGTCATTTCGAAATGTCAATTGGAGAAAATGCGCATTTATAGGTTAATTTATGTATTGTAATTATTAAAATTACTTTCATGAAATCTGTTTATGTTTAATATTTAATTTAGTAACAAATTTTTACATAAAAAACATATTTTATTATTTCACTTTTTTTTATAAATTTAATATTTTAAATTTTTTTCGAATATAATTCAACGACTTGAATATAAATTTATTACTAAAACTATAATTTTTCTATAAATATGCCAAATAATTAAAAGAAAATAGTGAATTCACAAAAATTTGTTTTGAATTCAAAATCAAACTGACGAAATAGAAATGACAATAATCGACTACGGTCCATGACATTGGTTGAAAAAAGTTACTTTTTTTACACCGGTGTGATCGAGAATCAGAATAAGGTACGAAAGGAAATAAACAAATAATATTTTTTTAATAACAGATTTTGAAAGTTAAAGTTAAAAAAATTAAAGTGAAAAATATTAAACTCATACAAAATCGAGGGTCCACCTACATTGGCACTTAAAATCCTACTTCAGAACAGCGATTCAGGCGTACATTTGTCGACATTCGAAGTCACTTTTCCAAGTCACCACATATGGTTGATAAAATGCTTCAGTATGTGTGTAAATAAACATGCACGAAGTCATTAAGTTCGAAACACATGTGTTTCTTATTCGTCATTTTTTGTTTTCTTTTAACTAAAAATTTTTTTTTTTGTAAAAATTTAGCCCTATTCTGTGTACACATTTTATGTTATGTTATGTTAGATTTGACGTAAAAGAATATTTTTCGTTAATTTCGTATTCTGCACGCAAATTTTATGTTATGTTAGAGTATTTTCTTATTTCACATAGAGCGAATGTAAAATTATCTGAATAGGTCATGTTAGAATATTTTAGGGAGCATTTGCCAGAAATTTGAGCGATTATTAAAAAAAGAGAAATATTTTCCATACTGCTCATGCGCATTGCCGATTAAATGGAGTTCAAAAAAATTGTAGTTCACCATACATACATATTTCTTTACATATTTTGTAATTTCATATAAAAAATATTTCATGAGGATAAAGCTTTAAAAAAAATTCAATCAGACATGTTAAAATGATAAAAGCATTTAAAAATATTTATGTTTCAACACTAAATATTTGGAAAAAATTTAACCTAACTTTTAAAAATTAGATAAATATTGCGTCATATTTACTTTTATTTAATTATTAATTAACTAATTTTTATCTTTCTTCGATAATTTTCTTAAAAAGGGCCTTAAAAACAGACAAATTAAAAAATTATTTGAACTTCAAATACTAATGTACTAGAAAAGTAAGAAAATCTACTACATTTTCTAAACCAAAAATATCCCGTGAAAGAATTTTCGCAGAATACGAAATTTCAAAATATTTTAGAAATTATTTCAGAAATGAGGGGAAATTAACATAACATAACATAACCTACCGCAGAATAGGGCTAAATATTAGAAAAAAATGATTTTATTTAGTTTAGTGCAAAATAGTACTAAAGTAAAAATTAATTTGGTTGAGAATTAATCGTTAAACAGAAAAAAATTTTGTTATTTAAAATCAACGAAATCTTTCATACAATTTGCTAACAGAAAAATACTGACTAGCTCGAGAACACGTCAGAAAAATTGGTGACAAAAAATTTCCCGACGGTATAAATAATTTCCTTTTCGAAATTAGATTTAGCGAGGTGGCAAACCCTTTTTTTCATATTAGGGAAATTTTTCAAAAAGGGTGGCAATAAACGTCGACAAATGTACGCCTGAATCGATGTTCAGGGCTTGTACTTTATAGGAAAGGAAGCTTTTTTTGAGTAAGGACGTGAAGATAGAACGGGTAATTTTTGATTTTTTCCGCTTGCAGGAGAAATTGGAAGAATTCCTACTAAATCACACGGCCCATCTGTATAGCCCTTCTTAGTAATGACGTAATTTATTTGTGGATAGATTTTTGACATTTCGCGCCGAAATTTTGTTTCTATTGAATACAACTTGTGTTGATTTGTATCGAAAAACATATAAATATTAATTAATTTTAATAAAATTAACGTGAGTGAAGTGAAAATATAACAAGGTAAGAGTGATATTTCTGTAAATTGTGAAAAACTTAAGCTTTTAGAATAAAAATAGTGCAAATAAAAAATAAAATTGAAAATTTTCTATTGCCGGTGATATTTGGAAATACCGAATTTAAAATGCATTTCCAAAGAAAAATAAAATAACATAAATTTGAAGAATATTTAGGAAAACTTAAAGGAATCTGTGCTGGACAATATGGATTATTATGAACTTACTTTTTCGCGGCCTAAGTGAGGTAATTTTAATTTTTTTACATGTTTTAAGGAAGTGCCGAAAAATGCATTTCCAAAGGTAAGAATTTTTATGAAATATTGCAGAAAATAATTTTCCATGATTATCTATCTACAAAAAAAAAAAACATATTTAAAATTACTAATATCTTGCAGATGCGTGTATGTTGTTTTCCCGAATGTCCTTCTACGTACGCGAAAGGAACAGAATGCCATATGTTTCAGTTTCCACGGAATGAAGAAACATATCTCCCGAAAAAATTTTTAGAGTAAGTAAGAACACTGTTATATGCTCAAAGCATTTTGCAGACTACTTTCTGGTGAAATTTGATATGCTGAAATTGGCTGATGGTATCAAAAATGTTCGTTCTTATGTACAATTTTTTTAACGCTATGTATTTTAGGATCTGAAGTTCCTGTCACACGAAAATGGACCTTAAAACTGGACGCTATCCCAACTATTTATCCAAATCTTCCCAAATACTTGACGAAAACCGTCACAAAAAGATAAGATCCGGAAAATCGTCGGAGGGAATTGGAGAAGAGGAACGGTGAAATCAACAAGAAGTGGATCAAGGCTGATACAATGGAGTCCCTACAGGATATTTTCAAAATGGATAAGTATAATTCCAGAGATTGGATTTTGATATTCAACTCTGGAAAAGCATTTTTTTTTTCAATTTATCTTTTGAACCTTGCCCTCGTTCATTCTCAATAGACAATAATTTTGATGTTGAAATATTTATATCTCAACGTAAAATAAATTTGTCAAAATTCAAATGCATTTTAGGATCGACTCTAGAATGCAAATTATTTTCAAAATTAGAAAATTTAATCGCGCGTTTGGAGACGTTAGAAGACGATTCCATGGCTGAATTTTCGAAAGATTCTTTAGTCAAAAATATTCAAAATGAAATCGAACTCCTTATTGAAAATGAAACAGATGACAGCACAAAAATAAAGTCTTTAAATTTTATAAAAGAGCGAATAAATTTGCTTTACATTCCTATACACAATTCCTACATCACTATCGATATACAATTTTAGGTAAAATTCAACTTTCACTACACATATTTGAATCAAAGCTCGGTAACATAATTTGCGATTTTAAATTATATCACTTTAACATTATAATTAATCATAAAAATTCATTTTTTTCAACAATTTTGTATGTGACATAACCCAATTTTGGAAGTTAACAACTTCCGAAAATGACAAAACAATGGTATTAAAACAATAAAAATTCACAAAATTCACATCACTACACTTTAAAACAATTAATATTTAAAAATGTATTTCAATTATTATTAGTGCTTTACTTTTAACACAAAAATAAGAATTTTTATTGAGAAACGCATTATCAACACAAAGATTTGTTGACATTTTGTTGCACCAAATCAATGACGTCTTACTGTACAGATGGGCCGCGTGATTTACTAGGCATTGATTAAAGCTAATTTGAAATTCACTTGCCTTTCTATGGCCGGTTTTACACTGGTCTTACATGCGCCTAAGTAACATGCTGAGAAGGCTACACTGGCCTTCTATGCGCCTTTCTTCACTGTGAATTTGTAGACATCGGATCAATGTGTGTGTGTCACGTGGGGGTATTTTTCTAGTTGATTTGAGCAGAAAACCGGTAGGAAGTGTTTATGTGTGCGTTTCTTCAATTTTGCACTCAAGTCAGAGCTGGTGTATTTCCTAGGTATTCGCCGTACCCTTCTGGCGTATTAATTTTTGAAGAATGCGCCCGTTTGAAAACCAATGTAAAATCGGCTTATTGCTTATGGATGCGGCGTAGTGGCGGCGTTAAAAATATGAATTCGGAGGGGCAACACTGTAAATGGGCTAAATGCTCATGTATTCCGGAACATTCGAATTGAAACGAAATGTTTGCGTCATTTATTTCTAAAATCAAATTTGCTTTAAAGCGGTACACAATTAAGTTATTAAATAATAATTATAAATATGTTTGTATCTACATATATTTTTCCTGCATAAACTAGTAGTCGAAAGCCATTTCATACGTAGAGCCTCATTTTTCGGAAACCTTAAAGCTAAAAAATCCATTTAAATCTGAAAATGCTGAATTTTCAAAAACTTCGACGAATTTTAAGAATTGCCCCCATTTTGGACATAAAAATGACTGTGACTAGTAGTTTCCGTTTTAATTTAATTAAAAAAAGAGGGATTTCTCGCTTGGATTTAGATTCAAACTTGGTTTCAAAAAAAAATCCTAATGAAATAAACACTATAAAAACTTTTTTTTATACAGCAATAGTGTAAATTCGCCCTTTTTATTACAAAATATATCAAACTTGCGTATGAAAAGAAATTCCAGGAATTTTTCGATGTTGTTTGCTGTTTAATCCAGAAACTAAACACTTAATTTAGCAAATTCTTTAAACTCAATTATTTAATTTCTAATTTTTAGCAATCAGAAATGAAAAAATCCAATTTTTTTCCCCAGATATCGTAAGAACGAGTTTATGGCCCCGATTGAATTTTTGGAACCTTCTTTCGAGCGGGGACGATTTTTTAAGATATTTTAGAGAATACGAATATTTAGCCAAATTCTGCGTACGCATTTTATGTATTGTTATGTTAGATTTGACGTAAAAGAATATTTTTCGTTAATTTCGTATTCTGCTCACAAATTTTATGTTATGGTAGAGTATTTTCTTATTTCATATAGAGCGAATCTAAAATGATCTGAATAGGTCATGTTAGAATATTTTAGGGATAATTTGAGAGCATTTGTCAGAACTTTGAGCGAGTATTAAAAAAAGAGAAATATTTTCCATACTGCACATGCGCTGTTCTTCATAGCCGATTAACTTGAGTTGAAAAAAACTGTAGTTCAACATTTGTACATATTTCTTGTAATTTCATATAAAAAATATTTCATGAGGATAAAGTTTAAATAAAAAATATTCAATCAGACATGTTAAAATAATAAACACATTTGAAAATATTTATTTTTTTATCACTAAATATTTGAAAAAAATTTACCTCACTTTTCAAAATTAGATAAATTTTTCGTCATATTTTCTTTTATTTAACTATTAGTTAACTAATTTTCATCTTTCTTTGAAAATTTTCTTAAAAAGGACATAAAACACTTTTAAAAAGCACACAAATTAAAAAAAATATTTGAACTTCAAATACTAATGTACTAGAAAAGTAAGAAAATCGTGTACGTTTTCAAAACCTAAATTATCCCGTACAACTATTTTCGCAGAAAACGAAATTTCAATATATTTTAGAAATTATTTCAGAAATCAGGGGAAATGAACATAACATAATATAACATACAAAATCGCAGAATAGGTCTAATTTAGCCCTGAAATAATACCATACATGCACGATATTTGGATTTCAATCCGGTCATGTAAACGAAGTAACGGCTCAAATATAATGTGCTCTGCATTGCATAGGAAAAGACAATAAAACTGATCGAATGCTTACTTATGCATGTCAAATCCGTAGAACTGATTACAATCTGCATAAGCAAGAATAACCATTTGACTCAAAAAATTTTGTTCTTGAAGTGAAAACTTCTTTAGCCGCGTTGGAAGTGTTTTGAAACTCGATGAAACGCTAAAAAAGCGACACTTTTTTACCAAGATGAAATACCAGTCGATCAGAATTCATAACAACAAAAATTTTGCACAAAAAATTTTTGCAGATAAATACATGCTAATATTTCAGAAAAAATAATTTTTTCTGAAATTTTGCCTTGCTATTATTCTGTCTGATTCCTGAGCGCCGTATACATAGAATACAGAATACAGTGTTTCCTATTATCTTCGTCTATTCTTTGTGCGCTGTTTCGTAAAGATATATTTATTATCAAATAGAACCTAAAGAATTCATAGCGTCGTAAATTGTTCGCGTGTATCGTTTTGTGAATATTTTATCATTTTAATAAAACATTTTCCAAGTGTGCCGAAAACTAATGCCACAAAAAGTTTATGAGCTCATGTACAGGATCTTCAATTACACAGAATAGAATGGTCGTCGAATTTTCTAACTCTTACCGAGACGTGGGTGAATAATGAAATTATTGTAGACATTCTAAATTTTGATATTGTTGTTCAATATAAAAGAAAATATATGAGAGAGGCCGAGTTGCAATACACCATAATAACGTAAATCACAAGCCGTGTTGTTACTCCACAAATAAATCTCAATGTACAACTAGAATCATTGTCTGTTCAGCTTTCTAAAGTGGAAGAAATATCTGCTTGGTAAAGTAGATTGGACCAAAATAAATCAGTTATAATTGTGGCAATTTACATTTCTCCCAACCAGTCAATAAATACAATTATTGAATTCATCCGCGAGAATTTGCTAAAGTACACACCAGAAATATCGCGGATTCTTAAAAAAGATTACGATAAAATTCCGAAGATTTTAAGTGGGGATTTTAATGTTAATTTTGCATTGCATACAGCGATCACTTTGATTGAGTGCCTCAACTCCAAATTAAATTTAAAAATGTGCAGTAGTCGCACTGAATCGACAACAAGATCGAAAACAGTAATTGACGCTGTATTTTAAAAATATATTGTTCAAATCCAAACCAAAACCTTCATTTCACACTTTAGTTATTATAAACCACTCGTGTCATTTATTGAAATTGAAAACAAAGAGTGTGAATAATAAAATGTAAAATAACTTTTAAACTTGGTACCAATATTTTAATAAATAAACCGTATAACACAGAGTCTACATTAGCCAATATTTCTGGTATACCAGCAAAATTGGTTGCTAAAAACCTAGTGTAGACCCTGCTAGTATACCAATTTTTCTGGTATGACAATTCTGGTAAAGCATTTTCGTAGACAGCGCTGGTATACCAATTTTTAACATTTGCATTTAATAAAATTACGGAAACTAAATTTTTGCGAAGTGAAATTATCAAATTGATAAATATGTTCGAGAAAAAGAAGAAAAATATAGAAGGATTGATTTCAAAAAAGCGGGCATGGGAAGATATTGCCACTGAATTGAATTCGACACTTTAAAGCCAATATTTTGACTATTTTTATTTCCTGTTCTCGGTTTAACGGCATGTCAGATACTGAATTGGTAAACCAGTATTGGCCCACGTAAAAAACCTGGTAGTATTTTATTTCTGGTAAGCCAATTGGTATACTAGAAATATTGGCTAATGTAGACCCTGTGTAACTATCCCACCCCTAATACTGTATTCGTTTCATTCTCTGGATGTTTAGTTTTCCGAAGGTTTCATTTCTACCGCGTGTGCACAGCACACATGATTTTTTTAAATTGTTTTATGTAATGTAAAAGGGATTTCAAAAAATTGAAAATCGTTTAGAAAACAGTTTTTCAAAAAAAAAACCAAGTCATCAAGTCACGTTTCATGAGAAAAATATTTGCAATTCAACTGTCAAAATTTCCGTACGGAATGTACTAACTGATTTGTATTGCTTAAACATAACGAAACAGAAATCGAACTTAACGAATGCACTCGTATGTATAATATAATCTTGGAATAGGATTCTGCCATGCAGAACACATTATATTTGAGCCTTAACTGATTGCAAATCTAAAGTGAAACGAAACGTTGGATCGAAACGAAAATCGACACGAAATGAATTCGCCAGTAGGCCCGATTGTGTCCAATCATTCTATTCTCTAATAGAAGTTATGAAAATGGTCGTCAAAGTGTGTTCTGAATGTTTTAGGTTATTTGTAGCAAAGAGTTATTGGAGAAAAGTCTTAAACTTAAAATGGAGGAATCCAAAGGATTTTACGATTTTTGTGTGCCGTACAACAATGACAAAAGAAAAATAATTGAAATATTGAAAGAACTTCATGAAAGTATGATCAAATTATCAGTAAAAATTTTTTTTATTGTTGTTACTTTTAGTGCGTTATACGACTATTGCAATTGAACAAATTTACGATCACACTAAAAAGAATTCCAATAAAATTAGTGATGTTTTCCCAGAGCCGATAAATTTAGATTTTCTCATCCAATTCAGAAGCAAACTGAAAATTCTTCACCGGCTTACAATTATTTATTCCGATCCTGCAATATCTCATTTGATGGTATTTATTTTTCCAAGTGTTTATGTTTTTAAAAGTATTCACGTTTTTACAGACGAATTCATTTAATATAAAAAAATATAATTTAATAGCAGGATTACCAAAAACGGAAGCTTCTTTTAATGTAATTATTATTTTTTTTTTCAATTATTTACTGATTTTGATAGTACTATTCTGCAGCATTGTTGTTCGGCGTTTAATGGTGATATAATTGCATTCGATCCGGATTGTAAATTAACTATTCAAAGAAAAATGTATCATGTTGCCGTCAAACGAGGAATTTGTTTTGAAATTAAATATTCTCCAATTATTATTAACTCAAATATAAGGAAGGATGTTATTAAAGTTGCACATAATTATCATGCGAAAGGGAAGTCGAATAATATTATTTTCACAAGTGGAGCAATAAATGCTTTCGAAATCCGCGGTCCCTATGACGTTGCTAATTTGTATGCGTTTCATTGTGGTTTGATTGTTTTTAATGGATATTCTAATGTATTATAGAGCACTTTTATTTGGATTGACAGAAGAGCAAGGAAGAAGTTCCATTTCAAACGCATGCCATTTGTTAGCTTTAAAAGCTGGTAGTAGAATAACTAATAGTTTATTAACCCCATTAATTTACTTTCTTCTCAATAGAGTCACGGCGAATAGGAAAAACAATTATGCTCGTAAAGCAAAACGGTCCGATGGTATTTTCCTCTGAAGATGACACGGACAATGAAAATGATGAAGAACTTGAGATTAATGTATTAAAAGAAGTTGACGATAAATTTGTAGAGCAACCTCATAAAAAAAAAAAATTAAGTTAAATAAGCCTTCAGTAATTATTTGTACCTGAATTTCAATAAAATGAATTCCAAGAAATTGTTTACTAAGAACTAGGGCATGGTTTGAACAAACAATTACTTGAGCAAACAGAACATGCTCTATTTTTTCACTGTTCAAACAGAAATGAAATAATTCTTTCGTTTAAGAGAAAGAAAAAAATAAATTAGACGCGATCTTCCCAATACCTTTAATGAAAGTGACAAACAAAAAATTTCGCATAAAATAACGAAAGAAAATTAAAATTTTTCGTTAAAAAAAATGAAGACACCTATAAATCAAATACATTATATCAAAATGTAACTATGATAAAGTCCGGAAACTTCCTATCCTTACCGTACCGCCGTTTTTTAAAAATTTGCCTGTTCTTTTTCAAACAATTTTCTATCTACTGCTGACATAGATAGCACTAAAAATTGAACATGGGTGAAAGAGAAACATTGTTTTAAAAAACATCCCATTCTTTGCTTTTGAGTAATTTTAAAATGTAAACAAAGAGACACAGGCAAGAATTTGTATGCAAACGCACACAAACCAGAAAAAAGAATTTAGCGATAATTTTTTTTCTGGTATGTGGGAAATTCATAAGATTTGGTCCCATACTTAAGATTCCAAGGGTAATTTATTTTTCCATGCGTTTTTTTAAAGAACATTTCATTCTCTCTCTTCCCGATGGATTTTGCCTATGAAAACTAAATTTACTCTTGCGTATTCTTTCGCACTTATTGCCACGTGCTTTTTCTGGCTACTTCGCTAGCTTTTCACACATCATAGTTACACTTTGATTATACAAGTAGGCCTCGGTTTGCGTCGTAGATACGCTCCAAAATTTTGTGACGCAGTCTGAAACAACGCAAAGTGAATTAACATTTTGTATGAGAAACCATGTGAATATTGAAGATAGGCTCCCAACAAAATTCCAGTTTGAAACAACGCAAAGTGAATTAACATTTTCTATGAGAAACCATGTGAATATTGAAGATAGGTTCCCAAAAAAATTCCAGAAACAACGACATTTTGTATGAAAAAAAAAACTAATAAAATTAATAATTTAAGAAACATAAATAAAAGAAACTTTATTAATTTTTTTAAAACAAATATTATATTTTTTAATTGTAAAATAATTACCGACGCAAAGCGAGGTCTACCCGTATTTTACATCACGCTTCCTATAAGATAACTAGTAAGCGAACTAGTAAATCTCCACAAAGCCGAGATCCTATTCTGACGAGAAAAATCAGAAAACTAGAAAGAGATGGACTTTGAAATTTTCGCTAGGATTGATCGAATAAAAACATCTGAGCCTACCCACAAAATTTAAAAAAATTGGTAGTGTGCGACGATATCGTGTGTGTCATTGGCCGGTTTTACACTGGTCTTATATGCGCCTAAGTAACTCGGGTATATCCATGCTGATCATGCTACACTGGTCTTCCATGCGCCTCTCTTCACTGTGAATTTGTATACGTTAGATCAATGTGTGTGTGTCACGTGGGGGAATTTTTCTAGTTGATTTGAGCAGAAAACCAATGGGAAGTGTTTATGTGTGCGTTTCTTCAATTTTGCACTCAAGCTAAAGCTGGCGCATTTCCCCGGCATTCGCGCACCCTTCTGGCGTATCAATTTTTGAAGAATGCGCCCGTTTGAAGACCAGTGTAAAACCGGCCATTATTGTGAGAGAATGCAAACGCAGATGATTCTCCTCAAAATCGAAAAATCTGATTTTGAGGGGAATCATCTGCAGATCGAAAATCAGATGGGGAAATCAGAAATGCAGAAGCCTACAAAATTAGTAGGATGATTGTTTCTCCCTTTCTTTTAACCAAACTTTGAATCCCATATTTTCACCAGAATAGGATGTTGGCTGTGTGGAGATTGGCCTTTAATAGTCTTATAATTAGCCCTATTCTGCGAATGTTATGTTATGTTATGTTAATTTCCCTTCATTTCTGAAATAATTTCTAAAATATTTTGAAATTTCGTATTCTGCGAAAATTCTTTTACGGGATATTTTAGGTTTAGAAAATGTAGTAGATTTTCTAACTTTTCTAGTACATTAGTATTTGAAGTTCAAATATTTTTTTAATTTGTGTGTTTTTAAAGCCCTTTTTAAGAAAATTTTCGAAGAAAGATAGAAATTAGTTAATTAATAATTAAATAAAAGTAAATATGACGCAATATTTATCTAATTTTTAAAAGTTAGGTTAAATTTTTTCCAAATATTTAGTGTTGAAACATAAATATTTTTAAATGCTTTTATCATTTTAACATGTCTGATTGAATTTTTTTTAAAGCTTTATCCTCACGAAATATTTTTTATATGAAATTACAAAATATGTAAAGAAATATGTATGTATGGTGAACTACAATTTTTTTGAACTCCATTTAATCGGCAATGCGCATGTGCAGTATGGAAAATATTTCTCTTATTTTAATAATCGCTCAAATTTCTGGCAAATGCTCCCTAAAATATTCTAACATGACCTATTCAGATAATTTTACATTCGCTCTATGTGAAATAAGAAAATACTCTAACATAACATAAAATTTGCGTGCAGAATACGAAATTAACGAAAAATATTCTTTTACATCAAATCTAACATAACATAACATAAAATGTGTACACAGAATAGGGCTAAATAGTCATGGATTTTGGACTAAAGAAAGAATGAAACGAAGAAAGCAATCGAAATTTTATTTAACTTTATTTTTGTAAACAAAAACCACGCGGTTTCTTATAAATATTGTATTTTCCTAACACTTTTTCAAGTATTGGTGCATGTACGAATAATAAGCAGGAGAGAATTTTTGTTAACATTTGAAGCGTTAGTTCCTGTATGAATAGTGATTCCTATTTTTTACATAATTGTTTGAATTGTTTATTAAAGCTAGATTTACTTCTATCTCTGTTGCACTAACATAATGTAATCTGAAAAGATGATAGATAGCTGAAGAGAATCATATGTATTTTTAAGAGAATATTTCTTATTTTCTTTCTATTTCTTTTCCTTCCATATAATAATTTATTTCTCATCGTAATCAGTCATTTTTCCTTAAAAAATTTTTTTAACAGGAATTGTTTAAACAATTGTTCAAACAACTCTTGCTTGCATCGAAAATGCATTTAATGAGAACCCCTACCCGATACAGCTGATGGCAAATTCATGGTCATATCCACCTTATTGCTCCAATCTGCCGTGGTAACAGATTCCTCAGATTGTTCGATGATATTTACCAAATTCATACTAGTCTATGGATGCGCCAACCTTCATTTAACTTTAGTTAAAAAAACATTTTTAGGATTAAGTGTTAAGACATACTGAATCAGAATTTTCTTCAGAAAAAACGCAATCAGGGGAACAGTTGAAAATTTATTTCTTTTTCGGTTTTGCAGTTATACTAAGCTATAAGATTTATAGGAATCGTCATTAACATGTGTCAATAAATTTTTGTTAAAAAGCTTTGAACATAAGAAGTTAATCCATGCCGTATTACTATTGTGCATTTAAAAAAAAAAAAAAAAAAGAAGAAAATATCAAGTACATCCATTTAATCTTTCCAGAAAAATTAATGGAGAGTATTCTACATTAATCTGTTATTTAAATTTATATCCCATAAAATTTTATCAATATTTTCGAATGAGCAAAGAATATTTTAAGGTTAAGCACGCCCGAAAAATTTTCTCTGAAAGAATTTCTGCCAGGGAACGATTGGTAATGAAATGAAACAAATTGATAATCAGCTGATCCGAATTTGAATTCTACTTCAGGGAAATATATTTTCATAATTTTAGTAGATTTGGTATCTCTTAACCTTCAGAATAAAATCCAGCCGTATTGCTAGATTTAGGACTGCTGAATGCCCCCAATGTTTCTTAAAACTAACACTGATCAAAGTATCGAAATATTTTAAGTGTTAGTTCCTGTATGAATAGGTATTTTAAGAATTTTTATTATAAAAATCAAATGAAAAAAAAAAAATTACCCGCAAAACGTGTTACCAGATCAAAAAAATATTTACTAATTTATAATTTTTTATAATGGAATGCATAGTAAAAGGGTACCTGAATACATATGAGGATGGTTCACTGCATTTTTTCAAGATTCCGAGTTATAATAATCGGTAAGAAATACATTTTTTTAATATAGACAAAAATCGTGTGTAACGTTAACTTTTCAAAAACTTTTTATTTGTAGTAAAAGTGAATTTAATAAATGACAGTGAAAAGTTAATTTAATATGTTAAATAAAATAAAATAGTGTGTAGTAATTAGTTGCGGAATGATCTATAATCAAATTGTATTGTAGAAGCTAATGTTTTTAATTTTTTGACCGTCACTAACGGTAAAAATGTGACATCCACAATAAAATTCCTAAACGGTTTTTTAATTTCTATAGCAGGTCTTCAGGCCGCTTGGTCTAACTTAGAATTGTCTAATGTTAAATTCGTAAGAATGCGTAGTTTTACCCACGATTGCTTAGAGTATTTCTTCGGAACTGTTAGGAATCAGGGGGGAAACAATAAGTACCAAACTCTATTGCAGTTCAGTAGGGCTTTTAGGAAATTATTCTGTATGAAAAATAGGGAAATAGTCAGAACGGGTAACTGCGAAGTGGAAGGAGAATTAATTTTTAATCTTTTTAAGACCAATATTTTCGGTAGTTTTAGTGAGCCTCTTCCACTTCAAAGCGGCAATATTCAAAATCCTACGGATTACAAAAGTATAGATTTTGGCGAATATAATGCCTTTGTTTATATTTGGGGCTTTTCATGGAAAAAATGTCAAGAAACACATAAATGTGAGTCAAACGATTCGAGAAATGAAGAATTCTTGACATTTATCCATTTCAAGCAATTTGAAAATTGCCATTTAAAAATGCCACCTCAAGCGTTCGTAAAATACGTTAGGGAACTTGAGATTTTCGAAACTTCAAACAATTACATGAATTGTTATGTCAAGTACAACCCATAAAATATTGCGACCATTTAGAAATTACGTTTTTGCTTCATTTTTATGCCTATGGTAGGTACTACCATAGGGTATATTAGTTTTGTCACTAAGTGTGCAACACATAGAAATAATCACCGTAGAAAAATTTGAAGGGTATGGTTGTGTAGGGAATCAAAAGTTATATCGATTTATGCATGTCCGTCCGTCCGTCCGTCCGTCCGTCCGTCCGTAGACAAGATAACTCAAAAACGCGTTATCCGATTTTGATGAAATTTAGAATATAAGTTACTTATTCTTTAACTGGATTTGGTATTGCATTTCAGCAAAATTGACCGGGTGGGAGGGAAGTTATTAAGCAAAAACCAGGGTGACCAGAAAGTTTTGTCGGTTTTTTATATGGTTTTTCGAATTTAATTCGAAAATTTGTCAATCAATTTTGTTCAAATTAATTGTGTTGGTTAAATACATAAATAGACAATACAATGTTAAATTTCAGCAAAATGGGTCCAAGGGTGAAGAAAGAAATAATCCTAGGAGAAAATAAGTCTGTCCATAATGTTCTTCTGATGTACTTTAAAAACTAATTCACCGATTCAGATTAGATTTATGCTAGTAGGGTCTCAGTTACCTGCAAATTAGAGAAATTTTTGAAAAGAAGAAACAAAGTTATGAAGAAAAAACCTTGAAATAATGTTAGTTTTGACAGTTTTGCTTTCCCAATTCTACCATAGGGCATCAAAAAATTGGCTATAGGCCGATTTTAAGTTTCTATATGTTTTCATTAGAGTTCGAATTTATTTCACCCTCAAGTTTTACAATCAATCTGCTCGGAAACCTGGTTTTAGACATAAAATGTTATCAGTTAAGTCCCTCTAGCTTTATAGAAAACATTTTATGTATATATTTTCTTTTTTTTCTTCCTAGATATTTACGAACAAAATTGGGGAGTAGGGCTACTGGCGATACCCCAATTAAAAAAAAAACGAATGGGATGATTACCTCTTGGGTCATTTGGAAATTTCATCAAATAAAATTTTTTTAAAATAACGGGTAAAAATACAACGCTGTTGGCAACCCTTAAAAATCGTAAAATAACATTTTGGATACCGCGTGACTTATTTACATTGTAACGCGTGGGAAGAAAAAACTGTTGATGGGTCAGAATTATTTCGACAGTCAACAGTCTTGAGTTTCTACGTGAAACCTCCTTACAGCCTACACGGCGAAATTTAAATTTCAAAAGCGTTTTCTTCTCCCCACCAGGATGGCAATCTATCGCAATTAACTTTTAAAACCATTTCAAGTGATTTTAATGATAGTTGGAGCAATCTATTTCCAGTGATATACAAACGAATGAACAATTTTAAAGAGTCTTTTTTTTTAAAGAAAGGGACAAAAGAGATAAAAAAATAAACCGGTTTACAAAACACCCGGCAAAATTTTGTATGAAAATGTATCCAATATTTCTGCAAAATATGACCTGATTATTTGAAACCTTTGACGGTTAAGTATAAAGAAGGCGATGGACATACCCTTTTTTTGGGCGTGTTAGTTTTTTTGAATGAGGGAAAAAGTTTTGTGGAGAACGAGGGTCTGGTTTCAGGTCTGGAGTAGAACACAGCGGAGTTTTTCTGAAAAAAAAAAATAAATAATAAAAAATGGAAAACACAGGTGGAATCTAAAAAAAAAAAAGAGGAATGTTATAAAAGAAAAGAAAAATTTAAAAAGATATTTAGAAGAGAAAAAAAAACAAATTAAATTTCATAATAAAAAAAAGACTACCGTGAAGTTATGGGGAAAATTGTAGTGGAAATTTTGAGGGAAAGATGGAGTTTTTTTTTCTTCATACAAGAATGATCTAGATCGCAAATTGTTTTTTTTGTTAGAAAACCAGGAAAAATGAAAAGTTAGTTTTTAAAAAGAAAAAAATATGAAATAAAAGTTCAAAAGTCAAAAAATCTAAATTAAAATCGAAAAAAAAGTTCAAAGAAAAATGAAATGAATGTAAATTTTGGACAAAGGAAAAAGGGGGGTTTTAAATAAATTTGGTCATAATTCGAAAAAAAAGAAAAAATCAAAAAAATTGAATTCAGTAAATTTAAAAATGGTGGATGAAAAAAAAATTAAAAGTTAAGCCTTACCAAAATGGGAGGGGGGGGGGGGAGAAAGAATTAAAAATGTGCATCCGCCATTGAAAAGAGAAATGAATAAAATTAAAAATTTTGAGTTTTATTGCGAAACAAAATTAATTTGCACCCTCTAAAAAAAAAAAAATAATTTAATAATTATAAATAACTTTCGTCATATACTGCAAAAATTGGTTTCCATTAATGGAAAATAATGTAAAATTTGGCTCTAAAAAAACACAAAAGGAAGGAGAAATGAGAAAAATAACATAGATAAAAGGCTCCAGAAATAAGAAAGGACAACATATCAACATAATTTTTTTTTCACGCATTGCTCATAATTATGTGGTGTCGCGCTGTACAAGTTGGAGAAAACCGCTACAATGAGGTCATCAAATAGATTATAGAAAGCCAAGAAAAAAAAATTCAATTCCAAATTTATATTTAAACTTATTTGCATAAATGATTTCTTTGATTTCTTTCTGACAGGTGCCGTGCTGAAAAAGCTCTTTTTTAAAAGCGCGAGTATGTAAATCTTTATGAATCCTTACTGTACAAATTGGGTGATTGTTTTTTTTTCAAAAAAACTTTGTTTTTATACTATAAAATTTTTCTTTTGGTTATTCAATTTCTTTAGCTGTCAAAAAAAAAGAACGAATACCTTATTTCATTGCTAAATCCACTATAAATTTTTTTGGTGTCATAGGCTTAAGTAAAAAGAAAATATTTTTTTTGCATCAACTTTATCCACCATTAGTGGTACTAAACATTTTGGTGACTTCTAAAAATTGTCGTTCAATAAGTACAAAAATTTTAATACGAAAATTTGGTGTTAAACATATTGGTTATGCTTGGATACAAGATTATGTAATAAAATTATTTCATATACATATCTATATATGGTTTTTTTTTGGTAGGCTAGAGTTATTGCATCTAGTTCAATCTTTTAGCTGTTGGTGAAGAAAAATCGTATGAAGGAAAGATCCGTAACAAGAAATAAGAATAATAAAAGGAAAAGGATGTACTTTCCTATGAGGGTGCTCCTTAGATAGACGGAATATTGAAAAGGAGAGAGAGGTGAAATGAAGGGGAGCTGAGGAAGGCGTAAATGTAAATTTAATAAGGGACCATAATCATGTATAGGGCGGTTATGGTCATGGGGACCAGCATTCTGCTGTTGATCCAAGTAGGGTGGGGCGTGCCCCAATTAAGACCAATTGGCATAACAACTTAGCCTTAACCTTAGCGCGAATGAAAATTGATATATCTTTATAAAAATTGAGCAAAGCTAACCACAGCAGTGATCTGCCGATTCGACTCGGGCAATTCGACTAGGCACAATATACAAAAAAACTTAAAATAATTTTTAATTTCAGTTTTTCGGTGTCTAAAAATTAGTGTGAATTTTATTTGGTGTCTTTAAAATTTGGTGTAAAAAAAGGGTTCTGCGCCCTGAGGAACATTTTAGCCATGAGTGAGTAAGCGAATCCTAGTCCGGTAGTATTTAAGTCATTGAATTCAACTAATGCCTAATGAATCTTTTATAAAATTTAAAAACTTTATTTTTGTGCTGTCATCTGTTTCATTTTGAATATTTTTGACTAAAGAATCTTTCGAAAATGCAGCTATGGAATCGTCTTCTAACGTCTCCACACGCGCGATGTAATTTTCTAATTTTTGCAAATTTTTTTTACGTTGAGATATAAATATTTCAATATCAAAATTATTGTCTATTGAGAATGAACATTCCACGCGAGGGCAAGTTTCAGTAGGATATAAGGAAAAAATTGCTTTTCCAGAGTTGAATCTCCAAATCCAATCTCTGGAATTACACTTATCCATTTTGAAAATATCCTGTAGGGACTCCATTGCATCAGCCTTAATCCACTTCTTGTTGATTTCACCGTTCCTCTTCTCCAATTCCCTCCGACGATTTTCCGGATCTTATCTTTTTGTGACGGTTTTCGTCAAATATTTTGGAAGGTTTGGATAAATAGTTGGTAAAGCGTCCAGTCTATTTTCGTGGGACCAGAATTTCAGATCCTAAAATACATAGTGTTCAAAACGATTTTACATAAAAATGAAAATTGTTGATACCATCAGCTAATTTCAGCATATCCAATTTTACCAGAAAGTGTTCTGCAAAATGCGTTGAGCATATAACAGTGTTCTTACTTACTCTAAAGTTTTTTCGGGCGATATGTTTCAGGCAGGCTTTTCTCATATCCTCATTCCGTGGAAACTGAAACATATGGCATTCTGTTCCGTTCGGGAACACAACATCCACGCATCTGCAAGATATTAGTTATTTTAAAATATTTTCTTTTGTTTATAGATTGAATATTTGCCTAATGATGGCAAATTATTTTCTGAAATATTTCATAAAAATTCTTACCTTTGGAAATGCATTTTTCGACACTTCCTTAAAAAAGTTAAAATTACCTCACTTCGGCCGCGAAAAATGAAATTCAAAACAATTCATATTGTCCAGCACAAATTCATTCAGGTTTTCTTAAAAACTCTTGAAATTTATATTGTCTTTTTTCCTTTGGAAACGCATTTTTAGTTCGGCATTTCCAAATATCATCAGCAATAGAAAATTTTCAATTTTCAATTTTATTGTTTATTTGCACTATTTTTATTCTAAAAGCTTAAGTTTTTCACAATTTATAGAAATATCACTCTTACCTTGTTATATGTTAACTCCACTCACGGCAATTGTATTAAAATTAATTAATATTTTATTTTGATCGACGCAAAACAACATAAATTGCATTCTATAGAAGCAAAATTTCGGCGCGAAGTGTTAAAAATCTATTCACAGATCAATGACGTCATTACTAAAAAGAGCTTCTACAGATGGACCGTGATTCAGTAGGCATTGATTCAACCCAACATGGCATGGTTTATAAAATTTTTGCTGTTGCTGTTGCTGCTTCAATCTAATTCAGGCTGTAACAACCGGTGTTGGTTGTACGTTAGTAATTTGTTTGCTTCATCAAACAAATGTCCTAACATTGTGATCCTTTGCTAAAAGGCATATAACTGACTGGTATCAGTTTTATGTAGTGGTATTAGAGCCGACAGTAACCAGGGAAAGGTATACCTAGCTTCTTTGCTCTAACTAGCTCGTCGGAGGGAAGTGCGCGGTTACATTCTACCACTAATGACGGTGTTACACAAAGTTTCATGTGTACCATGATTTGGGCTGACGAAAAGGCTGGAGAAGTGGATTTATTACGTCCACACCTTTTCATGTTATCAGCGGGTATAAAATATAAAGAAAAAACTGATTTTAATGAAACTTGGAGATTTAGGTGAACCAAAAGTTCAAACAAGAGTTACCAGATAAAGTAAAGAGGGGAATCATTTATATGATTACAAAACCCTCAACGGACAACAGACGGACTGATTTATGCCGTTAAAATTGAGCGTGACGCCGATGCTGTCATCGGAGGGGGCGAACCGATGATATTGTTCACCCGTGGGCTAATTTATATCCCACCCATGGAGTCCAGCAAAACAGAACTCCCCATGACCATGTTTTGCCCAAAAATTAACATGGTCCCTTGACTCACATTTGGTGAATTCACCCTTTTTCGGTACTCTCGCGTCATTCAACTCTCACACAATGCGATTCTAGCACTTCATTCTAACCGACTATCCTTTTCAGGGATATAAACCAAAACGAAACCAAAAACAACAAAAACCAGAAAAAAGAAAATAAAACAAAATGTTTCATTCGTTTGACTAACATTTTTGTTTTTATTGCATAAAAAAAAAATTTGGAAATTCACAAAGCAAATATATATTTATATGCAATTTAAGAATAGCAAATAATAAAAAAAAATATAATATGAATAAAATATATTAATAAGAATAACGAAACCAAAATATAAATCCAAAATACAGAATTAAATCTACTTTAACCAAATTCTCCAAGGAACAAGCACATAAAATTTCGTTGCAATCCAGTCAGAAGTTTTCAAGATAAAATTAGGTCCCATATTTCATAAAAATAAATAATTCCGTCAATTATATTTGGATTTTCATTAAAGTTGGAATGCGCATTCTGTATAGACCAGCTGAAAAAATAGTATATGTTTCCACTCGATGGGGTGTTCCGGGGGCCAAAATATAAAAACATCAATAATTCCGTCAATTATAGGCGGATTTTCATCAAACTTAGAATGCACATGCTGTATAGACCAGCTGAAAAGATAGGATATGTTTCCACTTGATAGGGTGTTCCGGGGGCCAAAATATAGTAACATCAATAATTCCGTCAATTATAGGCGGATTTTCATTAAAGTTGGAATGCGCATTCTGTATAGACCAGCTGAAAAAATGGGATATGTCTCCACTCGAAGGGGTAGTGCGGGGGCCAAAATATAAAAAAAGAAATAATTCCGTCAATTATAGGCGGATTTTCATTAAAGTTGGAATGTACATTCTGCATATACCAGCTGAAAAGATAGGATATGTCTCCACTCGAAGGGGTATTGCGGGAGCCCAAATATAAAAACAATAATAATTCCTTCAATTATAGGCGGATTTTTATCAAACTTAGAATGCACATGGTGTATAGACCAGCTGAAAAGATAGTATATGTTTCCACTTTATAGGGTGTTCCGGGGGCCAAAATATGAAAAAATAAATAATTCTGTCAATTATACGCGGATTTTCATTAAACTTGGAATGTACATTCTGTATAGACCAGTTGCAAAGACAGGATATGTCTCCACTCGATGGGATGTTCCGGGGGCCAAAATATAAAAACATCAATAATTCCGTCAATTATAGGCGGATTTTCATCAAACTTAGAATGCCCATGCTGTATAGACCAGCTGAAAAGATAGGATATATTTCCACTTGATAGGGTGTTCCGGGGGCCAAAATATAGAAACATCAATAATTCCGTCAATTATAGGCAGATTTTCATCAAACTTAGAATGCACATGCTGTATAGACCAGCTGAAAAATAGTATATGTCTCAACTCGACGGGGTGGTCCGGGGGCTAAAATATGAAAACATCAATAATTCCGTCAATTATTGGCGGATTTTCATTAAAGTTGGAATGCGCATTCTGTATAGACCAGCTGAAAAGATAGGATATATTTCCACTTGATAGGGTGTTCCGGGGGCCAAAATATAGAAACATCAATAATTCCGTCAATTATAGGCGGATTTTCATCAAAACTAGAATGCACATTCTGTATGGACTAGCTGAAAAGATAGTATACGTTTCCACTTGATAGGGTGTTACTGGGGCCAAAATATAAAAAAATAAATAATTCCGTCAATTCTTGGCGGATTTTCATTAAAGTTGGAATGTACATTCTGTATAGGCCAGCTGAAAATATAGGATATGTCTCCACTCGATGGGGTCTCCCGGGGGCTAAAATATAAAAACATCAATAATTCCTTCAAGAATAGTCTGCTTTCATCAAAACTAGAATGCACATTCTGTATAGACCAGCTGAGAAGATATTATATATCTCCACTCGAAGGGGTGTTCCGGGGGCCAAAATGTAAAAAAATAAATAATTCCGTCAATTATAGGCGGATTTTCATTAAAGTTGGAATCTACATTCTGCATATACCACCTGAAAAGATAGGATATGTCTCCACTCGAACGGGTGTTGCGGGGGCCAAAATATAAAAACATTAATAATTCCTTCAACAATAGGCGGCTTTCATCAAAACTAAAATGCACATTCTGTATAGACCAGCTGAAAAGATTGGGTATGTCTCCCTTCGACGAGGTGGTCCGGGGGCCAAAATATAAAAACATCCATAATTCCATCAATTATTGGCGGATTTTCATTAAACTTGGTGTTGAGTCTCCTTAACATAAAATTATTTTGCATAATCTGAATTAAAAAAACCTAAAATGAAATTAATTAAAAAAAATAAAAATGTTGAAACAAATTATGTTTTTGTTTACACCACAATATTGTCAACAAGTTTGACATTCCCGTCCATGTCGTATTAGTTTACGCGATATTGAAAGACGTCGTTTGCGATGCAAAGAATGAGATTGAATCAATATGGATCACAATCTTATAATTTTTACAACTTAATATAGGAATTGGATCAATTATTGAAATGGTCAATCGAACTATGAAATAAAACTAAAATTACAATTAAAAATACAATAGAATGCAATTGATTTACAAATTAGATCAATTAATTTAAGGCCATTTCACGTAGAATTTTATATAGAAGTCCGAAAGGGGTTTGCGTACGAGAAAACTGAAATCGCAGTTAGACTCTTTCACACTTTTACGAAAATTAGAATTTGAATTTTTTAGAATTAAAACTATTGGAAGATGCAAGTAAGTTACAGATTCATGTAGGAAATTAAATTCCACGTATTTTGATATAAAGATCTCAAGGAGATATGGCCGGGTCAGGAAAATATTGCGAAGAAATCGATTCGGAATGCTCTATTTTAACAAAATTAAAAGTAGTGCCTATTTTTTCTTGAGAGAGGCACCCGTTATTAGTTGGCCTATAAAAAGGGTTGAACTCGCCATACATTTTTGCAGTTTTTTTCAAACAGTTCACCGCGATAGAATACAAACAATAATTTTTTCGTACAAAAATAAGCAAGCATAAAAAAAAGATAGTACAATTTGGTAAGTTATTTTTTTTTAAATAAATAATTAACAAATGTTCAGAGAATTTGTTCGGGTATAATACCAACTATTTCTTTGATTAAATTTGTTGCAATAGAATTTGCGTCTTGGGTGTTATACCAGATGAAATTCAAAGTAATTTTGTTCGTTTTTCAGATAAGGAACTAGAAACAGATTTTTTATACAAATTGTTCGGTTACACCGAATTAACACCAACAGTTTGTGTTCAGCGTTTCTTTTAAAGGTTCAGAATTACTTTTGGGTTTCATACCGATTTAATTCTGCGCTGTAGTTCTTTTGTGTTATTGTGTCAGGTATGAATCATTCGGTTACATCGAATCAATAACAGCGATTTATGCTTGCAAATTTAATTCAAAACGAAAAAAGATTGTAAATGCGGGTTGTTCGGTTACACTGAATAAACACCAGCAATTTGTATTTGGAATCTTGTGCAAGTTCAAAATTGACTTTCGGATACTTAAACCAATTCAATTTTGAGCTTCAAGTCGGTTTTTGTCAAGCTAATCAAATTCATTGGTAATTGTTTTGGTTACACCGAATCAATACCAATCGTTCATATTTGAAATCTACCGGGACAAAAGAAATCGAATTCATTTTTTAGGTCTACATATCAAAATCAATTCTGATTGTTGTAACAATTTAATTGTATTGGCAAATTAATAATCAGGTCTCATACCATTTTAATTTGAATCATCATCTAGATTTGGTTTATTTGTCAGGCGAGTGGAATTCTTTCAGAACTACGGAGTCTTGATTTCCATAGAGGAATAGGAGTGGCTCTTTAATTTTGGAACGTCAACGGAAGATTTTTGCGCGGTTACTCATATTAGTTTAATAGTTTTTTTTTGTATATTAATTATTTAAGTTTTTATTTTCGCAATATCTTCTTTTTTTTTTTTAAATATTCAACATTTGAGATTTAATCGCAGTTTTTTTTTGCTTATCTCATTTATATTAATAAATTATATTCCTTTGCTTTTCCTTTTAACGTAGAGTTACAAACAATTGTTTAGTTTTTAAGAACATTGAATAAAACGATTTTTTTTATTTTTAACGAACAATCAAATCTTCTTATTTATTACCAGAAACCAATCCTTATTTTTGTGTGTTAAGTACAGGACGTAACACTTGGAATGTACAGTCTGTATAGATATAAAAACATCAATAATTCCGTCAATTCTTGGCGGATTTTCATTAAAGTTGGAATGTACATTCTGTATAGGCCAGCTGAAAACATAGAATATGTCTCCACTCGATGGGGTGTTGCGGGGGCCAAAATAAAAAAACATCAATAATTCCGTCAATTCTTGGCGGATTTTCATTACAGTTGGAATGTACATTCTGTATAGGCCAGCTGAAAAAATAGGATATGTCTCCACTCGAAGGGGTGTTGCGGGGGCCAAAATAGAAAAAAATAAATAACTCCGTCAATTATTCGCGGATTTTCATTAAACTTGGGATGTACATTCTGTATAGACCAGTTGAAAAGGTAGGATATGTCTCCACTCGATAGGGTGTTCCGGGGGCCAAAATATAAAAACATTAATAATTCCTTCAACAATAGGCGGCTTTTATCAAAACTAGATTGCACATTCTGTATAGACCAGCTGAAAAGATAGGATATGTCTCCACTCGACGGGGTGGTCCGGTGGCCAAAATATAAAACCTCCATAATTCCGTCAATTATTGGCGGATTTTCATTAAACTTGGAATGTACATTCTGTATAGACCAGTTGAAAAGATAGGATATGTCTCCACTCGAAAGGGTGTTGCGGGGGCCAAAATATAAAAAAATAAATAATTCCGTCAATTCTTGGCGGATTTTCATTAAACTTGGAATGTACATTCTGTATAGACCAGCTGAAAAGATAGGATATGTCTCCACTCCACGGTGTGGTCTGGGGGCCAAAATAGAAAAAAATAAATACCTCCGTCAATTATTCGCGGATTTTCATTAAACTTGGGATGTACATTCTGTATAGACCAGTTGAAAAGATAGGATATGTCTCCACTCGATTGGGTGTTCCGGGGGCCAAAATATAAAAACATCAATAATTCCGTCAATTCTTGGCGGATTTTCATTAAAGTTGGAATGTACATTCCGTATAGGCCAGCTGAAAACATAGAATATGTCTCCACTCGACGGGGTGGTCCGGTGGCCAAAATATAAAACCTCCATAATTCCGTCAATTATTGGCGGATTTTCATTAAACTTGGAATGTACATTCTGTATAGACCAGTTGAAAAGATAGGATATGTCTCCACTCGATAGGGTGTTCCGGGGGCCAAAATATAAAAACATTAATAATTCCTTCAACAATAGGCGGCTTTTATCAAAACTAGATTGCACATTCTCTATAGACCAGCTGAAAAGATAGGATATGTCTCCACTCGACGGGGTGGTCCGGGGGCCAAAATATAAAACATCCATAATTCCGTCAATTACTGGCGGATTTTCATTAAACTTGGAATGTACATTCTGTATAGACCAGCTGAAAAAATAGGATATGTCTCCACTCGAAGGGGTGTTGCGGGGGCCAAAATAGAAAAAAATAAATAACTCCGTCAATTATTCGCGGATTTTCATTAAACTTGGGATGTACATTCTGTATAGACCAGTTGAAAAGATAGGATATGTCTCCACTCGATAGGGTGTTCCGGGGGCCAAAATATAAAAACATCCATAATTCCGTCAATTACTGGCGGATTTTCATTAAACTTGGAATGTACATTCTGTATAGACCAGCTGAAAAAATAGGATATGTCTCCACTCGAAGGGGTGTTGCGGGGGCCAAAATATAAAAAAATAAATAATTCCGTGAATTGTAGGCGGATTTTCATTAAAGTTGGAATGTACATTCTGCATACACCAGCTGAAAAAATAGGATATGTCACCACTCGAAGGGGTGTTGCTGGGGCCAAAATAGAAAAAAATAAATAACTCCGTCAATTATTCGCGGATTTTCATTAAACTTGGGATGTACATTCTGTATAGACCAGTTGAAAAGATAGGATATGTCTCCACTCGATAGGGTGTTCCGGGGGCCAAAATATAAAAACATCAATAATTCCGTCAATTCTTGGCGGATTTTCATTAAAGTTGGAATGTACATTCCGTATAGGCCAGCTGGAAACATAGAATATGTCTCCACTCGATGGGGTGTTCCGGGGGCCAAAATATAAAAACATCAACAATTCCGTCAATTCTTGGTGGATTTTCATTAATGTTGGAATGTACCTCCTGAAAAGACAGGATATGTCTCCACTCCACAGTGTGGTCTGGGCGCCAAATTTTTAGAAAAAAAAAAAAATTACGTCAATTATAGTCGGATTTTCATTAAAGTTGGAATGTACATTCTGTATAGACCAGCTGAAAAGATAGGATATGTCTACACTCGAAGGGGTGTTGCGAGGGCCAAAATATAAAAACATCAATAATTCCGTCAATTCTTGGCGGATTTTCATTACAGTTGGAATGTACATTCCGTATAGACCAGCTGAAAACATAGAATATGTCTCCACTCGATGGGGTGTTCCGGGGGCCAAAATATAAAAACATCAACAATTCTTGGTGGATTTTCATTAATGTTGGAATGTAGATTCTGCATGTACCAGCTGAAAAGATAATATATGTCTCCACTCGAAGGGCTATTACGGGAGCCAAAATATAAAAACATCAATAATTCTTTCAATTATAGGCGGATTTTTATCAAACTTAGAATGCACACGCTGTATAGACCAGCTGAAAAGATAGTACATGTTTGCACTTAATAGGGTGTTCCGGGGGCCAAAATATAAAAACATCAACAATTAGGTCAATTCTTGGTGGATTTTCATTAATGTTGGAATGTACATTCTGCATGTACCAGCTGAAAGACAGGATATGTCTCCACTCCACGGTATGGTCTGGCGGCCAAAATATAAAAAAATAAATAATTCCGTCAATTATAGGCGGATTTTCATTAAAGTTGGAATGTATATTCTGTATAGACCAGCTGAAAAAATAGGATATGTCTCCACTCGAAGGGGTGTTGCGGGGGCCAAAATATAAAAAAATAAATAATTCCGTGAATTATAGGCGGATTTTCATTAAAGTTGGAATGTACATTTTGTATAGACCAGCTAAAAGATAGGATATGTCTCCACTCGATGGGCTGTTCCGGGGGCCAAAATATAAAAAATAAATAATTCCGTGAATTATAGGCGGATTTTCATTAAAGTTGGAATGTACATTCTGCATACACCGGCTGAAAAGATAGGATATGTCTCCACTCGAAGGGGTATTACGGGAGCCAAAATATAAAAACATCAATAATTCTTTCAATTATAGGCGGATTTTTATCAAACTTAGAATGCACACGCTGTATAGACCAGCTAAAAAGATAGTATATGTTTCCACTTGATAGGGTGTTCCGGGGGCCAAAATATGAAAAAATAAATAATTCCGTCAATTATACGCGGATTTTCATTAAACTTGGAATGTACATTCTGTATAGACCAGTTGCAAAGATAGGATATGTCTCCACTCCACAGTGTGGTCTGGGGGCCAAATTATTAGCAAATAAATAATTCCGTCAATTATAGGCGGATTTTCATTAAAGTTGGAATGTACATTCTGTATAGGCCAGCTGAAAAGATAGGATATGTCTCCACTCGACGGGGTGGTCCGGGGGAAAATATATAAAAACATCCATAATTCCGTCAATTATGGGCGGATTTTCATTAAAGTTGGAATGTACATTCTGTATAGACCAGCTAAAAATATAGGATATGTCTCAACTCGACGGGGTGGTCCGGGGCCAAAATATAAAAAAATTAATTATTCCGTCAATTATAGGCGGATTTTCATTAAAGTTGGAATGTACATTTTGTATAGACCAGCTGAAAAGATAGGATATGTCTCCACTCCACGGTGTGGTCTGGGGGCCAAAATATTAGAAAATAAATAATTCCGTCAATTATAGACGGGTTTTCATTAAAGTTGGAATGTACATTTTGTATAGACCAGCTAAAAGGATAGGATATGTCTCCACTCGATGGGGTGTTCAGGGGGCCAAAATATAAAAAATAAATAATTCCGTCAATTATAGGCGGATTTTCATTAAAGTTGGGATGTAGATTCTCTATAGATCAGCTGAAAAGACAGGATATGTCTCCACTCCACGGTGTGGTCTGGGGGCCAAAATATTAGAAAATAAATAATTCCGTCAATTATAGACGGGTTTTCATTAAAGTTGGAATGTACATTTTGTATAGACCAGCTAAAAGGATAGGATATGTCTCCACTCGATGGGGTGTTCCGGGCGCCAAAATATAAAAACATCAATAATTCCGTCAATTATAGGCGGATTTTCATCAAACTTAGAATGCACATGTTGTATAGACCAGCTGAAAAGGTAGTACATGTTTGCACTTGATAAGGTGTTCCGGGGGCCAAAATATAAAAAAATAAATAATTCCGTCAATTATGGGCGGATTTTCATTAAAGTTGGAATGTACATTCTGTATAGACCAGCTAAAAATATAGGATATGTCTCAACTCGACGGGGTGGTCCGGGGCCAAAATATAAAAAAATTAATTATTCCGTCAATTATAGGCGGATTTTCATTAAAGTTGGAATGTAGATTCTCTATAGATCAGCTGAAAAGACAGGATATGTCTCCACTCCACGGTGTGGTCTGGGGGCCAAAATATTAGAAAATAAATAATTCCGTCAATTATAGACGGGTTTTCATTAAAGTTGGAATGTACATTTTGTATAGACCAGCTAAAAGGATAGGATATGTCTCCACTCGATGGGGTGTTCAGGGGGCCAAAATATAAAAAATAAATAATTCCGTCAATTATAGGCGGATTTTCATTAAAGTTGGGATGTAGATTCTCTATAGATCAGCTGAAAAGACAGGATATGTCTCCACTCCACGGTGTGGTCTGGGGGCCAAAGTATTAGAAAATAAATAATTCCGTCAATTATAGACGGGTTTTCATTAAAGTTGGAATGTACATTCTGTATAGACCAGCTGAAAAGATACAATATGTCTCCACTCGAAGGGGTGTTGCGGGGACCAAAATATAAAAACATCAATAATTCCGTCAATTCTTGGCGGATTTTCATTAAAGTTGGAATGTACATTTTGTATAGACCAGCTAAAAGGATAGGATATGTCTCCACTCGATGGGGTGTTCAGGGGGCCAATATATAAAAAATAAATAATTCCGTCAATTATAGGCGGATTTTCATTAAAGTTGGAATGTAGATTCTGTATCGATCAGCTGAAAAGACAGGATATGTCTCCACTCGATGGGGTGTTCCGGGGGCCAAAATATAAAAAAATAAATAATTCGGTCAATTATAGGCGGATTTTCATTAAAGTTGGAATGCACATTCTGTATAAACCAGCTGAAAAGATAGGATATGTCTCAACTCGACGGGGTGGTCCGGGGCCAAAATATAAAAAAATAAATTATACCGTCAATTATAAGCGGATTTTCATTAAAGTTAGAATGTACATTTTGTATAAACCAGCTGAAAAGATAGGATATGTCTCCACTCGATGGGGTGTTCCGGGGGCCAAAATATAAAAATAAATAATTCCGTCAATTATAGGCGGATTTTCATTAAAGTTGGAATGTACATTCTGTATAGATCAGCTGAAAGGACAGGATATGTCTCCACTCGATGGGGTGTTCCGGGGGCCAAAATATAAAAAAATAAATAATTCGGTCAATTATAGGCGGATTTTCAATAAAGTTGGAGTGCACATTCTGTATAAACCAGCTGAAAAGATAGGATATGTCTCAACTCGACGGGGTGGTCCGGGGCCAAAATATAAAAAAATAAATTATTCCGTCAATTATAGACGGATTTTCATTAAAGTTGGAATGTACATTTTGTATAGACCAGCGAAAAGGATAGGATATGTCTCCACTCGATGGGGTGTTCCGGGGGCCAAAATATAAAAAATAAATAATTCCGTCAATTCTAGGCGGATTTTCATTAAAGTTGGAATGTACATTCTGCATGTACCAGCTGAAAAGATAGGATATGTCTCCACTCGAAGGGCTGTTGCGGGGGCCAAAATATAAAAACATTAATAATTCCTTCAACTATAGGCGGCTTTCATCAAAACTAGAATGCACATTCCGTATAGACCAGCTGAAAAAATAGGATATGTCTCCACTCCACGGTGTGGTCTAGTGGCCAAAATATAAAAAAATAAATAATTCCGTCAATCCTTGGCGGATTTTCATTAAAGTTGGAATGTACATTCTGCATGTGCCAGCTGAAAAGATAGGATATGTCTCAACTCGACGGGGTGGTCGGGGGCCAAAATATAAAAAAATAAATTATTCCGTCAATTATAGGCGGATTTTCATTAAAGTTGGAATGTACATTCTGTATAAACCAGCTGAAAAGATAGGATATGTCTCAACTCGACGGGGTGGTCCGGGGCCAAAATATAAAAAAATAAATTATTCCGTCAATTATAGGCGGATTTTCATTAAAGTTGGAATGTACATTCTGTATAGACCAGCTGAAAAGACAGGATATACCTCCACTCCACGGTGTGGTCTGGGGGCCAAAATATTAGAAAATAAATAATTCCGTCAATTATAGGCGGATTTTCATTAAAGTGGGAATGTAGATTCTGTATAGACCAGTTGAAAAGATAGGATATGTCTCCACTCGATGGGGTGTTCCGGGGGCCAAAGTATAAAAACATCAATAATTCCGTCAATTCTTGGCGGATTTTCATTAAAGTTGGAATGTACATTCTGTATAGGCCAGCTGAAAACATAGAATATGTCTCCACTCGATGGGGTGTCCCGGGGACCAAAATATAAAAAAATAAATAATTCCGTCAATTATAGGCGGATTTTCATTAAAGTTGGAATGTACGTTCTGCATATACCAGCTGAAAAGATAGGATATGTCTCCACTCGATGCGGTGTTCCTGGGACGAAAATATAAAAACATCAATAATTCTGTCAAGTCTTGGCGAGTTTTCATTAAAGTTGGAATGTACGTTCTGTATAGACCAGTTGCAAAGATAGGATATGTCTCCACTCGATGGGGTGTTCCGGGGGCCAAAGTATAAAAACGTCAATAATTCCGTCAATTCTTGGCGGATTTTCATTAAAGTTGGAATGCACATTCTGTATAGACCAGCTGAAAAGATGGGATATGTCTCAACTCGATGGGGTGGTCCGGGGCCAAAATATAAAAAAAGAAATTATTCTTTCAATAATAGGCGGATTTTCATTAAAGTTGGAATGTATATTCTGTATAAACCAGCTGAAAAGACAGGATATGTCTCCACTCCACGGTGTGGTCTGGGTGCCAAAATATAAAAAAATAAATAATTCCGTCAATTATAGGCGGATTTTCATTAAAGTTGGAATGCGCATTCTGTATAGACCAGCTGAAAAAATAGGATATCTCTCCACTCGAAGGGGTGTTGCGGGGGCCAAAATATAAAAAAATAAATAATTCCGTCAATTATAGGCGGATTTTCATTAAAGTTGGAATGTATATTCTGTATAGACCAGTTGAAAAAATAGGATATGTCTCCACTCCACGGTGTGGCCTGGTGGCCAAAATAAAAAAAAATAAATAATTCCGTCAATTCTTGGCGGATTTTCATTAAAGTTGGAATGTACATTCTGTATAGACCAGCTGAAAAAATAGGATATGTCCCAACTCGATGGGGTGGTCCGGGGCCAAAATATAAAAAAATAAATTATTCCGTCAATTATAGGCGGATTTTCATTAAAGTTGGAATGTACATTCTGTATAGACCAGCTGAAAAGATAGGATATGTCTCCACTACACGGCCAAAATATTAGAAAATAAATAATTCCGTCAATTATAGGCGGATTTTCATTAAAGTTGGAATGTACATTTTGTATAGACCAGCTGAAAAGATAGGATATGTCTCCACTCGATGGGGTGTTCCGGGCGCCAAAATATAAAAACATCAATAATTCCGTCAATTATAGGCGGATTTTCATCAAACTTAGAATGCACATGTTGTATAGACCAGCTGAAAAGGTAGTACATGTTTGCACTTGATAAGGTGTTCCGGGGGCCAAAATATAAAAAAATAAATAATTCCGTCAATTATAGGCGGATTTTCATTAAAGTTGGAATGCGCATTCTGTATAGACCAGCTGAAAAAATAGGATATCTCTCCACTCGAAGGGGTGTTGCGGGGGCCAAAATATAAAAAAATAAATAATTCCGTCACTTATAGGCGGATTTTCATTAAAGTTGGAATGTATATTTTGTATAGACCAGCTAAAAGGATAGGATATGTCTCCACTCGATGGGCTGTTCCGGGGGCCAAAATATAAAAAATAAATAATTCCGTGAATTATAGGCGGATTTTCATTAAAGTTGGAATGTACATTCTGCATACACCGGCTGAAAAGATAGGATATGTCTCCACTCCACAGTGTGGTCTGTGGGCCAAATTATTAGCAAATAAATAATTCCGTCAATTATAGGCGGATTTTCATTAAAGTTGGAATGTATATTCTGTATAGACCAGTTGCAAAGATAGGATATCTCTCCACTCGAAGGGGTGTTGCGGGGGCCAAAATATAAAAAAATAAATAATTCCGTCACTTATAGGCGGATTTTCATTAAAGTTGGAATGCGCATTCTGTATAGACCAGCTGAAAAAATAGGATATCTCTCCACTCGAAGGGGTGTTGCGGGGGCCAAAATATAAAAAAATAAATAATTCCGTCACTTATAGGCGGATTTTCATTAAAGTTGGAATGTATATTTTGTATAGACCAGCTAAAAGGATAGGATATGTCTCCACTCGATGGGCTGTTCCGGGGGCCAAAATATAAAAAATAAATAATTCCGTGAATTATAGGCGGATTTTCATTAAAGTTGGAATGTACATTCTGCATACACCGGCTGAAAAGATAGGATATGTCTCCACTCCACAGTGTGGTCTGTGGGCCAAATTATTAGCAAATAAATAATTCCGTCAATTATAGGCGGATTTTCATTAAAGTTGGAATGTACATTCTGTATAGACCAGCTGAAAAGATACAATATGTCTCCACTCGAAGGGGTGTTTCGGGGGCCAAAATATAAAAACATCAATAATTCCGTCAATTCTTGGCGGATTTTCATTACAGTTGGAATGTACATTCTGTATAGGCCGGCTGAAAAGATAGGATATGTCTCCACTCGACGGGGTGGGCCGAGGGAAAATATATAAAAACATCCATAATTCCGTCAATTATGGGCGGATTTTCATTAAAGTTGGAATGTACATTCTGTATAGACCAGCTAAAAATATAGGATATGTCTCAACTCGACGGGGTGGTCCGGGGCCAAAATATAAAAAAATTAATTATTCCGTCAATTATAGGCGGATTTTCATTAAAGTTGGAATGTAGATTCTCTATAGATCAGCTAAAAAGACAGGATATGTCTCCACTCCACGGTGTGGTCTGGGGGCCAAAATATTAGAAAATAAATAATTCCGTCAATTATAGACGGGTTTCCTTAAAGTTGGAATGTACATTTTGTATAGACCAGCTAAAAGGATAGGATATGTCTCCACTCGATGGGGTGTTCATGGGGCCAAATTATAAAAAATAAATAATTCCGTCAATTCTTGGCGGATTTTCATTAAAGTTGGAATTTACATTTTGTATAGACCAGCTAAAAGGATAGGATATGCCTCCACTCGATGGGGTGTTCAGGGGGCCAAAATATAAAAAATAAATAATTCCGTCAATTATAGGCGGATTTTCATTAAAGTTGGAATGTACATTCTGTATCGATCAGCTGAAAAGACAGGATATGTCTCCACTCGATGGGGTGTTCCGGGGGCCAAAATATAAAAAAATAAATAATTCGGTCAATTATAGGCGGATTTTCATTAAAGTTGGAATGCACATTCTGTATAAACCAGCTGAAAAGATAGGATAGGTCTCAACTCGACGGGGTGGTCCGGGGCCAAAATATAAAAAAATAAATTATACCGACAATTATAAGCGGATTTTCATTAAAGTTGGAATGTACATTTTGTATAAACCAGCTGAAAAGATAGGATATGTCTCCACTCGATGGGGTGTTCCGGGGGCCAAAATATAAAAATAAATAATTCCGTCAATTATAGGCGGATTTTCATTAAAGTTGGAATGTACATTCTGTATAGATCAGCTGAAAGGACAGGATATGTCTCCACTCGATGGGGTGTTCCGGGGGCCAAAATATAAAAAAATAAATAATTCGGTCAATTATAGGCGGATTTTCAATAAAGTTGGAATGCACATTCTGTATAAACCAGCTGAAAAGATAGGATATGTCTCAACTCGACGGGGTGGTCCGGGGCCAAAATATAAAAAAATAAATTATTCCGTCAATTATAGGCGGATTTTCATTAAAGTTAGAATGTACATTTTGTATAGACCAGCGAAAAGGATAGGATATGTCTCCACTCGATGGGGTGTTCCGGGGGCCAAAATATAAAAAATAAATAATTCCGTCAATTATAGGCGGATTTTCATTAAAGTTGGAATGTACATTCTGCATGTACCAGCTGAAAAGATAGGATATGTCTCCACTCGAAGGGGTGTTGCGGGGGCCAAAATATAAAAACATTAATAATTCCTTCAACAATAGGCGGCTTTCATCAAAACTAGAATGCACATTCTGTATAGACCAGCTGAAAAAATAGGATATGTCTCCACTCCACGGTGTGGTCTAGTGGCCAAAATATAAAAAAATAAATAATTCCGTCAATCCTTGGCGGATTTTCATTAAAGTTGGAATGTACATTCTGCATGTGCCAGCTGAAAAGATAGGATATGTCTCAACTCGACGGGGTGGTCGGGGGCCAAAATATAAAAAAATAAATTATTCCGTCAATTATAGGCGGATTTTCATTAAAGTTGGAATGTACATTCTGTATAAACCAGCTGAAAAGATAGGATATGTCTCAACTCGACGGGGTGGTCCGGGGCCAAAATATAAAAAAATAAATTATTCCGTCAATTATAGGCGGATTTTCATTAAAGTTGGAATGTACATTCTGTATAGACCAGCTGAAAAGACAGGATATACCTCCACTCCACGGTGTGGTCTGGGGGCCAAAATATTAGAAAATAAATAATTCCGTCAATTATAGGCGGATTTTCATTAAAGTGGGAATGTAGATTCTGTATAGACCAGTTGAAAAGATAGGATATGTCTCCACTCGATGGGGCGTTCCGGGGGCCAAAGTATAAAAACATCAATAATTCCGTCAATTCTTGGCGGATTTTCATTAAAGTTGGAATGTACATTCTGTATAGGCCAGCTGAAAACATAGAATATGTCTCCACTCGATGGGGTGTCCCGGGGGCCAAAATATAAAAAAATAAATAATTCCGTCAATTATAGGCGGATTTTCATTAAAGTTGGAATGTACGTTCTGCATATACCAGCTGAAAAGATAGGATATGTCTCCACTCGATGCGGTGTTCCTGGGACCAAAGTATAAAAACATCAATAATTCTGTCAATTCTTGGCGAGTTTTCATTAAAGTTGGAATGTACGTTCTGTATAGACCAGTTGCAAAGATAGGATATGTCTCCACTCGATGGGGTGTTCCGGAGGCCAAAGTATAAAAACGTCAATAATTCCGTCAATTCTTGGCGGATTTTCATTAAAGTTGGAATGTACATTCTGTATAGACCAGCTGAAAAGACAGTATATGTCTCCACTCCACGGTGTGGTCTGGGTGCCAAAATATAAAAAAATAAATAATTCCGTCAATTATAGGCGGATTTTCATTAAAGTTGGAATGCGCATTCTGTATAGACCAGCTGAAAAAATAGGATATCTCTCCACTCGAAGGGGTGTTGCGGGGGCCAAAATATAAAAAAATAAATAATTCCGTCAATTATAGGCGGATTTTCATTAAAGTTGGAATGTATATTCTGTATAGACCAGTTGAAAAAATAGGATATGTCTCCACTGCACGGTGTGGCCTGGGGGCCAAAATATAAAAAAATAAATAATTCCGTCAATTCTTGGCGGATTTTCATTAAAGTTGGAATGTACATTCTGTATAGACCAGCTGAAAAAATAGGATATGTCCCAACTCGATGGGGTGGTCCGGGGCCAAAATATAAAAAAATAAATTATTCCGTCAATTATAGGCGGATTTTCATTAAAGTTGGAATGTACATTCTGTATAGACCAGCTGAAAAGATAGGATATGTCTCCACTCGATGGGGTGTTCCGGGGGCCAAAATATAAAAACATCAACAATTCCGTCAATTCTTGGTGGATTTTCATTAATGTTGGAATGTACATTCTGCATGTACCAGCTGAAAAGATAGGATATGTCTCCACTCGAAGGGCTATTACGGGAGCCAAAATATAAAAACATCAATAATTCTTTCAATTATAGGCGGATTTTCATTAAAGTTGGAATGTACATTCTGCATGTACCAGCTGAAAAGATAGGATATGTCTCCACTCGAAGGGGTGTTGCGGGGGCCAAAATATAAAAACATTAATAATTCCTTCAACAATAGGCGGCTTTCATCAAAACTAGAATGCACATTCCGTATAGACCAGCTGAAAAAATAGGATATGTCTCCACTCCACGGTGTGGTCTAGTGGCCAAAATATAAAAAAATAAATAATTCCGTCAATCCTTGGCGGATTTTCATTAAAGTTGGAATGTACATTCTGCATGTGCCAGCTGAAAAGATAGGATATGTCTCAACTCGACGGGGTGGTCGGGGGCCAAAATATAAAAAAATAAATTATTCCGTCAATTATAGGCGGATTTTCATTAAAGTTGGAATGTACATTCTGTATAAACCAGCTGAAAAGATAGGATATGTCTCAACTCGACGGGGTGGTCCGGGGCCAAAATATAAAAAAATAAATTATTCCGTCAATTATAGGCGGATTTTCATTAAAGTTGGAATGTACATTCTGTATAGACCAGCTGAAAAGACAGGATATACCTCCACTCCACGGTGTGGTCTGGGGGCCAAAATATTAGAAAATAAATAATTCCGTCAATTATAGGCGGATTTTCATTAAAGTGGGAATGTAGATTCTGTATAGACCAGTTGAAAAGATAGGATATGTCTCCACTCGATGGGGTGTTCCGGGGGCCAAAGTATAAAAACATCAATAATTCCGTCAATTCTTGGCGGATTTTCATCAAAGTTGGAATGTACATTCTGTATAGGCCAGCTGAAAACATAGAATATGTCTCCACTCGATGGGGTGTCCCGGGGACCAAAATATAAAAAAATAAATAATTCCGTCAATTATAGGCGAATTTTCATTAAAGTTGGAATGTACGTTCTGCATATACCAGCTGAAAAGATAGGATATGTCTCCACTCGATGCGGTGTTCCTGGGACGAAAATATAAAAACATCAATAATTCTGTCAAGTCTTGGCGAGTTTTCATTAAAGTTGGAATGTACGTTCTGTATAGACCAGTTGCAAAGATAGGATATGTCTCCACTCGATGGGGTGTTCCGGGGGCCAAAGTATAAAAACGTCAATAATTCCGTCAATTCTTGGCGGATTTTCATTAAAGTTGGAATGCACATTCTGTATAGACCAGCTGAAAAGATGGGATATGTCTCAACTCGATGGGGTGGTCCGGGGCCAAAATATAAAAAAAGAAATTATTCTTTCAATAATAGGCGGATTTTCATTAAAGTTGGAATGTATATTCTGTATAAACCAGCTGAAAAGACAGGATATGTCTCCACTCCACGGTGTGGTCTGGGTGCCAAAATATAAAAAAATAAATAATTCCGTCAATTATAGGCGGATTTTCATTAAAGTTGGAATGCGCATTCTGTATAGACCAGCTGAAAAAATAGGATATCTCTCCACTCGAAGGGGTGTTGCGGGGGCCAAAATATAAAAAAATAAATAATTCCGTCAATTATAGGCGGATTTTCATTAAAGTTGGAATGTATATTCTGTATAGACCAGTTGAAAAAATAGGATATGTCTCCACTCCACGGTGTGGCCTGGGGGCCAAAATATAAAAAAATAAATAATTCCGTCAATTCTTGGCGGATTTTCATTAAAGTTGGAATGTACATTCTGTATAGACCAGCTGAAAAAATAGGATATGTCCCAACTCGATGGGGTGGTCCGGGGCCAAAATATAAAAAAATAAATTATTCCGTCAATTATAGGCGGATTTTCATTAAAGTTGGAATGTACATTCTGTATAGACCAGCTGAAAAGATAGGATATGTCTCCACTACACGGCCAAAATATTAGAAAATAAATAATTCCGTCAATTATAGGCGGATTTTCATTAAAGTTGGAATGTACATTTTGTATAGACCAGCTGAAAAGATAGGATATGTCTCCACTCGATGGGGTGTTCCGGGCGCCAAAATATAAAAACATCAATAATTCCGTCAATTATAGGCGGATTTTCATCAAACTTAGAATGCACATGTTGTATAGACCAGCTGAAAAGGTAGTACATGTTTGCACTTGATAAGGTGTTCCGGGGGCCAAAATATAAAAAAATAAATAATTCCGTCAATTATAGGCGGATTTTCATTAAAGTTGGAATGCGCATTCTGTATAGACCAGCTGAAAAAATAGGATATCTCTCCACTCGAAGGGGTGTTGCGAGGGCCAAAATATAAAAAAATAAATAATTCCGTCAATTATAGGCGGATTTTCATTAAAGTTGGAATGTATATTCTGTATAGACCAGTTGCAAAGATAGGATATGTCTCCATTCCACAGTGTGGTCTGGGGGCCAAATTATTAGCAAATAAATAATTCCGTCAATTATAGGCGGATTTTCATTAAAGTTGGAATGTATATTCTGTATAGACCAGCTGAAAAGATACAATATGTCTCCACTCGATGGGGTGTTCCGGGGGCCAAAATATAAAAACATCAACAATTCCGTCAATTCTTGGTGGATTTTCATTAATGTTGGAATGTACATTCTGCATGTACCAGCTGAAAAGATAGGATATGTCTCCACTCGAAGGGCTATTACGGGAGCCAAAATATAAAAACATCAATAATTCTTTCAATTATAGGCGGATTTTTATCAAACTTAGAATGCACACGCTGTATAGACCAGCTGAAAAGATAGTACATGTTTGCATTTAATAGGGTGTTCCGGGGGCCAAAATATAAAAACATCAACAATTCCGTCAATTCTTGGTGGATTTTCATTAATGTTGGAATGTTCATTCTGCATGTACCAGCTGAAAAGACAGGATATGTCTCCACTCCACGGTATGGTCTGGCGGCCAAAATATAAAAAAATAAATAATTCCGTCAATTATAGGCGGATTTTCATTAAAGTAGGAATGTATATTCTGTATAGACCAGCTGAAAAAATAGGATATGTCTCCACTCGAAGGGGTGTTGCGGGGGCCAAAATATAAAAAAATAAATAATTCCGTGAATTATAGGCGGATTTTCATTAAAGTTAGAATGTATATTCTGTATAGACCAGCTGAAAAGATAGGATATGTCTCCACTCGAAGGGGTGGTCCGGGGCCAAAATATAAAAAAATAAATTATTCCGTCAATTATAGGCGGATTTTCATTAAAGTTGGAATGTACATTTTGTATAGACCAGCTAAAAGGATAGGATATGTCTCCACTCGATGGGCTGTTCCGGGGGCCAAAATATAAAAAATAAATAATTCCGTGAATTATAGGCGGATTTTCATTAAAGTTGGAATGTACATTCTGCATACACCGGCTGAAAAGATAGGATATGTCTCCACTCGAAGGGGTATTACGGGAGCCAAAATATAAAAACATCAATAATTCTTTCAATTATAGGCGGATTTTTATCAAACTTAGAATGCACACGCTGTATAGACCAGCTAAAAAGATAGTATATGTTTCCACTTGATAGGGTGTTCCGGGGGCCAAAATATGAAAAAATAAATAATTCCGTCAATTATACGCGGATTTTCATTAAAGTTGGAATGTATATTCTGTATAGACCAGTTGCAAAGATAGGATATGTCTCCATTCCACAGTGTGGTCTGGGGGCCAAATTATTAGCAAATAAATAATTCCGTCAATTATAGGCGGATTTTCATTAAAGTTGGAATGTATATTCTGTATAGACCAGCTGAAAAGATACAATATGTCTCCACTCGATGGGGTGTTCCGGGGGCCAAAATATAAAAACATCAACAATTCCGTCAATTCTTGGTGGATTTTCATTAATGTTGGAATGTACATTCTGCATGTACCAGCTGAAAAGATAGGATATGTCTCCACTCGAAGGGCTATTACGGGAGCCAAAATGTAAAAACATCAATAATTCTTTCAATTATAGGCGGATTTTTATCAAACTTAGAATGCACACGCTGTATAGACCAGCTGAAAAGATAGTACATGTTTGCATTTAATAGGGTGTTCCGGGGGCCAAAATATAAAAACATCAACAATTCCGTCAATTCTTGGTGGATTTTCATTAATGTTGGAATGTTCATTCTGCATGTACCAGCTGAAAAGACAGGATATGTCTCCACTCCACGGTATGGTCTGGCGGCCAAAATATAAAAAAATAAATAATTCCGTCAATTATAGGCGGATTTTCATTAAAGTAGGAATGTATATTCTGTATAGACCAGCTGAAAAAATAGGATATGTCTCCACTCGAAGGGGTGTTGCGGGGGCCAAAATATAAAAAAATAAATAATTCCGTGAATTATAGGCGGATTTTCATTAAAGTTAGAATGTATATTCTGTATAGACCAGCTGAAAAGATAGGATATGTCTCCACTCGAAGGGGTGGTCCGGGGCCAAAATATAAAAAAATAAATTATTCCGTCAATTATAGGCGGATTTTCATTAAAGTTGGAATGTACATTTTGTATAGACCAGCTAAAAGGATAGGATATGTCTCCACTCGATGGGCTGTTCCGGGGGCCAAAATATAAAAAATAAATAATTCCGTGAATTATAGGCGGATTTTCATTAAAGTTGGAATGTACATTCTGCATACACCGGCTGAAAAGATAGGATATGTCTCCACTCGAAGGGGTATTACGGGAGCCAAAATATAAAAACATCAATAATTCTTTCAATTATAGGCGGATTTTTATCAAACTTAGAATGCACACGCTGTATAGACCAGCTAAAAAGATAGTATATGTTTCCACTTGATAGGGTGTTCCGGGGGCCAAAATATGAAAAAATAAATAATTCCGTCAATTATACGCGGATTTTCATTAAACTTGGAATGTACATTCTGTATAGACCAGTTGCAAAGATAGGATATGTCTCCACTCCACAGTGTGGTCTGGGGGCCAAATTATTAGCAAATAAATAATTCCGTCAATTATAGGCGGATTTTCATTAAAGTTGGAATGTACATTCTGTATAGACCAGCTGAAAAGATACAATATGTCTCCACTCGAAGGGGTGTTGCGGGGGCCAAAATATTAAAACATCAATAATTCCGTCAATTCTTGGCGGATTTTCATTACAGTTGGAATGTACATTCTGTAAAGGCCGGCTGAAAAGATAGGATATGTCTCCACTCGACGGGGTGGGCCGGGGGAAAATATATAAAAACATCCATAATTCCGTCAATTATGGGCGGATTTTCATTAAAGTTGGAATGTACATTCTGTATAGACCAGCTAAAAATATAGGATATGTCTCAACTCGACGGGGTGTTCCGGGGCCAAAATATAAAAAAATTAATTATTCCGTCAATTATAGGCGGATTTTCATTAAAGTTGGAATGTAGATTCTCTATAGATCAGCTGAAAAGACAGGATATGTCTCCACTCCACGGTGTGGTCTGGGGGCCAAAATATTAGAAAATAAATAATTCCGTCAATTATAGACGGGTTTCCTTAAAGTTGGAATGTACATTTTGTATAGACCAGCTAAAAGGATAGGATATGTCTCCACTCGATGGGGTGTTCATGGGGCCAAAATATAAAAAATAAATAATTCCGTCAATTCTTGGCGGATTTTCATTAAAGTTGGAATTTACATTTTGTATAGACCAGCTAAAAGGATAGGATATGTCTCCACTCGATGGGGTGTTCCGGGGGCCAAAATATAAAAAAATAAATAATTCGGTCAATTATAGGCGGATTTTCATTAAAGTTGGAATGCACATTCTGTATAAACCAGCTGAAAAGATAGGATAGGTCTCAACTCGACGGGGTGGTCCGGGGCCAAAATATAAAAAAATAAATTATACCGACAATTATAAGCGGATTTTCATTAAAGTTGGAATGTACATTTTGTATAAACCAGCTGAAAAGATAGGATATGTCTCCACTCGATGGGGTGTTCCGGGGGCCAAAATATAAAAATAAATAATTCCGTCAATTATAGGCGGATTTTCATTAAAGTTGGAATGTACATTCTGTATAGATCAGCTGAAAGGACAGGATATGTCTCCACTCGATGGGGTGGTCCGGGGCCAAAATATAAAAAATTAAATTATTCCGTCAATTATAGGCGGATTTTCATTAAAGTTGGAATGTATATTTTGTATAGACCAGCGAAAAGGATAGTTTATGTCTCCACTCGATGGGGTGTTCCGGGTGCCAAAATATAAAAAATAAATAATTCCGTCAATTATAGGCGGATTTTCATTAAAGTTGGAATGTACATTCTGCATGTACCAGCTGAAAAGATAGGATATGTCTCCACTCGAAGGGGTGTTGCGGGGGCCAAAATATAAAAAAATAAATAATTCGGTCAATTATAGGCGGATTTTCATTAAAGTTGGAATGCACATTCTGTATAAACCAGCTGAAAAGATAGGATAGGTCTCAACTCGACGGGGTGGTCCGGGGCCAAAATATAAAAAAATAAATTATACCGACAATTATAAGCGGATTTTCATTAAAGTTGGAATGTACATTTTGTATAAACCAGCTGAAAAGATAGGATATGTCTCCACTCGATGGGGTGTTCCGGGGGCCAAAATATAAAAAAATAAATAATTCGGTCAATTATAGGCGGATTTTCAATAAAGTTGGAATGCACATTCTGTATAAACCAGCTGAAAAGATAGGATATGTCTCAACTCGACGGGGTGGTCCGGGGCCAAAATATAAAAAATTAAATTATTCCGTCAATTATAGGCGGATTTTCATTAAAGTTGGAATGTATATTTTGTATAGACCAGCGAAAAGGATAGTTTATGCCTCCACTCGATGGGGTGTTCCGGGGGCCAAAATATAAAAAATAAATAATTCCGTCAATTATAGGCGGATTTTCATTAAAGTTGGAATGTACATTCTGCATGTACCAGCTGAAAAGATAGGATATGTCTCCACTCGAAGGGGTGTTGCGGGGGCCAAAATATAAAAACATTAATAATTCCTTCAACAATAGGCGGCTTTCATCAAAACTAGAATGCACATTCTGTATAGACCAGCTGAAAAAATAGGATATGTCTCCACTCCACGGTGTGGTCTAGTGGCCAAAATATAAAAAAATAAATAATTCCGTCAATCCTTGGCGGATTTTCATTAAAGTTGGAATGTACATTCTGCATGTGCCAGCTGAAAAGATAGGATATGTCTCAACTCGACGGGGTGGTCGGGGGCCAAAATATAAAAAAATAAATTATTCCGTCAATTATAGGCGGATTTTCATTAAAGTTGGAATGTACATTCTGTATAAACCAGCTGAAAAGATAGGATATGTCTCAACTCGACGGGGTGGTCCGGGGCCAAAATATAAAAAAATAAATTATTCCGTCAATTATAGGCGGATTTTCATTAAAGTTGGAATGTACATTCTGTATAGACCAGCTGAAAAGACAGGATATACCTCCACTCCACGGTGTGGTCTGGGGGCCAAAATATTAGAAAATAAATAATTCCGTCAATTATAGGCGGATTTTCATTAAAGTTGGAATGTACGTTCTGCATATACCAGCTGAAAAGATAGGATATGTCTCCACTCGATGCGGTGTTCCTGGGACCAAAATATAAAAACATCAATAATTCTGTCAATTCTTGGCGAGTTTTCATTAAAGTTGGAATGTACGTTCTGTATAGACCAGTTGCAAAGACAGGATATGTCTCCACTCGATGGGGTGTTCCGGGGGCCAAAGTATAAAAACGTCAATAATTCCGTCAATTCTTGGCGGATTTTCATTAAAGTTGGAATGTACATTCTGTATAGACCAGCTGAAAAGACAGTATATGTCTCCACTCCACGGTGTGGTCTGGGTGCCAAAATATAAAAAAATAAATAATTCCGTCAATTATAGGCGGATTTTCATTAAAGTTGGAATGCGCATTCTGTATAGACCAGCTGAAAAATAGGATATCTCTCCACTCGAAGGGGTGTTGCGGGGGCCAAAATATAAAAAAATAAATAACTCCGTCAATTATAGGCGGATTTTCATTAAAGTTGGAATGTATATTCTGTATAGACCAGTTGAAAAAATAGGATATGTCTCCACTGCACGGTGTGGCCTGGGGGCCAAAATATAAAAAAATAAATTATTCCGTCAATTATAGGCGGATTTTCATTAAAGTTGGAATGTACATTCTGTATAGACCAGCTGAAAAGACAGGATATACCTCCACTCCACGGTGTGGTCTGGGGGCCAAAATATTAGAAAATAAATAATTCCGTCAATTATAGGCGGATTTTCATTAAAGTTGGAATGTACATTCTGCATACACCGGCTGAAAAGATAGGATATGTCTCCACTCGAAGGGGTATTACGGGAGCCAAAATATAAAAACATCAATAATTCTTTCAATTATAGGCGGATTTTTATCAAACTTAGAATGCACACGCTGTATAGACCAGCTAAAAAGATAGTATATGTTTCCACTTGATAGGGTGTTCCGGGGGCCAAAATATGAAAAAATAAATAATTCCGTCAATTATACGCGGATTTTCATTAAAGTTGGAATGTATATTCTGTATAGACCAGTTGCAAAGATAGGATATGTCTCCATTCCACAGTGTGGTCTGGGGGCCAAATTATTAGCAAATAAATAATTCCGTCAATTATAGGCGGATTTTCATTAAAGTTGGAATGTATATTCTGTATAGACCAGCTGAAAAGATACAATATGTCTCCACTCGATGGGGTGTTCCGGGGGCCAAAATATAAAAACATCAACAATTCCGTCAATTCTTGGTGGATTTTCATTAATGTTGGAATGTACATTCTGCATGTACCAGCTGAAAAGATAGGATATGTCTCCACTCGAAGGGCTATTACGGGAGCCAAAATATAAAAACATCAATAATTCTTTCAATTATAGGCGGATTTTTATCAAACTTAGAATGCACACGCTGTATAGACCAGCTGAAAAGATAGTACATGTTTGCATTTAATAGGGTGTTCCGGGGGCCAAAATATAAAAACATCAACAATTCCGTCAATTCTTGGTGGATTTTCATTAATGTTGGAATGTTCATTCTGCATGTACCAGCTGAAAAGACAGGATATGTCTCCACTCCACGGTATGGTCTGGCGGCCAAAATATAAAAAAATAAATAATTCCGTCAATTATAGGCGGATTTTCATTAAAGTAGGAATGTATATTCTGTATAGACCAGCTGAAAAAATAGGATATGTCTCCACTCGAAGGGGTGTTGCGGGGGCCAAAATATAAAAAAATAAATAATTCCGTGAATTATAGGCGGATTTTCATTAAAGTTAGAATGTATATTCTGTATAGACCAGCTGAAAAGATAGGATATGTCTCCACTCGAAGGGGTGGTCCGGGGCCAAAATATAAAAAAATAAATTATTCCGTCAATTATAGGCGGATTTTCAAAAAGTTGGAATGTACATTTTGTATAGACCAGCTAAAAGGATAGGATATGTCTCCACTCGATGGGCTGTTCCGGGGGCCAAAATATAAAAAATAAATAATTCCGTGAATTATAGGCGGATTTTCATTAAAGTTGGAATGTACATTCTGCATACACCGGCTGAAAAGATAGGATATGTCTCCACTCGAAGGGGTATTACGGGAGCCAAAATATAAAAACATCAATAATTCTTTCAATTATAGGCGGATTTTTATCAAACTTAGAATGCACACGCTGTATAGACCAGCTAAAAAGATAGTATATGTTTCCACTTGATAGGGTGTTCCGGGGGCCAAAATATGAAAAAATAAATAATTCCGTCAATTATACGCGGATTTTCATTAAACTTGGAATGTACATTCTGTATAGACCAGTTGCAAAGATAGGATATGTCTCCACTCCACAGTGTGGTCTGGGGGCCAAATTATTAGCAAATAAATAATTCCGTCAATTATAGGCGGATTTTCATTAAAGTTGGAATGTACATTCTGTATAGACCAGCTGAAAAGATACAATATGTCTCCACTCGAAGGGGTGTTGCGGGGGCCAAAATATTAAAACATCAATAATTCCGTCAATTCTTGGCGGATTTTCATTACAGTTGGAATGTACATTCTGTAAAGGCCGGCTGAAAAGATAGGATATGTCTCCACTCGACGGGGTGGGCCGGGGGAAAATATATAAAAACATCCATAATTCCGTCAATTATGGGCGGATTTTCATTAAAGTTGGAATGTACATTCTGTATAGACCAGCTAAAAATATAGGATATGTCTCAACTCGACGGGGTGGTCCGGGGCCAAAATATAAAAAAATTAATTATTCCGTCAATTATAGGCGGATTTTCATTAAAGTTGGAATGTAGATTCTCTATAGATCAGCTGAAAAGACAGGATATGTCTCCACTCCACGGTGTGGTCTGGCGGCCAAAATATTAGAAAATAAATAATTCCGTCAATTATAGACGGGTTTCCTTAAAGTTGGAATGTACATTTTGTATAGACCAGCTAAAAGGATAGGATATGTCTCCACTCGATGGGGTGTTCATGGGGCCAAAATATAAAAAATAAATAATTCCGTCAATTCTTGGCGGATTTTCATTAAAGTTGGAATTTACATTTTGTATAGACCAGCTAAAAGGATAGGATATGTCTCCACTCGATGGGGTGTTCAGGGGGCCAAAATATAAAAAATAAATAATTCCGTCAATTATAGGCGGATTTTCATTAAAGTTGGAATGTACATTCTGTATCGATCAGCTGAAAAGACAGGATATGTCTCCACTCGATGGGGTGTTCCGGGGGCCAAAATATAAAAAAATAAATAATTCGGTCAATTATAGGCGGATTTTCATTAAAGTTGGAATGCACATTCTGTATAAACCAGCTGAAAAGATAGGATAGGTCTCAACTCGACGGGGTGGTCCGGGGCCAAAATATAAAAAAATAAATTATACCGACAATTATAAGCGGATTTTCATTAAAGTTGGAATGTACATTTTGTATAAACCAGCTGAAAAGATAGGATATGTCTCCACTCGATGGGGTGTTCCGGGGGCCAAAATATAAAAATAAATAATTCCGTCAATTATAGGCGGATTTTCATTAAAGTTGGAATGTACATTCTGTATAGATCAGCTGAAAGGACAGGATATGTCTCCACTCGATGGGGTGTTCCGGGGGCCAAAATATAAAAAAATAAATAATTCGGTCAATTATAGGCGGATTTTCAATAAAGTTGGAATGCACATTCTGTATAAACCAGCTGAAAAGATAGGATATGTCTCAACTCGACGGGGTGATCCGGGGCCAAAATATAAAAAATTAAATTATTCCGTCAATTATAGGCGGATTTTCATTAAAGTTGGAATGTACATTTTGTATAGACCAGCGAAAAGGATAGTTTATGTCTCCACTCGATGGGGTGTTCCGGGGGCCAAAATATAAAAAATAAATAATTCCGTCAATTATAGGCGGATTTTCATTAAAGTTGGAATGTACATTCTGCATGTACCAGCTGAAAAGATAGGATATGTCTCCACTCGAAGGGGTGTTGCGGGGGCCAAAATATAAAAACATTAATAATTCCTTCAACAATAGGCGGCTTTCATCAAAACTAGAATGCACATTCTGTATAGACCAGCTGAAAAAATAGTATATGTCTCCACTCCACGGTGTGGTCTAGTGGCCAAAATATAAAAAAATAAATAATTCCGTCAATCCTTGGCGGATTTTCATTAAAGTTGGAATGTACATTCTGCATGTGCCAGCTGAAAAGATAGGATATGTCTCAACTCGACGGGGTGGTCGGGGGCCAAAATATAAAAAAATAAATTATTCCGTCAATTATAGGCGGATTTTCATTAAAGTTGGAATGTACATTCTGTATAAACCAGCTGAAAAGATAGGATATGTCTCAACTCGACGGGGTGGTCCGGGGCCAAAATATAAAAAAATAAATTATTCCGTCAATTATAGGCGGATTTTCATTAAAGTTGGAATGTACATTCTGTATAGACCAGCTGAAAAGACAGGATATACCTCCACTCCACGGTGTGGTCTGGGGGCCAAAATATTAGAAAATAAATAATTCCGTCAATTATAGGCGGATTTTCATTAAAGTTGGAATGTACGTTCTGCATATACCAGCTGAAAAGATAGGATATGTCTCCACTCGATGCGGTGTTCCTGGGACCAAAATATAAAAACATCAATAATTCTGTCAATTCTTGGCGAGTTTTCATTAAAGTTGGAATGTACGTTCTGTATAGACCAGTTGCAAAGATAGGATATGTCTCCACTCGATGGGGTGTTCCGGGGGCCAAAGTATAAAAACGTCAATAATTCCGTCAATTCTTGGCGGATTTTCATTAAAGTTGGAATGTACATTCTGTATAGACCAGCTGAAAAGACAGTATATGTCTCCACTCCACGGTGTGGTCTGGGTGCCAAAATATAAAAAAATAAATAATTCCGTCAATTATAGGCGGATTTTCATTAAAGTTGGAATGCGCATTCTGTATAGACCAGCTGAAAAATAGGATATCTCTCCACTCGAAGGGGTGTTGCGGGGGCCAAAATATAAAAAAATAAATAATTCCGTCAATTATAGGCGGATTTTCATTAAAGTTGGAATGTATATTCTGTATAGACCAGTTGAAAAAATAGGATATCTCTCCACTGCACGGTGTGGCCTGGGGGCCAAAATATAAAAAAATAAATAATTCCGTCAATTCTTGGCGGATTTTCATTAAAGTTGGAATGTACATTCTGTATAGACCAGCTGAAAAAATAGGATATGTCCCAACTCGATGGGGTGGTCCGGGGCCAAAATATAAAAAAATAAATTATTCCGTCAATTATAGGCGGATTTTCATTAAAGTTGGAATGTACATTCTGTATAGACCAGCTGAAAAGATAGGATATGTCTCCACTACACGGCCAATATATTAGCAAATAAATAATTCCGTCAATTATAGGCGGATTTTCATTAAAGTTGGAATGTATATTCTGTATAGACCAGCTGAAAAGATACAATATGTCTCCACTCGAAGGGGTGTTCCGGGGGCCAAAATATAAAAACATCAACAATTCCGTCAATTCTTGGTGGATTTTCATTAATGTTGGAATGTACATTCTGCATGTACCAGCTGAAAAGATAGGATATGTCTCCACTCGAAGGGCTATTACGGGAGCCAAAATATAAAAACATCAATAATTCTTTCAATTATAGGCGGATTTTTATCAAACTTAGAATGCACACGCTGTATAGACCAGCTGAAAAGATAGTACATGTTTGCATTTAATAGGGTGTTCCGGGGGCCAAAATATAAAAACATCAACAATTCCGTCAATTCTTGGTGGATTTTCATTAATGTCGGAATGTTCATTCTGCATGTACCAGCTGAAAAGACAGGATATGTCTCCACTCCACGGTATGGTCTGGCGGCCAAAATATAAAAAAATAAATAATTCCGTCAATTATAGGCGGATTTTCATTAAAGTAGGAATGTATATTCTGTATAGACCAGCTGGAAAAATAGGATATGTCTCCACTCGAAGGGGTGTTGCGGGGGCCAAAATATAAAAAAATAAATAATTCTGTGAATTATAGGCGGATTTTCATTAAAGTTAGAATGTATATTCTGTATAGACCAGCTGAAAAGATAGGATATGTCTCCACTCGAAGGGGTGGTCCGGGGCCAAAATATAAAAAAATAAATTATTCCGTCAATTATAGGCGGATTTTCATTAAAGTTGGAATGTACATTTTGTATAGACCAGCTAAAAGGATAGGATATGTCTCCACTCGATGGGCTGTTCCGGGGGCCAAAATATAAAAAATAAATAATTCCGTGAATTATAGGCGGATTTTCATTAAAGTTGGAATGTACATTCTGCATACACCGGCTGAAAAGATAGGATATGTCTCCACTCGAAGGGGTATTACGGGAGCCAAAATATAAAAACATCAATAATTCTTTCAATTATAGGCGGATTTTTATCAAACTTAGAATGCACACGCTGTATAGACCAGCTAAAAAGATAGTATATGTTTCCACTTGATAGGGTGTTCCGGGGGCCAAAATATGAAAAAATAAATAATTCCGTCAATTATACGCGGATTTTCATTAAACTTGGAATGTACATTCTGTATAGACCAGTTGCAAAGATAGGATATGTCTCCACTCCACAGTGTGGTCTGGGGGCCAAATTATTAGCAAATAAATAATTCCGTCAATTATAGGCGGATTTTCATTAAAGTTGGAATGTACATTCTGTATAGACCAGCTGAAAAGATACAATATGTCTCCACTCGAAGGGGTGTTGCGGGGGCCAAAATATAAAAACATCAATAATTCCGTCAATTCTTGGCGGATTTTCATTACAGTTGGAATGTACATTCTGTATAGGCCGGCTGAAAAGATAGGATATGTCTCCACTCGACGGGGTGGGCCGGGGGAAAATATATAAAAACATCCATAATTCCGTCAATTATGGGCGGATTTTCATTAAAGTTGGAATGTACATTCTGTATAGACCAGCTAAAAATATAGGATATGTCTCAACTCGACGGGGTGGTCCGGGGCCAAAATATAAAAAAATTAATTATTCCGTCAATTATAGGCGGATTTTCATTAAAGTTGGAATGTAGATTCTCTATAGATCAGCTGAAAAGACAGGATATGTCTCCACTCCACGGTGTGGTCTGGGGGCCAAAATATTAGAAAATAAATAATTCCGTCAATTATAGACGGGTTTCCTTAAAGTTGGAATGTACATTTTGTATAGACCAGCTAAAAGGATAGGATATGTCTCCACTCGATGGGGTGTTCATGGGGCCAAAATATAAAAAATAAATAATTCCGTCAATTCTTGGCGGATTTTCATTAAAGTTGGAATTTACATTTTGTATAGACCAGCTAAAAGGATAGGATATGTCTCCACTCGATGGGGTGTTCAGGGGGCCAAAATATAAAAAATAAATAATTCCGTCAATTATAGGCGGATTTTCATTAAAGTTGGAATGTACATTCTGTATAGACCAGCTGAAAAGACAGGATATACCTCCACTCCACGGTGTGGTCTGGGGGCCAAATTATTAGCAAATAAATAATTCCGTCAATTATAGGCGGATTTTCATTAAAGTTGGAATGTACATTCTGTATAGACCAGCTGAAAAGATACAATATGTCTCCACTCGAAGGGGTGTTGCGGGGGCCAAAATATAAAAAAAGAAATAATTCCGTCAATTCTTGGCGGATTTTCATTACAGTTGGAATGTACATTCTGTATAGGCCGGCTGAAAAGATAGGATATGTCTCCACTCGACGGGGTGGGCCGGGGGAAAATATATAATAACATCCATAATTCCGTCAATTATGGGCGGATTTTCATTAAAGTTGGAATGTACATTCTGTATAGACCAGCTAAAAATATAGGATATGTCTCAACTCGACGGGGTGGTCCGGGGCCAAAATATAAAAAAATTAATTATTCCGTCAATTATAGGCGGATTTTCATTAAAGTTGGAATGTACATTTTGTATAGACCAGCTAAAAGGATAGGATATGTCTCCACTCGATGGGCTGTTCCGGGGGCCAAAATATAAAAAATAAATAATTCCGTGAATTATAGGCGGATTTTCATTAAAGTTGGAATGTACATTCTGCATACACCGGCTGAAAAGATAGGATATGTCTCCACTCGAAGGGGTATTACGGGAGCCAAAATATAAAAACATCAATAATTCTTTCAATTATAGGCGGATTTTTATCAAACTTAGAATGCACACGCTGTATAGACCAGCTAAAAAGATAGTATATGTTTCCACTTGATAGGGTGTTCCGGGGGCCAAAATATGAAAAAATAAATAATTCCGTCAATTATACGCGGATTTTCATTAAACTTGGAATGTACATTCTGTATAGACCAGTTGCAAAGATAGGATATGTCTCCACTCCACAGTGTGGTCTGGGGGCCAAATTATTAGCAAATAAATAATTCCGTCAATTATAGGCGGATTTTCATTAAAGTTGGAATGTACATTCTGTATAGACCAGCTGAAAAGATACAATATGTCTCCACTCGAAGGGGTGTTGCGGGGGCCAAAATATTAAAACATCAATAATTCCGTCAATTCTTGGCGGATTTTCATTACAGTTGGAATGTACATTCTGTAAAGGCCGGCTGAAAAGATAGGATATGTCTCCACTCGACGGGGTGGGCCGGGGGAAAATATATAAAAACATCCATAATTCCGTCAATTATGGGCGGATTTTCATTAAAGTTGGAATGTACATTCTGTATAGACCAGCTAAAAATATAGGATATGTCTCAACTCGACGGGGTGGTCCGGGGCCAAAATATAAAAAAATTAATTATTCCGTCAATTATAGGCGGATTTTCATTAAAGTTGGAATGTAGATTCTCTATAGATCAGCTGAAAAGACAGGATATGTCTCCACTCCACGGTGTGGTCTGGCGGCCAAAATATTAGAAAATAAATAATTCCGTCAATTATAGACGGGTTTCCTTAAAGTTGGAATGTACATTTTGTATAGACCAGCTAAAAGGATAGGATATGTCTCCACTCGATGGGGTGTTCATGGGGCCAAAATATAAAAAATAAATAATTCCGTCAATTCTTGGCGGATTTTCATTAAAGTTGGAATTTACATTTTGTATAGACCAGCTAAAAGGATAGGATATGTCTCCACTCGATGGGGTGTTCAGGGGGCCAAAATATAAAAAATAAATAATTCCGTCAATTATAGGCGGATTTTCATTAAAGTTGGAATGTACATTCTGTATCGATCAGCTGAAAAGACAGGATATGTCTCCACTCGATGGGGTGTTCCGGGGGCCAAAATATAAAAAAATAAATAATTCGGTCAATTATAGGCGGATTTTCATTAAAGTTGGAATGCACATTCTGTATAAACCAGCTGAAAAGATAGGATAGGTCTCAACTCGACGGGGTGGTCCGGGGCCAAAATATAAAAAAATAAATTATACCGACAATTATAAGCGGATTTTCATTAAAGTTGGAATGTACATTTTGTATAAACCAGCTGAAAAGATAGGATATGTCTCCACTCGATGGGGTGTTCCGGGGGCCAAAATATAAAAATAAATAATTCCGTCAATTATAGGCGGATTTTCATTAAAGTTGGAATGTACATTCTGTATAGATCAGCTGAAAGGACAGGATATGTCTCCACTCGATGGGGTGTTCCGGGGGCCAAAATATAAAAAAATAAATAATTCGGTCAATTATAGGCGGATTTTCAATAAAGTTGGAATGCACATTCTGTATAAACCAGCTGAAAAGATAGGATATGTCTCAACTCGACGGGGTGGTCCGGGGCCAAAATATAAAAAATTAAATTATTCCGTCAATTATAGGCGGATTTTCATTAAAGTTGGAATGTACATTTTGTATAGACCAGCGAAAAGGATAGTTTATGTCTCCACTCGATGGGGTGTTCCGGGGGCCAAAATATAAAAAATAAATAATTCCGTCAATTATAGGCGGATTTTCATTAAAGTTGGAATGTACATTCTGCATGTACCAGCTGAAAAGATAGGATATGTCTCCACTCGAAGGGGTGTTGCGGGGGCCAAAATATAAAAACATTAATAATTCCTTCAACAATAGGCGGCTTTCATCAAAACTAGAATGCACATTCTGTATAGACCAGCTGAAAAAATAGTATATGTCTCCACTCCACGGTGTGGTCTAGTGGCCAAAATATAAAAAAATAAATAATTCCGTCAATCCTTGGCGGATTTTCATTAAAGTTGGAATGTACATTCTGCATGTGCCAGCTGAAAAGATAGGATATGTCTCAACTCGACGGGGTGGTCGGGGGCCAAAATATAAAAAAATAAATTATTCCGTCAATTATAGGCGGATTTTCATTAAAGTTGGAATGTACATTCTGTATAAACCAGCTGAAAAGATAGGATATGTCTCAACTCGACGGGGTGGTCCGGGGCCAAAATATAAAAAAATAAATTATTCCGTCAATTATAGGCGGATTTTCATTAAAGTTGGAATGTACATTCTGTATAGACCAGCTGAAAAGACAGGATATACCTCCACTCCACGGTGTGGTCTGGGGGCCAAAATATTAGAAAATAAATAATTCCGTCAATTATAGGCGGATTTTCATTAAAGTTGGAATGTACGTTCTGCATATACCAGCTGAAAAGATAGGATATGTCTCCACTCGATGCGGTGTTCCTGGGACCAAAATATAAAAACATCAATAATTCTGTCAATTCTTGGCGAGTTTTCATTAAAGTTGGAATGTACGTTCTGTATAGACCAGTTGCAAAGATAGGATATGTCTCCACTCGATGGGGTGTTCCGGGGGCCAAAGTATAAAAACGTCAATAATTCCGTCAATTCTTGGCGGATTTTCATTAAAGTTGGAATGTACATTCTGTATAGACCAGCTGAAAAGACAGTATATGTCTCCACTCCACGGTGTGGTCTGGGTGCCAAAATATAAAAAAATAAATAATTCCGTCAATTATAGGCGGATTTTCATTAAAGTTGGAATGCGCATTCTGTATAGACCAGCTGAAAAATAGGATATCTCTCCACTCGAAGGGGTGTTGCGGGGGCCAAAATATAAAAAAATAAATAATTCCGTCAATTATAGGCGGATTTTCATTAAAGTTGGAATGTATATTCTGTATAGACCAGTTGAAAAAATAGGATATCTCTCCACTGCACGGTGTGGCCTGGGGGCCAAAATATAAAAAAATAAATAATTCCGTCAATTCTTGGCGGATTTTCATTAAAGTTGGAATGTACATTCTGTATAGACCAGCTGAAAAAATAGGATATGTCCCAACTCGATGGGGTGGTCCGGGGCCAAAATATAAAAAAATAAATTATTCCGTCAATTATAGGCGGATTTTCATTAAAGTTGGAATGTACATTCTGTATAGACCAGCTGAAAAGATAGGATATGTCTCCACTACACGGCCAATATATTAGCAAATAAATAATTCCGTCAATTATAGGCGGATTTTCATTAAAGTTGGAATGTATATTCTGTATAGACCAGCTGAAAAGATACAATATGTCTCCACTCGAAGGGGTGTTCCGGGGGCCAAAATATAAAAACATCAACAATTCCGTCAATTCTTGGTGGATTTTCATTAATGTTGGAATGTACATTCTGCATGTACCAGCTGAAAAGATAGGATATGTCTCCACTCGAAGGGCTATTACGGGAGCCAAAATATAAAAACATCAATAATTCTTTCAATTATAGGCGGATTTTTATCAAACTTAGAATGCACACGCTGTATAGACCAGCTGAAAAGATAGTACATGTTTGCATTTAATAGGGTGTTCCGGGGGCCAAAATATAAAAACATCAACAATTCCGTCAATTCTTGGTGGATTTTCATTAATGTCGGAATGTTCATTCTGCATGTACCAGCTGAAAAGACAGGATATGTCTCCACTCCACGGTATGGTCTGGCGGCCAAAATATAAAAAAATAAATAATTCCGTCAATTATAGGCGGATTTTCATTAAAGTAGGAATGTATATTCTGTATAGACCAGCTGGAAAAATAGGATATGTCTCCACTCGAAGGGGTGTTGCGGGGGCCAAAATATAAAAAAATAAATAATTCTGTGAATTATAGGCGGATTTTCATTAAAGTTAGAATGTATATTCTGTATAGACCAGCTGAAAAGATAGGATATGTCTCCACTCGAAGGGGTGGTCCGGGGCCAAAATATAAAAAAATAAATTATTCCGTCAATTATAGGCGGATTTTCATTAAAGTTGGAATGTACATTTTGTATAGACCAGCTAAAAGGATAGGATATGTCTCCACTCGATGGGCTGTTCCGGGGGCCAAAATATAAAAAATAAATAATTCCGTGAATTATAGGCGGATTTTCATTAAAGTTGGAATGTACATTCTGCATACACCGGCTGAAAAGATAGGATATGTCTCCACTCGAAGGGGTATTACGGGAGCCAAAATATAAAAACATCAATAATTCTTTCAATTATAGGCGGATTTTTATCAAACTTAGAATGCACACGCTGTATAGACCAGCTAAAAAGATAGTATATGTTTCCACTTGATAGGGTGTTCCGGGGGCCAAAATATGAAAAAATAAATAATTCCGTCAATTATACGCGGATTTTCATTAAACTTGGAATGTACATTCTGTATAGACCAGTTGCAAAGATAGGATATGTCTCCACTCCACAGTGTGGTCTGGGGGCCAAATTATTAGCAAATAAATAATTCCGTCAATTATAGGCGGATTTTCATTAAAGTTGGAATGTACATTCTGTATAGACCAGCTGAAAAGATACAATATGTCTCCACTCGAAGGGGTGTTGCGGGGGCCAAAATATAAAAACATCAATAATTCCGTCAATTCTTGGCGGATTTTCATTACAGTTGGAATGTACATTCTGTATAGGCCGGCTGAAAAGATAGGATATGTCTCCACTCGACGGGGTGGGCCGGGGGAAAATATATAAAAACATCCATAATTCCGTCAATTATGGGCGGATTTTCATTAAAGTTGGAATGTACATTCTGTATAGACCAGCTAAAAATATAGGATATGTCTCAACTCGACGGGGTGGTCCGGGGCCAAAATATAAAAAAATTAATTATTCCGTCAATTATAGGCGGATTTTCATTAAAGTTGGAATGTAGATTCTCTATAGATCAGCTGAAAAGACAGGATATGTCTCCACTCCACGGTGTGGTCTGGGGGCCAAAATATTAGAAAATAAATAATTCCGTCAATTATAGACGGGTTTCCTTAAAGTTGGAATGTACATTTTGTATAGACCAGCTAAAAGGATAGGATATGTCTCCACTCGATGGGGTGTTCATGGGGCCAAAATATAAAAAATAAATAATTCCGTCAATTCTTGGCGGATTTTCATTAAAGTTGGAATTTACATTTTGTATAGACCAGCTAAAAGGATAGGATATGTCTCCACTCGATGGGGTGTTCAGGGGGCCAAAATATAAAAAATAAATAATTCCGTCAATTATAGGCGGATTTTCATTAAAGTTGGAATGTACATTCTGTATAGACCAGCTGAAAAGACAGGATATACCTCCACTCCACGGTGTGGTCTGGGGGCCAAATTATTAGCAAATAAATAATTCCGTCAATTATAGGCGGATTTTCATTAAAGTTGGAATGTACATTCTGTATAGACCAGCTGAAAAGATACAATATGTCTCCACTCGAAGGGGTGTTGCGGGGGCCAAAATATAAAAAAAGAAATAATTCCGTCAATTCTTGGCGGATTTTCATTACAGTTGGAATGTACATTCTGTATAGGCCGGCTGAAAAGATAGGATATGTCTCCACTCGACGGGGTGGGCCGGGGGAAAATATATAATAACATCCATAATTCCGTCAATTATGGGCGGATTTTCATTAAAGTTGGAATGTACATTCTGTATAGACCAGCTAAAAATATAGGATATGTCTCAACTCGACGGGGTGGTCCGGGGCCAAAATATAAAAAAATTAATTATTCCGTCAATTATAGGCGGATTTTCATTAAAGTTGGAATGTAGATTCTCTATAGATCAGCTGAAAAGACAGGATATGTCTCCACTCCACGGTGTGGTCTGGGGGCCAAAATATTAGAAAATAAATAATTCCGTCAATTATAGACGGGTTTCCTTAAAGTTGGAATGTACATTTTGTATAGACCAGCTAAAAGGATAGGATATGTCTCCACTCGATGGGGTGTTCATGGGGCCAAAATATAAAAAATAAATAATTCCGTCAATTCTTGGCGGATTTTCATTAAAGTTGGAATTTACATTTTGTATAGACCAGCTAAAAGGATAGGATATGTCTCCACTCGATGGGGTGTTCAGGGGGCCAAAATATAAAAAATAAATAATTCCGTCAATTATAGGCGGATTTTCATTAAAGTTGGAATGTACATTCTGTATAGACCAGCTGAAAAGACAGGATATACCTCCACTCCACGGTGTGGTCTGGGGGCCAAAATATTAGAAAATAAATAATTCCGTCAATTATAGGCGGATTTTCATTAAAGTTGGAATGTACGTTCTGCATATACCAGCTGAAAAGATAGGATATGTCTCCACTCGATGCGGTGTTCCTGGGACCAAAATATAAAAACATCAATAATTCTGTCAATTCTTGGCGAGTTTTCATTAAAGTTGGAATGTACGTTCTGTATAGACCAGTTGCAAAGATAGGATATGTCTCCACTCGATGGGGTGTTCGGGGGCCAAAGTATAAAAACGTCAATAATTCCGTCAATTCTTGGCGGATTTTCATTAAAGTTGGAATGTACATTCTGTATAGACCAGCTGAAAAGACAGTATATGTCTCCACTCCACGGTGTGGTCTGGGTGCCAAAATATAAAAAAATAAATAATTCCGTCAATTATAGGCGGATTTTCATTAAAGTTGGAATGCGCATTCTGTATAGACCAGCTGAAAAAATAGGATATCTCTCCACTCGAAGGGGTGTTGCGGGGGCCAAAATATAAAAAAATAAATAATTCCGTCAATTATAGGCGGATTTTCATTAAAGTTGGAATGTATATTCTGTATAGACCAGTTGAAAAAATAGGATATGTCTCCACTGCACGGTGTGGCCTGGGGGCCAAAATATAAAAAAATAAATAATTCCGTCAATTCTTGGCGGATTTTCATTAAAGTTGGAATGTACATTCTGTATAGACCAGCTGAAAAAATAGGATATGTCCCAACTCGATGGGGTGGTCCGGGGCCAAAATATAAAAAAATAAATTATTCCGTCAATTATAGGCGGATTTTCATTAAAGTTGGAATGTACATTCTGTATAGACCAGCTGAAAAGATAGGATATGTCTCCACTACACGGCCAAAATATTAGCAAATAAATAATTCCGTCAATTATAGGCGGATTTTCATTAAAGTTGGAATGTATATTCTGTATAGACCAGCTGAAAAGATACAATATGTCTCCACTCGATGGGGTGTTCCGGGGGCCAAAATATAAAAACATCAACAATTCCGTCAATTCTTGGTGGATTTTCATTAATGTTGGAATGTACATTCTGCATGTACCAGCTGAAAAGATAGGATATGTCTCCACTCGAAGGGCTATTACGGGAGCCAAAATATAAAAACATCAATAATTCTTTCAATTATAGGCGGATTTTTATCAAACTTAGAATGCACACGCTGTATAGACCAGCTGAAAAGATAGTACATGTTTGCATTTAATAGGGTGTTCCGGGGGCCAAAATATAAAAACATCAACAATTCCGTCAATTCTTGGTGGATTTTCATTAATGTTGGAATGTTCATTCTGCATGTACCAGCTGAAAAGACAGGATATGTCTCCACTCCACGGTATGGTCTGGCGGCCAAAATATAAAAAAATAAATAATTCCGTCAATTATAGGCGGATTTTCATTAAAGTAGGAATGTATATTCTGTATAGACCAGCTGAAAAAATAGGATATGTCTCCACTCGAAGGGGTGTTGCGGGGGCCAAAATATAAAAAAATAAATAATTCCGTGAATTATAGGCGGATTTTCATTAAAGTTAGAATGTATATTCTGTATAGACCAGCTGAAAAGATAGGATATGTCTCCACTCGAAGGGGTGGTCCGGGGCCAAAATATAAAAAAATAAATTATTCCGTCAATTATATGCGGATTTTCATTAAAGTTGGAATGTACATTTTGTATAGACCAGCTAAAAGGATAGGATATGTCTCCACTCGATGGGCTGTTCCGGGGGCCAAAATATAAAAAATAAATAATTCCGTGAATTATAGGCGGATTTTCATTAAAGTTGGAATGTACATTCTGCATACACCGGCTGAAAAGATAGGATATGTCTCCACTCGAAGGGGTATTACGGGAGCCAAAATATAAAAACATCAATAATTCTTTCAATTATAGGCGGATTTTTATCAAACTTAGAATGCACACGCTGTATAGACCAGCTAAAAAGATAGTATATGTTTCCACTTGATAGGGTGTTCCGGGGGCCAAAATATGAAAAAATAAATAATTCCGTCAATTATACGCGGATTTTCATTAAACTTGGAATGTACATTCTGTATAGACCAGTTGCAAAGATAGGATATGTCTCCACTCCACAGTGTGGTCTGGGGGCCAAATTATTAGCAAATAAATAATTCCGTCAATTATAGGCGGATTTTCATTAAAGTTGGAATGTACATTCTGTATAGACCAGCTGAAAAGATACAATATGTCTCCACTCGAAGGGGTGTTGCGGGGGCCAAAATATAAAAACATCAATAATTCCGTCAATTCTTGGCGGATTTTCATTACAGTTGGAATGTACATTCTGTATAGGCCGGCTGAAAAGATAGGATATGTCTCCACTCGACGGGGTGGGCCGGGGGAAAATATATAAAAACATCCATAATTCCGTCAATTATGGGCGGATTTTCATTAAAGTTGGAATGTACATTCTGTATAGACCAGCTAAAAATATAGGATATGTCTCAACTCGACGGGGTGGTCCGGGGCCAAAATATAAAAAAATTAATTATTCCGTCAATTATAGGCGGATTTTCATTAAAGTTGGAATGTAGATTCTCTATAGATCAGCTGAAAAGACAGGATATGTCTCCACTCCACGGTGTGGTCTGGGGGCCAAAATATTAGAAAATAAATAATTCCGTCAATTATAGACGGGTTTCCTTAAAGTTGGAATGTACATTTTGTATAGACCAGCTAAAAGGATAGGATATGTCTCCACTCGATGGGGTGTTCATGGGGCCAAAATATAAAAAATAAATAATTCCGTCAATTCTTGGCGGATTTTCATTAAAGTTGGAATTTACATTTTGTATAGACCAGCTAAAAGGATAGGATATGTCTCCACTCGATGGGGTGTTCAGGGGGCCAAAATATAAAAAATAAATAATTCCGTCAATTATAGGCGGATTTTCATTAAAGTTGGAATGTACATTCTGTATCGATCAGCTGAAAAGACAGGATATGTCTCCACTCGATGGGGTGTTCCGGGGGCCAAAATATAAAAAAATAAATAATTCGGTCAATTATAGGCGGATTTTCATTAAAGTTGGAATGCACATTCTGTATAAACCAGCTGAAAAGATAGGATAGGTCTCAACTCGACGGGGTGGTCCGGGGCCAAAATATAAAAAAATAAATTATACCGTCAATTATAAGCGGATTTTCATTAAAGTTGGAATGTACATTTTGTATAAACCAGCTGAAAAGATAGGATATGTCTCCACTCGATGGGGTGTTCCGGGGGCCAAAATATAAATTAAATAATTCCGTCAATTATAGGCGGATTTTCATTAAAGTTGGAATGTACATTCTGTATAGATCAGCTGAAAGGACAGGATATGTCTCCACTCGATGGGGTGTTCCGGGGGCCAAAATATAAAAAAATAAATAATTCGGTCAATTATAGGCGGATTTTCAATAAAGTTGGAATGCACATTCTGTATAAACCAGCTGAAAAGATAGGATATGTCTCAACTCGACGGGGTGGTCCGGGGCCAAAATATAAAAAAATAAATTATTCCGTCAATTATAGGCGGATTTTCATTAAAGTTGGAATGTACATTTTGTATAGACCAGCGAAAAGGATATAATATGTCTCCACTCGATGGGGTGTTCCGGGGGCCAAAATATAAAAAATAAATAATTCCGTCAATTATAGGCGGATTTTCATTAAAGTTGGAATGTACATTCTGCATGTACCAGCTGAAAAGATAGGATATGTCTCCACTCGAAGGGGTGTTGCGGGGGCCAAAATATAAAAACATTAATAATTCCTTCAACAATAGGCGGCTTTCATCAAAACTAGAATGCACATTCTGTATAGACCAGCTGAAAAGACAGGATATACCTCCACTCCACGGTGTGGTCTGGAGGCCAAAATATTAGAAAATAAATAATTCCGTCAATTATAGGCGGATTTTCATTAAAGTGGGAATGTAGATTCTGTATAGACCAGTTGAAAAGATAGGATATGTCTCCACTCGATGGGGTGTTCCGGGGGCCAAAGTATAAAAACATCAATAATCCCGTCAATTCTTGGCGGATTTTCATTAAAGTTGGAATGTACATTCTGTATAGGCCAGCTGAAAACATAGAATACGTCTCCACTCGATGGGGTGTCCCGGGGGCCAAAATATAAAAAAATAAATAATTCCGTCAATTATAGGCGGATTTTCATTAAAGTTGGAATGTACGTTCTGCATATACCAGCTGAAAAGATAGGATATGTCTCCACTCGATGCGGTGTTCCTGGGACCAAAATATAAAAACATCAAGAATTCTGTCAATTCTTGGCGAGTTTTCATTAAAGTTGGAATGTACGTTCTGTATAGACCAGTTGCAAAGATAGGATATGTCTCCACTCGATGGGGTGTTCCGGGGGCCAAAGTATAAAAACGTCAATAATTCCGTCAATTCTTGGCGGATTTTCATTAAAGTTGGAATGTACATTCTGTATAGACCAGCTGAAAAGACAGGATATGTCTCCACTCCACGGTGTGGTCTGGGTGCCAAAATATAAAAAAATAAATAATTCCGTCAATTATAGGCGGATTTTCATTAAAGTTGGAATGCGCATTCTGTATAGACCAGCTGAAAAAATAGGATATCTCTCCACTCGAAGGGGTGTTGCGGGGGCCAAAATATAAAAAAATAAATAATTCCGTCAATTATAGGCGGATTTTCATTAAAGTTGGAATGTATATTCTGTATAGACCAGTTGAAAAAATAGGATATGTCTCCACTGCACGGTGTGGCCTGGGGGCCAAAATATAAAAAAATAAATAATTCCGTCAATTCTTGGCGGATTTTCATTAAAGTTGGAATGTACATTCTGTATAGACCAGCTGAAAAAATAGGATATGTCCCAACTCGATGGGGTGGTCCGGGGCCAAAATATAAAAAAATAAATTATTCCGTCAATTATAGGCGGATCTTCATTAAAGTTGGAATGTACATTCTGTATAGACCAGCTGAAAAGATAGGATATGTCTCCACTACACGGCCAAAATATTAGAAAATAAATAATTCCGTCAATTATAGGCGGATTTTCATTAAAGTTGGAATGTACATTTTGTATAGACCAGCTGAAAAGATAGGATATGTCTCCACTCGATGGGGTGTTCCGGGCGCCAAAATATAAAAACATCAATAATTCCGTCAATTATAGGCGGATTTTCATCAAACTTAGAATGCACATGTTGTATAGACCAGCTGAAAAGGTAGTACATGTTTGCACTTGATAAGGTGTTCCGGGGGCCAAAATATAAAAAAATAAATAATTCCGTCAATTATAGGCGGATTTTCATTAAAGTTGGAATGCGCATTCTGTATAGACCAGCTGAAAAAATAGGATATCTCTCCACTCGAAGGGGTGTTGCGGGGGCCAAAATATAAAAAAATAAATAATTCCGTCAATTATAGGCGGATTTTCATTAAAGTTGGAATGTATATTCTGTATAGACCAGTTGCAAAGACAGGATATGTCTCCACTCCACAGTGTGGTCTGGGGGCCAAATTATTAGCAAATAAATAATTCCGTCAATTATAGGCGGATTTTCATTAAAGTTGGAATGTACATTCTGTATAGACCAGCTGAAAAGATACAATATGTCTCCACTCGAAGGGGTGTTGCGGGGGCCAAAATATAAAAACATCAATAATTCCGTCAATTCTTGGCGGATTTTCTTTACAGTTTGAATGTACATTCTGTATAGGCCAGCTGAAAAGATAGGATATGTCTCCACTGGACGGGGTGGTCCGGGGGCCAAAATATAAAAACATCCATAATTCCGTCAATTATAGGCGGATTTTCATTAAAGTTGGAATGTACATTCCGTATAGACCAGCTAAAAATATAGGATATGTCTCAACTCGACGGGGTGGTCCGGGGCCAAAATATAAAAAAATTAATTATTCCGTCAATTATAGGCGGATTTTCATTAAAGTTGGAATGTAGATTCTCTATAGATCAGCTGAAAAGACAGGATATGTCTCCAATCCACGTTGTGGTCTGGGGGCCAAAATATTAGAAAATAAATAATTCCGTCAATTATAGACGGGTTTTCATTAACGTTGGAATGTACATTTTGTATAGACCAGCTAAAAGGATAGGATATGTCTCCACTCGATGGGGTGTTCAGGGGGCCAAAATATAAAAAATAAATAATTCCGTCAATTATAGGCGGATTTTCATTAAAGTTGGAATGTACATTCTGTATAGATCAGCTGAAAAGACAGGATATATCTCCACTCGATGGGGTGTTCCGGGGGCCAAAATATAAAAAAATAAATAATTCGGTCAATTATAGGCGGATTTTCATTAAAGTTGGAATGCACATTCTGTATAAACCAGCTGAAAGATAGGATATGTCTCAACTCGACGGGGTGGTCCGGGGCCAAAATATAAAAAAATAAATTATACCGTCAATTATAGGCGGATTTTCATTAAAGTTGGAATGTACATTTTGTATAAACCAGCTGAAAAGATAGGATATGTCTCAACTCGACGGGGTGGTCCGGGGCCAAAATATAAAAAAATAAATTATTCCGTCAATTATAGGCGGATTTTCATCAAAGTTGGAATGTAGATTCTGTATAGATCAGCTGAAAAGACAGGATATGTCTCCACTCCACGGTGTGGTCTGGGGGCCAAAATATTAGAAAATAAATAATTCCGTCAATTATAGACGGATTTTCATTAAAGTTGGAATGTACATTCTGTATAGACCAGCTAAAAGGATAGGATATGTCTCCACTCGATGGGTTGTTCCGGGGGATAAAATATAAAAATAAATAATTCCGTCAATTATAGGCGGATTTTCATTAAAGTTGGAATGTACATTCTGTATAGATCAGCTGAAAGGACAGGATATGTCTCCACTCGATGGGGTGTTCCGGGGGCCAAAATATAAAAAACTAAATAATTCGGTCAATTATAGGCGGATTTTCATTAAAGTTGGAATACACATTCTGTATAAACCAGCTGAAAAGATAGGATATGTCTCAACTCGACGGGGTGGTCCGGAGCCAAAATATAAAAAAATAAATTATTCCGTCAATTATAGGCGGATTTTCATTAAAGTTGGAATGTACATTTTGTATAGACCAGCGAAAAGGATAGGATATGTCTCCACTCGATGGGGTGTTCCGGGGGCCAAAATATAAAAAATAAATAATTCCGTCAATTATAGGCGGATTTTCATTAAAGTTGGAATGTACATTCTGCATGTACCAGCTGAAAAGATAGGATATGTCTCCACTCGAAGGGGTGTTGCGGGGGCCAAAATATAAAAACATTAATAATTCCTTCAACAATAGGCGGATTTTCATTAAAGTTGGAATGTACATTCTGCATGTACCAGCTGAAAAGATAGGATATGTCTCCACTCGAAGGGGTGTTGCGGGGGCCAAAATATAAAAACATTAATAATTCCTTCAACAATAGGCGGCTTTCATCAAAACTAGAATGCACATTCTGTATAGACCAGCTGAAAAGATAGGATATGTCTAACTCGACGGGGTGGTCCGGGGCCAAAATATAAAAAAATAAATTATTCCGTCAATTATAGGCGGATTTTCATTAAAGTTGGAATGTACATTCTGTATAATCCAGCTGAAAAGATAGGATATGTCTCAACTCGACGGGGTGGTCTGGGGGCCAAAATATAAAAAAATAAATTATTCCGTCAATTATAGGCGGATTTTCATTAAAGTTGGAATGTACATTCTGTATAAACCAGCTGAAAAGATAGGATATGTCTCAACTCGACGGGGTGGTCCGGGGCCAAAATATAAAAAAATAAATTATTCCGTCAATTATAGGCGGATTTTCATTAAAGTTGGAATGTACATTCTGTATAGACCAGCTGAAAAGACAGGATATATTTCCACTCCAAGGTCTGGTCTGGGGGCCAAAATAGTAGAAAATAAATAATTCCGTCAATTATAGGCGGATATTCATTAAAGTGGGAATGTAGATTCTGTATAGACCAGTTGAAAAGATAGGATATGTCTCCACTCGATGGGGTGTTCCGTGGGCCAAAGTATAAAAACATCAATAATTCCGTCAATTCTTGGCGGATTTTCATTAAAGTTGGAATGTACATTCTGTATAGGCCAGCTGAAAACATAGAATATGTCTCCACTCGATGGGGTGTCCCGGAGGCCAAAATATAAAAAAATAAATAATTCCGTCAATTATAGGCGGATTTTCATTAAAGTTGGAATGTACATTCTGTATAGACCAGCTGAAAAGTAGGATATTTCTCAACTCGATGGGGTGGTCCGGGGCCAAAATATAAAAAAATAAATTATTCCGTGAATAATAGGCGGATTTTCATTAAAGTTGGAATGTATATTCTGTATAAACCAGCTGAAAAGACAGGATATGTCTCCACTCCACGGTGTGGTCTGGGGGCCAAAATATAAAAAAATAAATAATTCCGTCAATTATAGGCGGACTTTCATTAAAGTTGGAATGCGCATTCTGTAAAGACCAGCTGAAAAAATAGGATATCTCTCCACTCGAAAGGGTGTTGCGGGGGCCAAAATATAAAAAAATAAATAATTCCGTCAATTATAGGCGGATTTTCATTAAAGTTGGAATGCGCATTCTGTATAGACCAGCTGAAAAATTAGGATATCTCTGCACTCGAAAGGGTGTTGCGGGGGCCAAAATATAAAAAAATAAATAATTCGGTCAATTATAGGCGGATTTTCATTAAAGTTGGAATGCGCATTCTGTATAGACCAGCTGAAAAAATAGGATATCTCTCCACTCGAAAGGGTGTTGCGGGGGCCAAAATATAAAAAAATAAATAATTCCGTCAATTATAGGCGGATATTCATTAAAGTTGGAATGCGCATTCTGTATAGACCAGCTGAAAAAATAGGATATCTCTCCACTCGAAAGGGTGTTGCGGGGGCCAAAATATAAAAAAATAAATAATTCCGTCAATTCTTGGCGGATTTTCATTAAAGTTGGAATTTACATTCTGTATAGGCCAGCTGAAAACATAGAATATGTCTCCACTCGATGGGGTGTCCCGGGGGCCAAAATATAAAAAAATAAATAATTCCGTCAATTATAGGCGGATTTTCATTAAAGTTGGAATGTACGTTCTGCATATACCAGCTGAAAAGTTAGGATATGTCTCCACTCGATGCGGTGTTCCTGGGACCAAAATATAAAAACATCAATAATTCTGTCAATTCTTGGCGAGTTTTCATTAAAGTTGGAATGTACGTTCTGTATAGACCAGTTGCAAAGATAGGATATGTCTCCACTCGATGGGGTGTTCCGGGGGCCAAAGTATAAAAACGTCAATAATTCCGTCAATTCTTGGCGGATTTTCATTAAAGTTGGAATGTACATTCTGTATTGAGCAGCTGAAAAGATAGGATATGTCTCAACTCGATGGGGTGGTCCGGGGCCAAAATATAAAAAAAGAAATTATTCTTTCAATAATAGGCGGATTTTCATTAAAGTTGGAATGTATATTCTGTATAAACCAGCTGAAAAGACAGGATATGTCTCCACTCCACGGTGTGGCCTGGGGGCCAAAATATAAAAAAATAAATAATTCCGTCAATTCTTGGCGGATTTTCATTAAAGTTGGAATGTACATTCTGTATAGACCAGCTGAAAAAATAGGATATGTCCCAACTGGATGGGGTGGTCCGGGGCCAAAATATAAAAAAATAAACTATTCTGTCAATTATAGGCGGATTTTCATTAAAGTTGGAATGTACATTCTGTATAGACCAGCTGAAAAGATAGGATATGTCTCCACTCGATGGGGTGTTCCGGGGGCCAAAATATAAAAACATCAATAATTCCGTCAATTATAGGCGGATTTTCATCAAACTTAGAATGCACATGTTGTATAGACCAGCTGAAAAGATAGTACATGTTTGCACTTGATAAGGTGTTCCGGGGGCCAAAATATAAAAAAATAAATAATTCCGTCAATTCTTGGCGGATTTTCATTAAACTTGGAATGTGCATTCTGTATAGACCAGTTGCAAAGATAGGATATGTCTCCACTCCACGCTGTGGTCTGGGGGCCAAAATATAAAAAAATAAATAATTCCGTCAATTATAGGCGGATTTTCATTAAAGTTGGAATGCGCATTCTGTATAGACCAGCTGAAAAAATAGGATATCTCTCCACTCGAAGGGGTGTTGCGGGGGCCAAAATATAAAAAAATAAATAATTCCGTCAATTATAGGCGGATTTTCATTAAAGTTGGAATGAATATTCTGTATAGACCAGTTGCAAAGATAGTATATGTCTCCACTCCACAGTGTGGTCTGGGGGCCAAATTATTAGCAAATAAATAATTCCGTCAATTATAGGCGGATTTTCATTAAAGTTGGAATGTACATTCTGTATAGACCAGCTGAAAAGATACAATATGTCTCCACTCGAAGGGGTGTTGCGGGGGCCAAAATATAAAAACATCAATAATTCCGTCAATTCTTGGCGGATTTTCTTTACAGTTGGAATGTACATTCTGTATAGGCCAGCTGAAAAGATAGGATATGTCTCCACTCGACGGGGTGGTCCGGGGGCCAAAATATAAAAACATCCATAATTCCGTCAATTATAGGCGGATTTTCATTAAAGTTGGAATGTACATTCTGTATAGACCAGCTAAAAATATAGGATATGTCTCAACTCGACGGGGTGGTCTGGGGCCAAAATATAAAAAAATTAATTATTCCGTCAATTATAGGCGGATTTTCATTAAAGTTGGAATGTAGATTCTCTATAGATCAGCTGAAAAGACAGGATATGTCTCCAATCCACGGTGTGGTCTGGGGGCCAAAATATAAAAAAATAAATAATTCCGTCAATTATAGGCGGATTTTCATTAAACTTGGAATGTACATTCTGTATAGACCAGCTGAAAAGATAGGATATGTCTCAACTCGATGGGGTGGTCCGGGGCCAAAATATAAAAAAATAAATTATTCCGTGAATAATAGGCGGATTTTCATTAAAGTTGGAATGTATATTCTGTATAAACCAGCTGAAAAGACAGGATATGTCTCCACTCCACGGTGTGGTCTGGGGGCCAAAATATAAAAAAATAAATAATTCCGTCAATTATAGGCGGATTTTCATTAAAGTTGGAATGCGCATTCTGTATAGACCAGCTGAAAAAATAGGATATCTCTCCACTCGAAAGGGTGTTGCGGGGGCCAAAATATAAAAAAGTAAATAACTCCGTCAATTATAGGCGGATTTTCATTAAAGTTGGAATGCGCATTCTGTATAGACCAGCTGAAAAATTAGGATATCTCTGCACTCGAAAGGGTGTTGCGGGGGCCAAAATATAAAAAAATAAATAATTCCGTCAATTATAGGCGGATTTTCATTAAAGTTGGAATGCGCATTCTGTATAGACCAGCTGAAAAAATAGGATATCTCTCCACTCGAAAGGGTGTTGCGGGGGCCAAAATATAAAAAAATAAATAATTCCGTCAATTATAGGCGGATTTTCATTAAAGTTGGAATGTACATTCTGTATAAACCAGCTGAAAAGATAGGATATGTCTCAACTCGACGGGGTGGTCCGGGGCCAAAATATAAAAAAATAAATTATTCCGTCAATTATAGTAGGATTTTCAATAAAGTTGGAATGTACATTCTGTATAGACCAGCTGAAAAGACAGGATATATTTCCACTCCACGGTCTGGTCTGGGGGCCAAAATATTAGAAAATAAATAATTCCGTCAATTATAGGCGGATTTTCATTAAAGTTGGAATGTAGATTCTGTATAGACCAGTTGAAAAGATAGGATATGTCTCCACTCGATGGGGTGTTCCGGGGGCCAAAGTATAAAAACATCAATAATTCCGTCAATTCTTGGCGGATTTTCATTAAAGTTGGAATGTACATTCTGTATAGGCCAGCTGAAAACATAGAATATGTCTCCACTCGATGGGGTGTCCCGGGGGCCAAAATATAAAAAAATAAATAATTCCGTCAATTATAGGCGGATTTTCATTAAAGTTGGAATGTACATTCTCTATAGACCAGCTGAAAAGTAGGATATGTCTCAACTCGATGGGGTGGTCCGGGGCCAAAATATAAAAAAATAAATTATTCCGTGAATAATAGGCGGATTTTCATTAAAGTTGGAATGTATATTCTGTATAAACCAGCTGAAAAGACAGGATATGTCTCCACTTCACGGTGTGGTCTGGGGGCCAAAATATAAAAAAATAAATAATTCCGTCAATTATAGGCGGATTTTCATTAAAGTTGGAATGCGCATTCTGTATAGACCAGCTGAAAAAATAGGATATCTCTCCACTCGAAAGGGTGTTGCGGGGGCCAAAATATAAAAAAATAAATAATTCCGTCAATTATAGGCGGATTTTCATTAAAGTTGGAATGCGCATTCTGTAAAGACCAGCTGAAAAATTAGGATATCTCTGCACTCGAAAGGGTGTTGCGGGGGCCAAAATATAAAAAAATAAATAATTCCGTCAATTATAGGCGGATTTTCATTAAAGTTGGAATGCGCATTCTGTATAGACCAGCTGAAAAAATAGGATATCTCTCCACTCGAAAGGGTGTTGCGGGGGCCAAAATATAAAAAAATAAATAATTCCGTCAATTATAGGCGGATATTCATTAAAGTTGGAATGCGCATTCTGTATAGACCAGCTGAAAAAATAGGATATCTCTCCACTCGAAAGGGTGTTGCGGGGGCCAAAATATAAAAAAATAAATAATTCCGTCAATTCTTGGCGCATTTTCATTAAAGTTGGAATGTACATTCTGTATAGGCCAGCTGAAAACATAGAATATGTCTCCACTCGATGGGGTGTCCCGGGGGCCAAAATATTAAAAAATAAATAATTCCGTCAATTAAAGGCGGATTTTCATTAAAGTTGGAATGTACGTTCTGCATATACCAGCTGAAAAGATAGGATATGTCTCCACTCTATGCGGTGTTCCTGGGACCAAAATATAAAAACATCAATAATTCTGTCAATTCTTGGCGAGTTTTCATTAAAGTTGGAATGTACGTTCTGTATAGACCAGTTGCAAAGATAGGATATGTCTCCACTCGATGGGGTGTTCCGGGGGCCAAAGTATAAAAACGTCAATAATTCCGTCAATTCTTGGCGGATTTTCATTAAAGTTGGAATGTACATTCTGTATTGACCAGCTGAAAAGATAGGATATGTCTCAACTCGATGGGGTGGTCCGGGGCCAAAATATAAAAAAAGAAATTATTCTTTCAATAATAGGCGGATTTTCATTAAAGTTGGAATGTATATTCTGTATAAACCAGCTGAAAAGACAGGATATGTCTCCACTCCACGGTGTGGTCTGGGTGCCAAAATATAAAAAAATAAATAATTCCGTCAATTATAGGCGGATTTTCATTAAAGTTGGAATGCGCATTCTGTATAGACCAGCTGAAAAAATAGGATATGTCCCAACTGGATGGGGTGGTCCGGGGCCAAAATATAAAAAAATAAATTATTCCGTCAATTATAGGCGGATTTTCATTAAAGTTGGAATGTACATTCTGTATAGACCAGCTGAAAAGATAGGATATGTCTCCACTCCACGGCCAAAATATTAGAAAATAAATAATTCCGTCAATTATAGGTGGATTTTCATTAAAGTTGGAATGTATATTCTGTATAGACCAGTTGAAAAAATGGGATATGTCTCCACTCCACGGTGTGGCCTGGGGGCCAAAATATAAAAAAATAAATAATTCCGTCAATTCTTGGCGGATTTTCATTAAAGTTGGAATGTACATTCTGTATAGACCAGCTGAAAAAATAGGATATGTCCCAACTGGATGGGGTGGTCCGGGGCCAAAATATAAAAAAATAAATTATTCCGTCAATTATAGGCGGATTTTCATTAAAGTTGGAATGTACATTCTGTATAGACCAGCTGAAAAGATAGGATATGTCTCCACTCCACGGCCAAAATATTAGAAAATAAATAATTCCGTCAATTATAGGCGGATTTTCATTAAAGTTGGAATGTACATTTTGTATAGACCAGCTGAAAAGATAGGATATGTCTCCACTCGATGGGGTGTTCCGGGGCCAAAATATAAAAACATCAATAATTCCGTCAATTATAGGCGGATTTTCATCAAACTTAGAATGCACATGTTGTATAGACCAGCTGAAAAGATAGTACATGTTTGCACTTGATAAGGTGTTCCGGGGGCCAAAATATAAAAAAATAAATAATTCCGTCAATTCTTGGCGGACTTTCATTAAACTTGGAATGTGCATTCTGTATAGACCAGTTGCAAAGATAGGATATGTCTCCACTCCACGCTGTGGTCTGGGGGCCAAAATATAAAAAAATAAATAATTCCGTCAATTATAGGCGGATTTTCATTAAAGTTGGAATGAATATTCTGTATAGACCAGTTGCAAAGATAGGATATGTCTCCACTCCACAGTGTGGTCTGGGGGCCAAATTATTAGCAAATAAATAATTCCGTCAATTATAGGCGGATTTTCATTAAAGTTGGAATGTACATTCTGTATAGACCAGCTGAAAAAATAGGATATGTCCCAACTGGATGGGGTGGTCCGGGGCCAAAATATAAAAAAATAAATTATTCCGTCAATTACAGGCGGATTTTCATTAAAGTTGGAATGTACATTCTGTATAGACCAGCTGAAAAGATAGGATATGTCTTCACTCCACGGCCAAAATATTAGAAAATAAATAATTCCGTCAATTATAGGCGGATTTTCATTAAAGTTGGAATGTAGATTCTGTATAGACCAGTTGAAAAGATAGGATATGTCTCCACTCGATGGGGTGTTCCGGGGGCCAAAGTATAAAAACATCAATAATTCCGTCAATTCTTGGCGGATTTTCATTAAAGTTGGAATGTACATTCTGTATAGGACAGCTGAAAACATAGAATATGTCTCCACTCGATGGGGTGTCCCGGGGGCCAAAATATAAAAAAATAAATAATTCCGTCAATTATAGGCGGATTTTCATTAAAGTTGGAATGTACATTCTCTATAGACCAGCTGAAAAGTAGGATATGTCTCAACTCGATGGGGTGGTCCGGGGCCAAAATATAAAAAAATAAATTATTCCGTGAATAATAGGCGGATTTTCATTAAAGTTGGAATGTATATTCTGTATAAACCAGCTGAAAAGACAGGATATGTCTCCACTTCACGGTGTGGTCTGGGGGCCAAAATATAAAAAAATAAATAATTCCGTCAATTATAGGCGGATTTTCATTAAAGTTGGAATGCGCATTCTGTATAGACCAGCTGAAAAAATAGGATATCTCTCCACTCGAAAGGGTGTTGCGGGGGCCAAAATATAAAAAAATAAATAATTCCGTCAATTATAGGCGGATTTTCATTAAAGTTGGAATGCGCATTCTGTAAAGACCAGCTGAAAAATTAGGATATCTCTGCACTCGAAAGGGTGTTGCGGGGGCCAAAATATAAAAAAATAAATAATTCCGTCAATTATAGGCGGATTTTCATTAAAGTTGGAATGCGCATTCTGTATAGACCAGCTGAAAAAATAGGATATCTCTCCACTCGAAAGGGTGTTGCGGGGGCCAAAATATAAAAAAATAAATAATTCCGTCAATTATAGGCGGATATTCATTAAAGTTGGAATGCGCATTCTGTATAGACCAGCTGAAAAAATAGGATATCTCTCCACTCGAAAGGGTGTTGCGGGGGCCAAAATATAAAAAAATAAATAATTCCGTCAATTCTTGGCGCATTTTCATTAAAGTTGGAATGTACATTCTGTATAGGCCAGCTGAAAACATAGAATATGTCTCCACTCGATGGGGTGTCCCGGGGGCCAAAATATTAAAAAATAAATAATTCCGTCAATTAAAGGCGGATTTTCATTAAAGTTGGAATGTACGTTCTGCATATACCAGCTGAAAAGATAGGATATGTCTCCACTCTATGCGGTGTTCCTGGGACCAAAATATAAAAACATCAATAATTCTGTCAATTCTTGGCGAGTTTTCATTAAAGTTGGAATGTACGTTCTGTATAGACCAGTTGCAAAGATAGGATATGTCTCCACTCGATGGGGTGTTCCGGGGGCCAAAGTATAAAAACGTCAATAATTCCGTCAATTCTTGGCGGATTTTCATTAAAGTTGGAATGTACATTCTGTATTGACCAGCTGAAAAGATAGGATATGTCTCAACTCGATGGGGTGGTCCGGGGCCAAAATATAAAAAAAGAAATTATTCTTTCAATAATAGGCGGATTTTCATTAAAGTTGGAATGTATATTCTGTATAAACCAGCTGAAAAGACAGGATATGTCTCCACTCCACGGTGTGGTCTGGGTGCCAAAATATAAAAAAATAAATAATTCCGTCAATTATAGGCGGATTTTCATTAAAGTTGGAATGCGCATTCTGTATAGACCAGCTGAAAAAATAGGATATGTCCCAACTGGATGGGGTGGTCCGGGGCCAAAATATAAAAAAATAAATTATTCCGTCAATTATAGGCGGATTTTCATTAAAGTTGGAATGTACATTCTGTATAGACCAGCTGAAAAGATAGGATATGTCTCCACTCCACGGCCAAAATATTAGAAAATAAATAATTCCGTCAATTATAGGTGGATTTTCATTAAAGTTGGAATGTATATTCTGTATAGACCAGTTGAAAAAATGGGATATGTCTCCACTCCACGGTGTGGCCTGGGGGCCAAAATATAAAAAAATAAATAATTCCGTCAATTCTTGGCGGATTTTCATTAAAGTTGGAATGTACATTCTGTATAGACCAGCTGAAAAAATAGGATATGTCCCAACTGGATGGGGTGGTCCGGGGCCAAAATATAAAAAAATAAATTATTCCGTCAATTATAGGCGGATTTTCATTAAAGTTGGAATGTACATTCTGTATAGACCAGCTGAAAAGATAGGATATGTGTCCACTCCACGGCCAAAATATTAGAAAATAAATAATTCCGTCAATTATAGGCGGATTTTCATTAAAGTTGGAATGTACATTTTGTATAGACCAGCTGAAAAGATAGGATATGTCTCCACTCGATGGGGTGTTCCGGGGCCAAAATATAAAAACATCAATAATTCCGTCAATTATAGGCGGATTTTCATCAAACTTAGAATGCACATGTTGTATAGACCAGCTGAAAAGATAGTACATGTTTGCACTTGATAAGGTGTTCCGGGGGCCAAAATATAAAAAAATAAATAATTCCGTCAATTCTTGGCGGACTTTCATTAAACTTGGAATGTGCATTCTGTATAGACCAGTTGCAAAGATAGGATATGTCTCCACTCCACGCTGTGGTCTGGGGGCCAAAATATAAAAAAATAAATAATTCCGTCAATTATAGGCGGATTTTCATTAAAGTTGGAATGCGCATTCTGTATAGACCAGCTGAAAAAATAGGATATCTCTCCACTCGAAGGGGTGTTGCGGGGGCCAAAATATAAAAAAATAAATAATTCCGTCAATTATAGGCGGATTTTCATTAAAGTTGGAATGAATATTCTGTATAGACCAGTTGCAAAGATAGGATATGTCTCCACTCCACAGTGTGGTCTGGGGGCCAAATTATTAGCAAATAAATAATTCCGTCAATTATAGGCGGATTTTCATTAAAGTTGGAATGTACATTCTGTATAGACCAGCTGAAAAGATACAATATGTCTCCACTCGAAGGGGTGTTGCGGGGGCCAAAATATAAAAACATCAATAATTCCGTCAATTCTTGGCGGATTTTCTTTACAGTTGGAATGTACATTCTGTATAGGCCAGCTGAAAAGATAGGATATGTCTCCACTCGACGGGGTGGTCCGGGGGCCAAAATATAAAAACATCCATAATTCCGTCAATTATAGGCGGATTTTCATTAAAGTTGGAATGTACATTCTGTATACACCAGCTAAAAATATAGGATATGTCTCAACTCGACGGGGTGGTCCGGGGCCAAAATATAAAAAAATTAGTTATTCCGTCAATTATAGGCGGATTTTCATTAAAGTTGGAATGTAGATTCTCTATAGATCAGCTGAAAAGACAGGATATGTCTCCAATCCACGGTGTGGTCTGGGGGCCAAAATATAAAAAAATAAATAATTCCGTCAATTATAGGCGGATTTTCATTAAAGTTGGAATGTACATTCTGTATAGACCAGCTGAAAAGATAGGATATGTTTCAACTCGATGCGGTGGTCCGGGGCCAAAATATAAAAAAAGAAATTATTCCGTGAATAATAGGCGGATTTTCATTAAAGTTGGAATGTATATTCTGTATAAACCAGCTGAAAAGACAGGATATGTCTCCACTCCACGGTGTGGTCTGGGGGCCAAAATATAAAAAAATAAATAATTCCGTCAATTATAGGCGGATTTTCATTAAAGTTGGAATGCGGATTCTGTATAGACCAGCTGAAAAAATAGGATATCTCTCCACTCGAAAGGGTGTTGCGGGGGCCAAAATATAAAAAAATAAATAATTCCGTCAATTATAGGCGGATTTTCATTAAAGTTGGAATGCGCATTCTGTATAGACCAGCTGAAAAATTAGGATATCTCTGCACTCGAAAGGGTGTTGCGGGGGCCAAAATATAAAAAAAAAAATAATTCCGTCAATTATAGGCGGATTTTCATTAAAGTTGGAATGCGCATTCTGTATAGACCAGCTGAAAAAATAGGATATCTCTCCACTCGAAAGGGTGTTGCGGGGGCCAAAATATAAAAAAATAAATAATTCCGTCAATTATAGGCGGATTTTCATTAAAGTTGGAATGCGCATTCTGTATAGACCAGCTGAAAAAAGAGGATATCTCTCCACTCGAAAGGGTGTTGCGGGGGCCAAAATATAAAAAAATAAATAATTCCGTCAATTATAGGCGGATTTTCATTAAAGTTGGAATGTACATTCTGTATAGGCCAGCTGAAAACATAGAATATGTCTCCACTCGATGGGGTGTCCCGGGGGCCAAAATATAAAAAAATAAATAATTCCGTCAATTATAGGCGGATTTTCATTAAAGTTGGAATGTACGTTCTGCATATACCAGCTGAAAAGATAGGATATGTCTCCACTCGATGCGGTGTTCCTGGGACCAAAATATAAAAACATCAATAATTCTGTCAATTCTTGGCGAGTTTTCATTAAAGTTGGAATGTACGTTCTGTATAGACCAGTTGCAAAGATAGGATATGTCTCCACTCGATGGGGTGTTCCGGGGGCCAAAGTATAAAAACGTCAATAATTCCGTCAATTCTTGGCGGATTTTCATTAAAGTTGGAATGTACATTCTGTATTGACCAGCTGAAAAGATAGGATATGTCTCAACTCGATGGGGTGGTCCGGGGCCAAAATATAAAAAAAGAAATTATTCTTTCAATAATAGGCGGATTTTCATTAAAGTTGGAATGTATATTCTGTATAAACCAGCTGAAAAGACAGGATATGTCTCCACTCCACGGTGTGGTCTGGGTGCCAAAATATAAAAAAATAAATAATTCCGTCAATTATAGGCGGATTTTCATTAAAGTTGGAATGCGCATTCTGTATAGACCAGCTGAAAAAATAGGATATCTCTCCACTCCAAGGGGTGTTGCCGGGGCCAAAATAAAAAAAATAAATAATTCTGTCAATTATAGGCGGATTTTCATTAAAGTTGGAATGTATATTCTGTATAGACCAGTTGAAAAAATAGGATATGTCTCCACTCCACGGTGTGGCCTGGGGGCCAAAATATAAAAAAATAAATAATTCCGTCAATTCTTGGCGGATTTTCATTAAAGTTGGAATGTACATTCTGTATAGACCAGCTGAAAAAATAGGATATGTCCCAACTGGATGGGGTGGTCCGGGGCCAAAATATAAAAAAATAAATTATTCCGTCAATTATAGGCGGATTTTCATTAAAGTTGGAATGTACATTCTGTATAGACCAGCTGAAAAGATAGGATATATCTCCACTCCACGGCCAAAATATTAGAAAATAAATAATTCCGTCAATTATAGGCGGATTTTCATTAAAGTTGGAATGTACATTTTGTATAGACCAGCTGAAAAGATAGGATATGTCTCCACTCGATGGGGTGTTCCGGGGGCCAGAATATAAAAACATCAATAATTCCGTCAAATATAGGCGGATTTTCATCAAACTTAGAATGCACATGTTGTATAGACCAGCTGAAAAGATAGTACATGTTTGCACTTGATAAGGTGTTCCGGGGGCCAAAATATAAAAAAAGTAAATAATTCCGTCAATTCTTGGCGGATTTTCATTAAACTTGGAATGTACATTCTGTATAGACCAGTTGCAAAGATAGGATATGTCTCCACTCCACGCTGTGGTCTGGGGGCCAAAATATAAAAAAATAAATAATTCCGTCAATTATAGGCGGATTTTCATTAAAGTTGGAATGCGCATTCTGTATAGAGCAGCTGAAAAAATAGGATATCTCACCACTCGATGGGGTGTTGCGGGGGCCAAAATATAAAAAAATAAATAATTCCGTCAATTATAGGCGGATTTTCATTAAAGTTGGAATGAATATTCTGTATAGACCAGTTGCAAAGATAGGATATGTCTCCACTCCACAGTGTGGTCTGGGGGCCAAATTATTAGCAAATAAATAATTCCGTCAATTATAGGCGGATTTTCATTAAAGTTGGAATGTATATTCTGTATAGACCAGCTGAAAAGATACAATATGTCTCCACTCGAAGGGGTGTTGCGGGGGCCAAAATATAAAAACATCAATAATTCCGTCAATTCTTGGCGGATTTTCTTTACAGTTGGAATGTACATTCTGTATAGGCCAGCTGAAAAGATAGGATATGTCTCCACTCGACGGGGTGGTCCGGGGGCCAAAATATAAAAACATCCATAATTCCGTCAATTATAGGCGGATTTTCATTAAAGTTGGAATGTACATTCTGTATAGACCAGCTAAAAATATAGGATATGTCTCAACTCGACGGGGTTGTCCGGGGCCAAAATATAAAAAAATTAATTATACCGTCAATTATAGGCGGATTTTCATTAAAGTTGGAATGCACATTCTGTATAAACCAGCTGAAAGATAGGATATGTCTCAACTCGACGGGGTGGTCCGGGGCCAAAATATAAAAAAATAAATTATACCGTCAATTATAGGCGGATTTTCATTAAAGTTGGAATGTACATTTTGTATAGACCAGCGAAAAGGATAGGATATGTCTCCACTCGATGGGGTGTTCCGGGGGCCAAAATATAAAAAATAAATAATTCCGTCAATTATAGGCGGATTTTCATCAAAGTTGGAATGTAGATTCTGTATAGATCAGCTGAAAAGACAGGATATGTCTCCACTCCACGGTGTGGTCTGGGGGCCAAAATATTAGAAAATAAATAATTCCGTCAATTATAGACGGATTTTCATTAAAGTTGGAATGTACACTCTGTATAGACCAGCTGAAAGGATAGGATATGTCTCCACTCGAAGGGGTGTTGCGGGGGCCAAAATATAAAAACATTAATAATTCCTTCAACAATAGGGGGCTTTCATCAAAACTAGAATGCACATTCTGTATAGACCAGCTGAAAAGATAGGATATGTCTCCACTCGATGGAGTGTTCAGGGGGCCAAAATATAAAAAATAAATAATTCCGTCAATTATAGGCGGATTTTCATTAAAGTTGGAATGTACATTCTGTATAGATCAGCTGAAAAGACAGGATATGTCTCCACTCGATGGGGTGTTCCGGGGGCCAAAATATAAAAAAATAAATAATTCGGTCAATTATAGGCGGATTTTCATTAAAGTTGGAATGCACATTCTGTATAAACCAGCTGAAAGATAGGATATGTCTCAACTCGACGGGGTGGTCCGGGGGCCAAAATATAAAAACATCCATAATTCCGTCAATTATAGGCGGATTTTCATTAAAGTTGGAATGTACATTCTGTATAGACCAGCTGAAAAAATAGGATATGTCCCAACTGGATGGGGTGGTCCGGGGCCAAAATATAAAAAAATAAATTATTCCGTCAATTATAGGCGGATTTTCATTAAAGTTGGAATGTACATTCTGTATAGACCAGCTGAAAAGATAGGATATATCTCCACTCCACGGCCAAAATATTAGAAAATAAATAATTCCGTCAATTATAGGCGGATTTTCATTAAAGTTGGAATGTACATTTTGTATAGACCAGCTGAAAAGATAGGATATGTCTCCACTCGATGGGGTGTTCCGGGGGCCAGAATATAAAAACATCAATAATTCCGTCAAATATAGGCGGATTTTCATCAAACTTAGAATGCACATGTTGTATAGACCAGCTGAAAAGATAGTACATGTTTGCACTTGATAAGGTGTTCCGGGGGCCAAAATATAAAAAAAGTAAATAATTCCGTCAATTCTTGGCGGATTTTCATTAAACTTGGAATGTACATTCTGTATAGACCAGTTGCAAAGATAGGATATGTCTCCACTCCACGCTGTGGTCTGGGGGCCAAAATATAAAAAAATAAATAATTCCGTCAATTATAGGCGGATTTTCATTAAAGTTGGAATGCGCATTCTGTATAGAGCAGCTGAAAAAATAGGATATCTCACCACTCGATGGGGTGTTGCGGGGGCCAAAATATAAAAAAATAAATAATTCCGTCAATTATAGGCGGATTTTCATTAAAGTTGGAATGAATATTCTGTATAGACCAGTTGCAAAGATAGGATATGTCTCCACTCCACAGTGTGGTCTGGGGGCCAAATTATTAGCAAATAAATAATTCCGTCAATTATAGGCGGATTTTCATTAAAGTTGGAATGTATATTCTGTATAGACCAGCTGAAAAGATACAATATGTCTCCACTCGAAGGGGTGTTGCGGGGGCCAAAATATAAAAACATCAATAATTCCGTCAATTCTTGGCGGATTTTCTTTACAGTTGGAATGTACATTCTGTATAGGCCAGCTGAAAAGATAGGATATGTCTCCACTCGACGGGGTGGTCCGGGGGCCAAAATATAAAAACATCCATAATTCCGTCAATTATAGGCGGATTTTCATTAAAGTTGGAATGTACATTCTGTATAGACCAGCTAAAAATATAGGATATGTCTCAACTCGACGGGGTTGTCCGGGGCCAAAATATAAAAAAATTAATTATACCGTCAATTATAGGCGGATTTTCATTAAAGTTGGAATGCACATTCTGTATAAACCAGCTGAAAGATAGGATATGTCTCAACTCGACGGGGTGGTCCGGGGCCAAAATATAAAAAAATAAATTATACCGTCAATTATAGGCGGATTTTCATTAAAGTTGGAATGTACATTTTGTATAGACCAGCGAAAAGGATAGGATATGTCTCCACTCGATGGGGTGTTCCGGGGGCCAAAATATAAAAAATAAATAATTCCGTCAATTATAGGCGGATTTTCATCAAAGTTGGAATGTAGATTCTGTATAGATCAGCTGAAAAGACAGGATATGTCTCCACTCCACGGTGTGGTCTGGGGGCCAAAATATTAGAAAATAAATAATTCCGTCAATTATAGACGGATTTTCATTAAAGTTGGAATGTACACTCTGTATAGACCAGCTGAAAGGATAGGATATGTCTCCACTCGAAGGGGTGTTGCGGGGGCCAAAATATAAAAACATTAATAATTCCTTCAACAATAGGGGGCTTTCATCAAAACTAGAATGCACATTCTGTATAGACCAGCTGAAAAGATAGGATATGTCTCCACTCGATGGAGTGTTCAGGGGGCCAAAATATAAAAAATAAATAATTCCGTCAATTATAGGCGGATTTTCATTAAAGTTGGAATGTACATTCTGTATAGATCAGCTGAAAAGACAGGATATGTCTCCACTCGATGGGGTGTTCCGGGGGCCAAAATATAAAAAAATAAATAATTCGGTCAATTATAGGCGGATTTTCATTAAAGTTGGAATGCACATTCTGTATAAACCAGCTGAAAGATAGGATATGTCTCAACTCGACGGGGTGGTCCGGGGGCCAAAATATAAAAACATCCATAATTCCGTCAATTATAGGCGGATTTTCATTAAAGTTGGAATGTACATTCTGTATAGACCAGCTAAAAATATAGGATATGTCTCAACTCGACGGGGTTGTCCGGGGCCAAAATATAAAAAAATTAATTATTCCGTCAATTATAGGCGGATTTTCATTAAAGTTGGAATGGAGATTCTCTATAGATCAGCTGAAAAGACAGGATATGTCTCCAATCCACGGTGTGGTCTGGGGGCCAAAATATTAGAAAATAAATAATTCCGTCAATTATAGACGGGTTTTCATTAACGTTGGAATGTACATTTTGTATAGACCAGCTAAAAGGATAGGATATGTCTCCACTCGATGGGGTGTTCAGGGGGCCAAAATATAAAAAATAAATAATTCCGTCAATTATAGGCGGATTTTCATTAAAGTTGGAATGTACATTCTGTATAGATCAGCTGAAAAGACAGGATATGTCTCCACTCGATGGGGTGTTCCGGGGGCCAAAATATAAAAAACTAAATAATTCGGTCAATTATAGGCGGATTTTCATTAAAGTTGGAATGCACATTCTGTATAAACCAGCTGAAAGATACGATATGTCTCAACTCGACGGGGTGGTCCGGGGCCAAAATATAAAAAAAATAAATTATACCGTCAATTATAGGCGGATTTTCATTAAAGTTGGAATGTACATTTTGTATAAACCAGCTGAAAAGATAGGATATGTCTCAACTCGACGGGGTGGTCCGGGGCCAAAATATAAAAAAATAAATAATTCCGTCAATTATAGGCGGATTTTCATTAAAGTTGGAATTTACATTCTGCATGTACCAGCTGAAAAGATAGGATATGTCTCCACTCCACGGTGTGGTCTGGGGGCCAAAATATTAGAAAATAAATAATTCCGTCAATTATAGACGGATTTTCATTAAAGTTGGAATGTACATTCTGTATAGACCAGCTAAAAGGATAGGATATGTCTCCACTCGATGGGGTGTTCCCGGGGCCAAAATATAAAAATAAATAATTCCGTCAATTATAGGCGGATTTTCATCAAAACTAGAATGCACATTCTGTATAGACCAGCTGAAAAGATAGGATATGTCTAACTCGACGGGGTGGTCCGGGGCCAAAATATAAAAAAATAAATTATTCCTTCAATTACAGGCGGATTTTCATTAAAGTTGGAATGTACATTCTGTATAAACCAGCTGAAAAGATAGGATATGTCTCAACTCGACGGGGTGGTCCGGGGCCAAAATATAAAAAAATAAATTATTCCGTCAATTATAGGCGGATTTTCATTAAAGGTGGAATGTACATTCTGCATGTACCAGCTGAAAAGATAGGATATGTCTCCACTCCACGGTGTGGTCTAGTGGCCAAAATATAAAAAAATAAATAATTCCGTCAATTCTTGGCGGATTTTCATTAAAGTTGGAATGTACATTCTGCATGTACCAGCTAAAAAGATAGGATATGTCTCCACTCGAAGGGGTGTTGCGGGGGCCAAAATATAAAAACATTAATAATTCCTTCAACAATAGGCGGCTTTCATCAAAACTAGAATGCACATTCTGTATAGACCAGCTGAAAAGATAGGATATGTCTCCACTCGATGGGGTGTTCAGGGGGCCAAAATATAAAAAATAAATAATTCCCTCAATTATAGGCGGATTTTCATTAAAGTTGGAATGTACATTCTGTATAGATCAGCTGAAAAGACAGGATATGTCTCAACTCGACGGGGTGGTCCGGGGCCAAAATATAAAAAAATAAATTATTCCGTCAATTATAGGCGGATTTTCATTAAAGTTGGAATGTACATTCTGTATAAACCAGCTGAAAGATAGGATATGTCTCAACTCGACGGGGTGGTCCGGGGCCAAAATATAAAAAAATAAATTATACCGTCAATTATAGGCGGATTTTCATTAAAGTTGGAATGTACATTTTGTATAAACCAGCTGAAAAGATAGGATATGTCTCAACTCGACGGGGTGGTCCGGGGCCAAAATATAAAAAAATAAATTATTCCGTCAATTATAGGCGGATTTTCATCAAAGTTGGAATGTAGATTCTGTATAGATCAGCTGAAAAGACAGGATATGTCTCCACTCCACGGTGTGGTCTGGGGGCCAAAATATTAGAAAATAAATAATTCCGTCAATTATAGACGGATTTTCATTAAAGTTGGAATGTACATTCCGTATAGACCAGCTAATAGGATAGGATATGTCTCCACTCGATGGGGTGTTCCGGGGGCCAAAATATAAAAATAAATAATTCCGTCAATTATAGGCGGATTTTCATTAAAGTTGGAATGTACATTCTGTATAGATCAGCTGAAAGGACAGGATATGTCTCCACTCGATGGGGTGTTCCGGGGGCCAAAATATAAAAAACTAAATAATTCGGTCAATTATAGGCGGATTTTCATTAAAGTTGGAATACACATTCTGTATAAACCAGCTGAAAAGATAGGATATGTCTCAACTCGACGGGGTGGTCCGGGGCCAAAATATAAAAAAATAAATTATTCCGTCAATTATAGTTGGAATGTACATTTTGTATAGACCAGCGAAAAGGATAGGATATGTCTCCACTCGATGGGGTGTTCCGGGGGCCAAAATATAAAAAATAAATAATTCCGTCAATTATAGGCGGATTTTCATTAAAGTTGGAATGTACATTCTGTATAGATCAGCTGAAAAGACAGGATATGTCTCCACTCGATGGGGTGTTCCGGGGGTCAAAATATAAACAAATAAATAATTCCGTCAATTCTTGGCGGATTTTCATTAAGGTTGGAATGTACATTCTGCATGTACCAGCTGAAAAGATAGGATATGTCTCCACTCGAAGGGGTGTTGCGGGGGCCAAAATATAAAAACATTAATAATTCCTTCAACAATAGGCGGCTTTCATCAAAACTAGAATGCACATTCTGTATAGACCACGGTGTGGTCTGGGGGCCAAAATATTAGAAAATAAATAATTCCGTCAATTATAGGCGGATTTTCATTAAAGTGGGAATGTAGATTCTGTATAGACCAGTTGAAAAGATAGGATATGTCTCCACTCGATGGGGTGTTCCGGGGGCTAAAATATAAAAAACTAAATAATTCGGTCAATTATAGGCGGATTTTCATTAAAGTTGGAATACACATTCTGTATAAACCAGCTGAAAAGATAGGATATGTCTCAACTCGACGGAGTGGTCCGGGGCCAAAATATGAAAAATAAATTATTCCGTCAATTATAGGCGGATTTTCATTAAAGTTGGAATGTACATTTTGTATAGACCAGCGAAAAGGATAGGATATGTCTCCACTCGATGGGGTGTTCCGGGGGCCAAAATATAAAAAATAAATAATTCCGTCAATTATAGGCGGATTTTCATTAAAGTTGGAATGTACATTCTGCATGTACCAGCTGAAAAGATAGGATATGTCTCCACTCCACGGTGTGGTCTTGTGGCCAAAATATAAAAAAATAAATAATTCCGTCAATTCTTGGCGGATTTTCATTAAAGTTGGAATGTACATTCTGCATGTACCAGCTGAAAAGATAGGATATGTCTCCACTCGAAGGGGTGTTCCGGGGGCCAAAAAATAAAAACATTAATAATTCCTTCAACAATAGGCAGCTTTCATCAAAACTAGAATGCACATTCTGTATAGACCAGCTGAAAAGATAGGATATGTCTAACTCGACGGGGTGGTCCGGGGCCAAAATATAAAAAAATAAATTATTCCGTCAATTATAGGCGGATTTTCATTAAAGTTGGAATGTACATTTTGTATAGACCAGCGAAAAGGATAGGATATGTCTCCACTCGATGGGGTGTTCCGGGGGCCAAAATATAAAAAATAAATAATTCCGTCAATTATAGGCGGATTTTCATTAAAGTTGGAATGTACATTCTGCATGTACCAGCTGAAAAGATAGGATATGTCTCCACTCCACGGTGTGGTCTAGTGGCCAAAATATAAAAAAATAAATAATTCCGTCAATTCTTGGCGGATTTTCATTAAAGTTGGAATGTACATTCTGCATGTACCAGCTGAAAAGATAGGATATGTCTCCACTCGAAGGGGTGTTCCGGGGGACAAAAAATAAAAACCTTAATAATTCCTTCAACAATAGGCGGCTTTCATCAAAACTAGAATGCACATTCTGTATAGACCAGCTGAAAAGATAGGATATGTCTAACTCGACGGGGTGGTCCGGGGCCAAAATATAAAAAAATAAATTATTCCGTCAATTATAGGCGGATTTTCATTAAAGTTGGAATGTACATTCTGTATAAACCAGCTGAAAAGACAGGATATGTCTCAACTCGACGGGGTGGTCCGGGGCCAAAATATAAAAAAATAAATTATTCCGTCAATTATAGGCGGATTTTCATTAAAGTTGGAATGTACATTCTGTATAAACCAGCTGAAAAGATAGGATATGTCTCAACTCGACGGGGTGGTCCGGGGCCTAAATATAAAAAAATAAATTATTCCGTCAATTATAGGCGGATTTTCATTAAAGTTGAAATGTACATTCTGTATAGACCAGCTGAAAAGACAGGATATATTTCCACTCCACGGTGTGGTCTGGGGGCCAAAATATTAGAAAATAAATAATTCCGTCAATTATAGGCGGATTTTCATTAAAGTGGGAATGTAGATTCTGTATAGACCAGTTGAAAAGATAGGATATGTCTCCACTCGATGGGGTGTTCCGGGGGCCAAAGTATAAAAACATCAATAATTCCGTCAATTCTTGGCGGATTTCCATTAAAGTTGGAATGTACATTCTGTATAGGCCAGCTGAAAACATAGAATATGTCTCCACTCGATGGGGTGTCCCGGGGGCCAAAATATAAAAAAATAAATAATTCCGTCAATTATAGGCGGATTTTCATTAAAGTTGGAATGTACATTCTGTATAGACCAGCTGAAAAGTAGGATATGTCTCAACTCGATGGGGTGGTCCGGGGCCAAAATATAAAAAAATAAATTATTCCGTGAATATTAGGCGGATTTTCATTAAAGTTGGAATGTATATTCTGTATAAACCAGCTGAAAAGACAGGATGTGTCTCCACTCCACGGTGTGGTCTGGGGGCCAAAATATAAAAAAATAAATAATTCCGTCAATTATATTTTCGGATTTTCATTAAAGTTGGAATCCGCATTCTGTATAGACCAGCTGAAAAAATAGGATATCTCTCCACTCGAAAGGGTGTTGCGGGGGCCAAAATATAAAAAAATAAATAATTCCGTCAATTATAGGCGGATTTTCATTAAAGTTGGAATGCGCATTCTGTATAGACCAGCTGAAAAAATAGGATATCTCTGCACTCGAAAGGGTGTTGCGGGGGCCAAAATATAAAAAAATAAATAATTCCGTCAATTATAGGCGGATTTTCATTAAAGTTGGAATGCGCATTCTGTATAGACCAGCTGAAAAAATAGGATATCTCTCCACTCGAAAGGGTGTTGCGGGGGCCAAAATATAAAAAAATAAATAATTCCGTCAATTATAGGCGGATTTTCATTAAAGTTGGAATGCGCATTCTGTATAGACCAGCTGAAAAAATAGGATATCTCTCCACTCGAAAGGGTGTTGCGGGGGCCAAAATATAAAAAAATAAATAATTCCGTCAATTATAGGCGGATTTTCATTAAAGTTGGAATGTATATTCTGTATAGACCAGTTGAAAAAATAGGAAATGTCTCCACTCCACGGTGTGGTCTGGGGGCCAAATTATAAAAAAATAAATAATTCCGTCAATTCTTGGCGGATTTTCATTAAAGTTGATATGTACATTCTGTATAGACCAGCTGAAAAGATAGGATATGTCTCAACTCGATGGGGTCGTCCGGGGCCAAAATATAAAAAAATAAATTATTCCGTCAATTATAGGCGGATTTTCATTAAAGTTGGAATGTACATTCTATATAGACCAGCTGAAAAGATAGGATATGTCTCCACTCCACGGCGAAAATATTAGAAAATAAATAATTCCGCCAATTATAGGCGGATTTTCATTAAAGTTGGAATGTACATTTTGTATAGACCAGCTGAAAAAATAGGATATCTCTCCACTCGAAAGGGTGTTCCGGGGGCCAAAATATAAAAAAATAAATAATTCCGTCAATTCTTGGCGGATTTTCATTAAACTTGGAATGTACATTCTGTATAGACCAGTTGCAAAGATAGGATATGTCTCCACTCCACGGTGTGGTCTGGGGGCCAAAATATAAAAAAATAAATAATTCCGTCAATTATAGGCGGATTTTCATTAAAGTTGGAATGTACATTCTGTATAGACTAGCTGAAAAAATAGGATATGTCTCCACTCGAAGGGGTGTTGCTGGGGCCAAAATATAAAAACATTAATAATTCCTTCAACAATAGGCGGCTTTTATCAAAACAAGACTGCACATTCTGTATAGACCAGCTGAAAAGATAGGATATGTCTCCACTCGACCGGGTGGTCCGGGGGCCAAAATATAAAAACATCAATAATTCCGTCAATTATTGGCGGATTTTCATTAAACTTGGAATGTACATTCTCTATAGACCAGCTGAAAAAATAGGATATGTCTCCACTCCACGGTGTGGTCTGGGGCCAAAATATAAAAAAATAAATAATTCCGTCAATTCTTGGCGGATTTTCATGAAAGTTGGAATGTATATTGTGCATGTACCAGCTGAAAAGATAGGAAATGTCTCCACTCGAAGGGGTGTTGCGGGGGCCAAAATATAAAAACATTAATAATTCCTTCAACAATAGGCGGCTTTCATCAAAACTAGAATGCACATTCTGTATAGACCAGCTGAAAAGATAGGATATGTCTCCACTCGACGGGGTGGTCCGGGGGCCAAAATATAAAAACATCCATAATTCCGTCAATTATAGGCGGATTTTCATTAAACTTGGAATGTACATTCTGTATAGACCAGTTGAAAAGATAGGATATGTCTCCACTCCACGGTGTGGTCTGGGGGCCAAAATATAAAAAAATAAATAATTCCGTCAATTCTTGGCGGATTTTCATGAAAGTTGGAATGTATATTGTGCATGTACCAGCTGAAAAGATAGGAAATGTCTCCAATCGAAGGGGTGTTGCGGGGGCCAAAATATAAAAATATTAATAATTCCTTCAACAATAGGCGGCTTTCATCAAAACTAGAATGCACATTCTGTATAGACCAGCTGAAAAGATAGGATATGTCTCAGCTCGACGGGGTGGTCCGGGGGCCAAAATATAAAAACATCCATAATTCCGTCAATTATAGGCGGATTTTCATTAAACTTGGAATGTACATTCTGTATAGACCAGCTGAAAAAATAGGATATGTCTCCACTCGAAGGGGTGTTGCGGGGGCCAAAATATAAAAAAATAAATAATTCCGTCAATTATAGGCGGATTTTCATTAAAGTTGGAATGTACATTCTGCATATACCAGCAGATAGGATATGTCTCCACTCGATGGGGTGTTCCGGGGGCCAAAATATAAAAAATAAATAATTCCGTCAATTATAGGCGGATTTTCATTAAAGTTGGAATGTACATTCTGTATAGATCAGCTGAAAAGACAGGATATGTCACCACTCGATGGGGTGTTCCGGGGGCCAAAATATAAATAAATAAATAATTTGGTCAATTATAGGTGGATTTTCATTAAAGTTGGAATGCACATTCTGTATAAACCAGCTGAAAAGATAGGATATGTCTCAACTCGACGGGGTGGTCCGGGGCCAAAATATAAAAAAAAAATTATTCCGTCAATTATAGGCGGATTTTCATTAAAGTTGGAATGTACATTCTGCATATACCAGCTAAAAATATAGGATATGTCTCAACTCGACTGGGTGGTCCGGGCCCAAAATATAAAAATATTAATTATTCCGTCAATTATAGGCGGATTTTCATTAAAGTTGGAATGTAGATTCTGTATAGATCAGCTGAAAAGACAGGATATGTCTCCACTCCACGGTGTGGTCTGGGGGCCAAAATATTAGAAAAGAAATAATTCCGTCAATTATAGACGGATTTTCATTAAAGTTGGAATGTACATTCTGCATATACCAGCTGAAAATATAGGATATGTCTCCACTCGATGGGGTGTTCCGGGGGCCAAAATATAAAAAAAGAAATAATTCCGTCAATTATAGGCGGATTTTCATTAAAGTTGGAATGTACATTCTGCATATACCAGCTGAAAAGACAGGATATGTCTCCACTCCACGGTGTGGTCTGGGGGCCAAAATATTAGAAAATAAATAATTCCGTCAATTATAGACGGATTTTCATTAAAGTTGGAATGTACATTCTGCATATACCAGCTGAAAAGATAGGATATGTCTCCACTCGATGGGGTGTTCCGGGGGCCAAAATATAAAAAATAAATAATTCCGTCAATTATAGGCGGATTTTCATTAAAGTTGGAATGTACATTCTGTATAGATCAGCTGAAAAGACAGGATATGTCACCACTCGATGGGGTGTTCCGGGGGCCAAAAAATAAATAAATAAATAATTTGGTCAATTATAGGTGGATTTTCATTAAAGTTGGAATGTACATTCTGTATAGATCAGCTGAAAAAACAGGATATGTCACCACTCGATGGGGTGTTCCGGGGGCCAAAAAATAAATAAATAAATAATTTGGTCAATTATAGGTGGATTTTCATTAAAGTTGGAATGTACATTCTGCATGTGCCAGCTGAAAAGATATGATATGTCTCAACTCGACGGGGTGGTCGGGGGCCAAAATATAAAAAAATAAATTATTCCGTCAATTATAGGCGGATTTTCAATAAAGTTGGAATGTACATTCTGTATAAACCAGCTGAAAAGATAGGATATGTCTCAACTCGACGGGGTGGTCCGGGGCCAAAATATAAAAAAATAAATAATTCCGTCAATTCTTGGCGGATTTTCATTAAACTTGGAATGTACATTCTGTATAGACCAGTTGCAAAGATAGGATATGTCTCCACTCCACGGTGTGGTCTGGGGGCCAAAATATAAAAAAATAAATAATTCCGTCAATTATAGGCGGATTTTCATTAAAGTTGGAATGCGCATTCTGTATAGACCAGCTGAAAAAATAGGATATGTCTCCACTCGAAGGGGTGTTGCGGGGGCCAAAATATAAAAACATTAATAATTCCTTCAACAATAGGCGGCTTTTATCAAAACAAGACTGCACATTCTGTATAGACCAGCTGAAAAGATAGGATATGTCTCCACTCGACCGGGTGGTCCGGGGGCCAAAATATAAAAACATCAATAATTCCGTCAATTATTGGCGGATTTTCATTAAACTTGGAATGTACATTCTGTATAGACCAGCTGAAAAAATAGGATATGTCTCCACTCCACGGTGTGGTCTGGGGGCCAAAATATAAAAAAATAAATAATTCCGTCAATTCTTGGCGGATTTTCATGAAAGTTGGAATGTATATTGTGCATGTACCAGCTGAAAAGATAGGAAATGTCTCCACTCGAAGGGGTGTTGCGGGGGCCAAAATATAAAAACATTAATAATTCCTTCAACAATAGGCGGCTTTCATCAAAACTAGAATGCACATTCTGTATAGACCAGCTGAAAAGATAGGATATGTCTCCACTCGACGGGGTGGTCCGGGGGCCAAAATATAAAAACATCCATAATTCCGTCAATTATAGGCGGATTTTCATTAAACTTGGAATGTACATTCTGTATAGACCAGTTGAAAAGATAGGATATGTCTCCACTCCACGGTGTGGTCTGGGGGCCAAAATATAAAAAAATAAATAATTCCGTCAATTATAGGCGGATTTTCATTAAAGTTGGAATGCGCATTCTATATAGACCAGCTGAAAAAATAGGATATGTCTCCACTCGAAGGGGTGTTGCGGGGGCCAAAATATAAAAAAATAAATAATTCCGTCAATTATAGGCTGATTTTCATTAAAGTTGGAATGTATATTCTGTATAGACTAGCTGAAAAGATAGGATATGTCTCCACTCGAAGGGGTGTTGCGGGGGCCAAAATATAAAAACATTAATAATTCCTTCAACAATAGGCGGCTTTTATCAAAACTAGATTGCACAATCTGTATAGACCAGCTGAAAAGATAGGATATGTCTCCACTCGACGGGGTGGTCCGGGGGCCAAAATATAAAACATCCATAATTCCGTCAATTATTGGCGGATTTTCATTAAACTTGGAATGTACATTCTGTATAGACCAGCTGAAAAAATAGGATATGTCTCCACTCGAAGGGGTGTTGCGGGGGCCAAAATATAAAAAAATAAATAATTCCGTCAATTATAGGCGGATTTTCATTAAAGTTGGAATGTACATTCTGCATATGCCAGCAGATAGGATATGTCTCCACTCGATGGGGTGTTCCGGGGGCCAAAATATAAAAAATAAATAATTCCGTCAATTATAGGCGGATTTTCATTAAAGTTGGAAAATACATTCTGTATAGATCAGCTGAAAAGACAGGATATGTCACCACTCGATGGGGTGTTCCGGGGGCCAAAATATAAATAAATAAATAATTTGGTCAATTATAGGTGGATTTTCATTAAAGTTGGAATGCACATTCTGTATAAACCAGCTGAAAAGATAGAATATGTCTCAACTCGACGGGGTGGTCCGGGGCCAAAATATAAAAAAAAAAATTATTCCGTCAATTATAGGTGGATTTTCATTAAAGTTGGAATGTACATTCTGCATATACCAGCTAAAAATATAGGATATGTCTCAACTCGACTGGGTGGTCCGGGCCCAAAATATAAAAATATTAATTATTCCGTCAATTATAGGCGGATTTTCATTAAAGTTGGAATGTAGATTCTGTATAGATCAGCTGAAAAGACAGGATATTTCTCCACTCCACGGTGTGGTCTGGGGGCCAAAATATTAGAAAAGAAATAATTCCGTCAATTATAGACGGATTTTCATTAAAGTTGGAATGTACATTCTGCATATACCAGCTGAAAAGATAGGATATGTCTCCACTCGATGGGGTGTTCCGGGGGCCAAAATATTAGAAAATAAATAATTCCGTCAATTATAGACGGATTTTCATTAAAGTTGGAATGTACATTCTGCATATACCAGCTGAAAAGATAGGATATGTCTCCACTCCACGGCCAAAATATTAGAAAATAAATAATTCCGTCAATTATAGGCGGATTTTCATTAAAGTTGGAATGCACATGTTGTATAGACCAGCTGAAAAGATAGTACATGTTTGCACTTGATAAGGTTTTCCGGGGGCCAAAATATAAAAAAATAAATTATTCCGTCAATTATAGGCGGATTTTCATTAAAGTTGGAATGTACATTCTGTATAGACCAGCTGAAAAGATAGGCTATGTCTCCACTCCACGGCCAAAATATTAGAAAATAAATAATTCCGTCAATTATAGGCGGATTTTCATTAAAGTTGGAATGCACATGTTGTATAGACCAGCTGAAAAGATATTACATGTTTGCACTTGATAAGGTGTTCCGGGGGCCAAAATATAAAAAAATAAATAATTCCGTCAATTCTTGGCGGATTTTCATTAAACTTGGAATGTACATTCTGTATAGACCAGTTGCAAAGATAGGATATGTCTCCACTCGATGGGGTGTTCCGGGGGCCAAAATATAAAAAAAGAAATAATTCCGTCAATTATAGGCGGATTTTCATTAAAGTTGGAATGTACATTCTGCATATACCAGCTGAAAAGACAGGATATGTCTCCACTCCACGGTGTGGTCTGGGGGCCAAAATATTAGAAAATAAATAATTCCGTCAATTATAGACGGATTTTCATTAAAGTTGGAATGTACATTCTGCATATACCAGCTGAAAAGATAGGATATGTCTCCACTCGATGGGGTGTTCCGGGGGCCAAAATATAAAAAATAAATAATTCCGTCAATTATAGGCGGATTTTCATTAAAGTTGGAATGTACATTCTGTATAGATCAGCTGAAAAGACAGGATATGTCACCACTCGATGGGGTGTTCCGGGGGCCAAAAAATAAATAAATAAATAATTTGGTCAATTATAGGTGGATTTTCATTAAAGTTGGAATGTACATTCTGTATAGATCAGCTGAAAAAACAGGATATGTCACCACTCGATGGGGTGTTCCGGGGGCCAAAAAATAAATAAATAAATAATTTGGTCAATTATAGGTGGATTTTCATTAAAGTTGGAATGTACATTCTGCATGTGCCAGCTGAAAAGATATGATATGTCTCAACTCGACGGGGTGGTCGGGGGCCAAAATATAAAAAAATAAATTATTCCGTCAATTATAGGCGGATTTTCAATAAAGTTGGAATGTACATTCTGTATAAACCAGCTGAAAAGATAGGATATGTCTCAACTCGACGGGGTGGTCCGGGGCCAAAATATAAAAAAATAAATAATTCCGTCAATTCTTGGCGGATTTTCATTAAACTTGGAATGTACATTCTGTATAGACCAGTTGCAAAGATAGGATATGTCTCCACTCCACGGTGTGGTCTGGGGGCCAAAATATAAAAAAATAAATAATTCCGTCAATTATAGGCGGATTTTCATTAAAGTTGGAATGCGCATTCTGTATAGACCAGCTGAAAAAATAGGATATGTCTCCACTCGAAGGGGTGTTGCGGGGGCCAAAATATAAAAACATTAATAATTCCTTCAACAATAGGCGGCTTTTATCAAAACAAGACTGCACATTCTGTATAGACCAGCTGAAAAGATAGGATATGTCTCCACTCGACCGGGTGGTCCGGGGGCCAAAATATAAAAACATCAATAATTCCGTCAATTATTGGCGGATTTTCATTAAACTTGGAATGTACATTCTGTATAGACCAGCTGAAAAAATAGGATATGTCTCCACTCCACGGTGTGGTCTGGGGGCCAAAATATAAAAAAATAAATAATTCCGTCAATTCTTGGCGGATTTTCATGAAAGTTGGAATGTATATTGTGCATGTACCAGCTGAAAAGATAGGAAATGTCTCCACTCGAAGGGGTGTTGCGGGGGCCAAAATATAAAAACATTAATAATTCCTTCAACAATAGGCGGCTTTCATCAAAACTAGAATGCACATTCTGTATAGACCAGCTGAAAAGATAGGATATGTCTCCACTCGACGGGGTGGTCCGGGGGCCAAAATATAAAAACATCCATAATTCCGTCAATTATAGGCGGATTTTCATTAAACTTGGAATGTACATTCTGTATAGACCAGTTGAAAAGATAGGATATGTCTCCACTCCACGGTGTGGTCTGGGGGCCAAAATATAAAAAAATAAATAATTCCGTCAATTATAGGCGGATTTTCATTAAAGTTGGAATGCGCATTCTATATAGACCAGCTGAAAAAATAGGATATGTCTCCACTCGAAGGGGTGTTGCGGGGGCCAAAATATAAAAAAATAAATAATTCCGTCAATTATAGGCTGATTTTCATTAAAGTTGGAATGTATATTCTGTATAGACTAGCTGAAAAGATAGGATATGTCTCCACTCGAAGGGGTGTTGCGGGGGCCAAAATATAAAAACATTAATAATTCCTTCAACAATAGGCGGCTTTTATCAAAACTAGATTGCACAATCTGTATAGACCAGCTGAAAAGATAGGATATGTCTCCACTCGACGGGGTGGTCCGGGGGCCAAAATATAAAACATCCATAATTCCGTCAATTATTGGCGGATTTTCATTAAACTTGGAATGTACATTCTGTATAGACCAGCTGAAAAAATAGGATATGTCTCCACTCGAAGGGGTGTTGCGGGGGCCAAAATATAAAAAAATAAATAATTCCGTCAATTATAGGCGGATTTTCATTAAAGTTGGAATGTACATTCTGCATATGCCAGCAGATAGGATATGTCTCCACTCGATGGGGTGTTCCGGGGGCCAAAATATAAAAAATAAATAATTCCGTCAATTATAGGCGGATTTTCATTAAAGTTGGAAAATACATTCTGTATAGATCAGCTGAAAAGACAGGATATGTCACCACTCGATGGGGTGTTCCGGGGGCCAAAATATAAATAAATAAATAATTTGGTCAATTATAGGTGGATTTTCATTAAAGTTGGAATGCACATTCTGTATAAACCAGCTGAAAAGATAGAATATGTCTCAACTCGACGGGGTGGTCCGGGGCCAAAATATAAAAAAAAAAATTATTCCGTCAATTATAGGTGGATTTTCATTAAAGTTGGAATGTACATTCTGCATATACCAGCTAAAAATATAGGATATGTCTCAACTCGACTGGGTGGTCCGGGCCCAAAATATAAAAATATTAATTATTCCGTCAATTATAGGCGGATTTTCATTAAAGTTGGAATGTAGATTCTGTATAGATCAGCTGAAAAGACAGGATATTTCTCCACTCCACGGTGTGGTCTGGGGGCCAAAATATTAGAAAAGAAATAATTCCGTCAATTATAGACGGATTTTCATTAAAGTTGGAATGTACATTCTGCATATACCAGCTGAAAAGATAGGATATGTCTCCACTCGATGGGGTGTTCCGGGGGCCAAAATATTAGAAAATAAATAATTCCGTCAATTATAGACGGATTTTCATTAAAGTTGGAATGTACATTCTGCATATACCAGCTGAAAAGATAGGATATGTCTCCACTCCACGGCCAAAATATTAGAAAATAAATAATTCCGTCAATTATAGGCGGATTTTCATTAAAGTTGGAATGCACATGTTGTATAGACCAGCTGAAAAGATAGTACATGTTTGCACTTGATAAGGTTTTCCGGGGGCCAAAATATAAAAAAATAAATTATTCCGTCAATTATAGGCGGATTTTCATTAAAGTTGGAATGTACATTCTGTATAGACCAGCTGAAAAGATAGGCTATGTCTCCACTCCACGGCCAAAATATTAGAAAATAAATAATTCCGTCAATTATAGGCGGATTTTCATTAAAGTTGGAATGCACATGTTGTATAGACCAGCTGAAAAGATATTACATGTTTGCACTTGATAAGGTGTTCCGGGGGCCAAAATATAAAAAAATAAATAATTCCGTCAATTCTTGGCGGATTTTCATTAAACTTGGAATGTACATTCTGTATAGACCAGTTGCAAAGATAGGATATGTCTCCACTGCACGGTGTGGTCTGGGGGCCAAAATATAAAAAAATAAATAATTCCGTCAATTATAGACGGATTTTCATTAAAGTTGGAATGTACATTCTGCATATACCAGCTGAAAATATAGGATATGTCTCCACTCGAAGGGGTGTTCCGGGGGCCAAAATATAAAAAAAGAAATAATTCCGTCAATTATAGGCGGATTTTCATTGAAGTTGGAATGTACATTCTGCATATACCAGCTGAAAAGACAGGATATGTCTCCACTCCACGGTGTGGTCTGGGGGCCAAAATATTAGAAAATAAATAATTCCGTCAATTATAGACGGATTTTCATTAAAGTTGGAATGTACATTCTGCATATACCAGCTGAAAAGATAGGATATGTCTTCACTCGATGGGGTGTTCCGGGGGCCAAAATATAAAAAATAAATAATTCCGTCAATTATGGGCGGATTTTCATTAAAGTTGGAATGTACATTCTGTATAGATCAGCTGAAAAGACAGGATATGTCACCACTCGATGGGGTGTTCCGGGGGCCAAAAAATAAATAAATAAATAATTTGGTCAATTATAGGTGGATTTTCATTAAAGTTGGAATGTACATTCTGCATGTGCCAGCTGAAAAGATAGGATATGTCTCAACTCGACGGGGTGGTCGGGGGCCAAAATATAAAAAAATAAATTATTCCGTCAATTATAGGCGGATTTTCATTAAAGTTGGAATGTACATTCTGTATAAACCAGCCGAAAAGATAGGATATGTCTCAACTCGACGGGGTGGTCCGGGGCCAAAATATAATAAAATAAATTATTCCGTCAATTATAGGCGGATTTTCATTAAAGTTGGAATGTACATTCTGTATAGACCAGCTGAAAAGACAGGATATACCTCCACTCCACGGTGTGGTCTGGGGGCCAAAATATTAGAAAATAAATAATTCCGTCAATTATAGGCGGATTTTCATTAAAGTGGGAATGTAGATTCTGTATAGACCAGTTGAAAAGATATTATATGTCTCCACTCGATGGGGTGTTCCGGGGGCCAAAGTATAAAAACATCAATAATTCCGTCAATTCTTGGCGGATTTTCATTAAAGTTGGAATGTACATTCTGTATAGGCCAGCTGAAAACATAGAATATGTCTCCACTCGATGGGGTGTCCCGGGGGCCAAAATATAAAAAAATAAATAATTCCGTCAATTATAGGCGTATTTTCATTAAAGTTGGAATGTACGTTCTGCATATACCAGCTGAAAAGATAGGATATGTCTCCACTCGATGCGGTGTTCCTGGGACCAAAATATAAAAACATCAATAATTCTGTCAATTCTTGGCGAGTTTTCATTAAAGTTGGAATGTACGTTCTGTATAGACCAGTTGCAAAGATAGGATATGTCTCCACTCGATGGGGTGTTCCGGGGGCCAAAGTATAGAAACGTCAATAATTCCGTCAATTCTTGGCGGATTTTCATTAAAGTTGGAATGTACATTCTGTATAGACCAGCTGAAAATATAGGATATGTCTCAACTCGATGGGGTGGTCCGGGGCCAAAATATAAAAAAAGAAATTATTCTTTCAATAATAGGCGGATTTTCATTAAAGTTGGAATGTATATTCTGTATAAACCAGCTGAAAAGACAGGATATGTCTCCACTACACGGTGTGGTCTGGGTGCCAAAATATAAAAAAATAAATAATTCCGTCAATTATAGGCGGATTTTCATTAAAGTTGGAATGCGCATTCTGTATAGACCAGCTGAAAAAATAGGATATCTCTCCACTCGAAGGGGTGTTGCGGGGGCCAAAATATAAAAAAATAAATAATTCCGTCAATTATAGGCGGATTTTCATTAAAGTTGGAATGTATATTCTGTATAGACCAGTTGAAAAAATAGGATATGTCGCCACTCCACGGTGTGGCCTGGGGGCCAAAATATAAAAAAATAAATAATTCCGTCAATTCTTGGCGGATTTTCATTAAAGTTGGAATGTACATTCTGTATAGACCAGCTGAAAAAATAGGATATGTCTCAACTCGACGGGGTGGTCCGGGGCCAAAATATAAAAAAATAAATTATTCCGTCAATTATAGGCGGATTTTCATCAAAGTTGGAATGTAGATTCTGTATAGATCAGTTGAAAAGACAGGATATGTCTCCACTCCACGGTGTGGTCTGGGGGCCAAAATATTAGAAAATAAATAATTCCGTCAATTATAGACGGATTTTCATTAAAGTTGGAATGTATATTCTGTATAGACCAGTTGAAAAGATAGGATATGTCTCCACTCCACGGCCAAAATATTAGAAAATAAATAATTCTTTCAATAATAGGCGGATTTTCATTAAAGTTGGAATGCATATTCTGTATAAACCAGCTGAAAAGACAGGATATGTCTCCACTCCACGGTGTGGTCTGGGTGCCAAAATATAAAAAAATAAATAATTCCGTCAATTATAGGCGGATTTTCATTAAAGTTGGAATGCGCATTCTGTATAGACCAGCTGAAAAAATAGGATATCTCTGCACTCGAAAGGGTGTTGCGGGGGCCAAAATATAAAAAAATAAATAATTCCGTCAATTATAGGCGGATTTTCATTAAAGTTGGAATGCGCATTCTGTATAGACCAGCTGAAAAAATAGGATATCTCTGCACTCGAAAGGGTGTTGCGGGGGCCAAAATATAAAGAAATAAATAATTCCGTCAATTATAGGCGGATTTTCATTAAAGTTGGAATGTACATTCTGTATAGACCAGCTGAAAAGACAGGATATACCTCCACTCCACGGTGTGGTCTGGGGGCCAAAATATTAGAAAAGAAATAATTCCGTCAATTATAGACGGATTTTCATTAAAGTTGGAATGTACATTCTGCATATACCAGCTGAAAAGATAGGATATGTCTCCACTCGATGGGGTGTTCCGGGGGCCAAAATATTAGAAAATAAATAATTCCGTCAATTATAGACGGATTTTCATTAAAGTTGGAATGTACATTCTGCATATACCAGCTGAAAAGATAGGATATGTCTCCACTCCACGGCCAAAATATTAGAAAATAAATAATTCCGTCAATTATAGGCGGATTTTCATTAAAGTTGGAATGCACATGTTGTATAGACCTGCTGAAAAGATAGTACATGTTTGCACTTGATAAGGTTTTCCGGGGGCCAAAATATAAAAAAATAAATTATTCCGTCAATTATAGGCGGATTTTCATTAAAGTTGGAATGTACATTCTGTATAGACCAGCTGAAAAGATAGGCTATGTCTCCACTCCACGGCCAAAATATTAGAAAATAAATAATTCCGTCAATTATAGGCGGATTTTCATTAAAGTTGGAATGCACATGTTGTATAGACCAGCTGAAAAGATATTACATGTTTGCACTTGATAAGGTGTTCCGGGGGCCAAAATATAAAAAAATAAATAATTCCGTCAATTCTTGGCGGATTTTCATTAAACTTGGAATGTACATTCTGTATAGACCAGTTGCAAAGATAGGATATGTCTCCACTGCACGGTGTGGTCTGGGGGCCAAAATATAAAAAAATAAATAATTCCGTCAATTATAGACGGATTTTCATTAAAGTTGGAATGTACATTCTGCATATACCAGCTGAAAATATAGGATATGTCTCCACTCGAAGGGGTGTTCCGGGGGCCAAAATATAAAAAAAGAAATAATTCCGTCAATTATAGGCGGATTTTCATTGAAGTTGGAATGTACATTCTGCATATACCAGCTGAAAAGACAGGATATGTCTCCACTCCACGGTGTGGTCTGGGGGCCAAAATATTAGAAAATAAATAATTCCGTCAAATATAGACGGATTTTCATTAAAGTTGGAATGTACATTCTGCATATACCAGCTGAAAAGATAGGATATGTCTTCACTCGATGGGGTGTTCCGGGGGCCAAAATATAAAAAATAAATAATTCCGTCAATTATAGGCGGATTTTCATTAAAGTTGGAATGTACATTCTGTATAGATCAGCTGAAAAGACAGGATATGTCACCACTCGATGGGGTGTTCCGGGGGCCAAAAAATAAATAAATAAATAATTTGGTCAATTATAGGTGGATTTTCATTAAAGTTGGAATGTACATTCTGCATGTGCCAGCTGAAAAGATAGGATATGTCTCAACTCGACGGGGTGGTCGGGGGCCAAAATATAAAAAAATAAATTATTCCGTCAATTATAGGCGGATTTTCATTAAAGTTGGAATGTACATTCTGTATAAACCAGCTGAAAAGATAGGATATGTCTCAACTCGACGGGGTGGTCCGGGGCCAAAATATAATAAAATAAATTATTCCGTCAATTATAGGCGGATTTTCATTAAAGTTGGAATGTACATTCTGTATAGACCAGCTGAAAAGACAGGATATACCTCCACTCCACGGTGTGGTCTGGGGGCCAAAATATTAGAAAATAAATAATTCCGTCAATTATAGGCGGATTTTCATTAAAGTGGGAATGTAGATTCTGTATAGACCAGTTGAAAAGATATTATATGTCTCCACTCGATGGGGTGTTCCGGGGGCCAAAGTATAAAAACATCAATAATTCCGTCAATTCTTGGCGGATTTTCATTAAAGTTGGAATGTACATTCTGTATAGGCCAGCTGAAAACATAGAATATGTCTCCACTCGATGGGGTGTCCCGGGGGCCAAAATATAAAAAAATAAATAATTCCGTCAATTATAGGCGTATTTTCATTAAAGTTGGAATGTACGTTCTGCATATACCAGCTGAAAAGATAGGATATGTCTCCACTCGATGCGGTGTTCCTGGGACCAAAATATAAAAACATCAATAATTCTGTCAATTCTTGGCGAGTTTTCATTAAAGTTGGAATGTACGTTCTGTATAGACCAGTTGCAAAGATAGGATATGTCTCCACTCGATGGGGTGTTCCGGGGGCCAAAGTATAGAAACGTCAATAATTCCGTCAATTCTTGGCGGATTTTCATTAAAGTTGGAATGTACATTCTGTATAGACCAGCTGAAAATATAGGATATGTCTCAACTCGATGGGGTGGTCCGGGGCCAAAATATAAAAAAAGAAATTATTCTTTCAATAATAGGCGGATTTTCATTAAAGTTGGAATGTATATTCTGTATAAACCAGCTGAAAAGACAGGATATGTCTCCACTACACGGTGTGGTCTGGGTGCCAAAATATAAAAAAATAAATAATTCCGTCAATTATAGGCGGATTTTCATTAAAGTTGGAATGCGCATTCTGTATAGACCAGCTGAAAAAATAGGATATCTCTCCACTCGAAGGGGTGTTGCGGGGGCCAAAATATAAAAAAATAAATAATTCCGTCAATTATAGGCGGATTTTCATTAAAGTTGGAATGTATATTCTGTATAGACCAGTTGAAAAAATAGGATATGTCGCCACTCCACGGTGTGGCCTGGGGGCCAAAATATAAAAAAATAAATAATTCCGTCAATTCTTGGCGGATTTTCATTAAAGTTGGAATGTACATTCTGTATAGACCAGCTGAAAAAATAGGATATGTCTCAACTCGACGGGGTGGTCCGGGGCCAAAATATAAAAAAATAAATTATTCCGTCAATTATAGGCGGATTTTCATCAAAGTTGGAATGTAGATTCTGTATAGATCAGTTGAAAAGACAGGATATGTCTCCACTCCACGGTGTGGTCTGGGGGCCAAAATATTAGAAAATAAATAATTCCGTCAATTATAGACGGATTTTCATTAAAGTTGGAATGTATATTCTGTATAGACCAGTTGAAAAGATAGGATATGTCTCCACTCCACGGCCAAAATATTAGAAAATAAATAATTCTTTCAATAATAGGCGGATTTTCATTAAAGTTGGAATGCATATTCTGTATAAACCAGCTGAAAAGACAGGATATGTCTCCACTCCACGGTGTGGTCTGGGTGCCAAAATATAAAAAAATAAATAATTCCGTCAATTATAGGCGGATTTTCATTAAAGTTGGAATGCGCATTCTGTATAGACCAGCTGAAAAAATAGGATATCTCTGCACTCGAAAGGGTGTTGCGGGGGCCAAAATATAAAAAAATAAATAATTCCGTCAATTATAGGCGGATTTTCATTAAAGTTGGAATGCGCATTCTGTATAGACCAGCTGAAAAAATAGGATATCTCTGCACTCGAAAGGGTGTTGCGGGGGCCAAAATATAAAGAAATAAATAATTCCGTCAATTATAGGCGGATTTTCATTAAAGTTGGAATGTATATTCTGTATAGACCAGTTGAAAAAATAGGATATGTCTCCACTCCACGGTGTGGCCTGGGGGCCAAAATATAAAAAAATAAATAATTCCGTCAATTCTTGGCGGATTTTCATTAAAGTTGGAATGTATATTCTGTATAGACCAGTTGAAAAAATAGGATATGTCTCCACTCCACGGTGTGGCCTGGGGGCCAAAATATAAAAAAATAAATAATTCCGTCAATTCTTGGCGGATTTTCATTAAACTTGGAATGTACATTCTGTATAGACCAGTTGCAAAGATAGGATATGTCTCCACTCCACGGTGTGGTCTGGGGGCCAAAATATAAAAAAATAAATAATTCCGTCAATTATAGGCGGATTTTCATTAAAGTTGGAATGCGCATTCTGTATAGACCAGCTGAAAAAATAGGATATCTCTCCACTCGAAGGGGTGTTGCGGGGGCCAAAATATAAAAAAATAAATAATTCCGTCAATTATAGGCAGATTTTCCTTAAAGTTGGAATGTATATTCTGTATAGACCAGTTGCAAAGATAGGATATGTCTCCACTCCACAGTGTGGTCTGGGGGCCAAATTATTAGCAAATAAATAATTCCGTCAATTATAGGCGGATTTTCATTAAAGTTGGAATGTACATTCTGTATAGACCAGCTGAAAAGATACAATATGTCTCCACTCGAACGGGTGTTGCGGGGGCCAAAATATAAAAACATCAATAATTCCGTCAATTCTTGGCGGATTTTCTTTACAGTTGGAATGTACATTCTGTATAGGCCAGCTGAAAAGATAGGATATGTCTCCACTCGACGGGGTGGTCCGGGGGCCAAAATATAAAAACATCCATAATTCCGTCAATTATAGGCGGATTTTCATTAAAGTTGGAATGTACATTCTGTATAGACCAGCTAAAAATATAGGATATGTCTCAACTCGACGGGGTTGTCCGGGGCCAAAATATAAAAAAATTAATTATTCCGTCAATTATAGGCGGATTTTCATTAAAGTTGGAATGTAGATTCTCTATAGATCAGCTGAAAAGACAGGATATGTCTCCAATCCACGGTGTGGTCTGGGGGCCAAAATATTAGAAAATAAATAATTCCGTCAATTATAGACGGGTTTTCATTAACGTTGGAATGTACATTTTGTATAGACCAGCTAAAAGGATAGGATATGTCTCCACTCGATGGGGTGTTCAGGTGGCCTAAATATAAAAAATAAATAATTCCGTCAATTATAGGCGGATTTTCATTAAAGTTGGAATGTACATTCTGTATAGATCAGCTGAAAAGACAGGATATGTCTCCACTCGATGGGGTGTTCCGGGGGCCAAAATATAAAAAAATAAATAATTCGCTCAATTATAGGCGGATTTTCATCAAAGTTGGAATGCACATTTTTTATAAACCAGCTGAAAAGATAGGATATGTCTCAACTCGACGGGGTGGTCCGGGGCCAAAATATAAAAAAATAAATTATACCGTCAATTATAGGCGGATTTTCATTAAAGTTGGAATGTACATTCTGTATAGATCAGCTGAAAGGACAGGATATGTCTCCACTCGATGGGGTGTTCCGGGGGCCAAAATATAAAAAACTAAATTATTCGGTCAATTATAGGCGGATTTTCATTAAAGTTGGAATACACATTCTGTATAAACCAGCTGAAAAGATAGGATATGTCTCAACTCGACGGGGTGGTCCGGGGCCAAAATATAAAAAAATAAATTATTCCGTCAATTATAGGCGGATTTTCATTAAAGTTGGAATGTACATTCTGCATGTACCAGCTGAAAAGATAGGATATGTCTCCACTCGATGGGGTCTTCCGGGGGCCAAAGTATAAAAACATCAATAATTCCGTCAATTCTTGGCGGATTTTCATTAAAGTTGGAATGTACATTCTGTATAGGCCAGCTGAAAACATAGAATATGTCTCCACTCGATGGGGTGTCCCGGGGGCCAAAATATAAAAAAATAAATAATTCCGTCAATTATAGGCGGATTTTCATTAAAGTTGGTATGTACATTCTGTATAGACCAGCTGAAAAGTAGGATATGTCTCAACTCGATGGGGGTCTGGGGGCCAAAATATAAAAAAATAAATAATTCCGTCAATTATAGGCGGATTTTCTTTAAAGTTGGAATGCGCATTCTGCATAGACCAGCTGAAAAAATAGGATATCTCTCCACTCGAAAGGGTGTTGCGGGGGCCAAAATATAAAAAAATAAATAATTCCGTCAATTATAGGCGGATTTTCATTAAAGTTGGAATGCGCATTCTGTATAGACCAGCTGAAAAAATAGGATATCTCTGCACTCGAAAGGGTGTTGCGGGGGCCAAAATATAAAAAAATAAATAATTCCGTCAATTATAAGCGGATTTTCATTAAAGTTGGAATGTACGTTCTGCATATACCAGCTGAAAAGATAGGATATGTCTCCACTCGATGCGGTGTTCCTGGGACCAAAATATAAAAACATCAATAATTCCGTCAATTCTTGGCGGATTTTCATTAAAGTTGGAATGTACGTTCTGCATATACCAGCTGAAAAGATAGGATATGTCTCCACTCGATGCGGTGTTCCTGGGACCAAAATATAAAAACATCAATAATTCCGTCAATTCTTGGCGGATTTTCATTAAAGTTGGAATGCGCATTCTGTATAGACCAGCTGAAAAAATAGGATATCTCTCCACTCGAGAGGGTGTTGCGGGGGCCAAAATATAAAAAAATAAATAATTCCGTCAATTATAAGCGGATTTTCATTAAAGTTGGAATGTACGTTCTGCATATACCAGCTGAAAAGATAGGATATGTCTCCACTCGATGCGGTGTTCCTGGGACCAAAATATAAAAACATCAATAATTCCGTCAATTCTTGGCGGATTTTCATTAAAGTTGGAATGTACATTCTGTATAGACCAGCTGAAAAGATAGGATATGTCTCAACTCGATGGGGTGGTCCGGGGCCAAAATATAAAAAAAGAAACTATTCTTTCAATAATAGGCGGATTTTCATTAAAGTTGGAATGTATATTCTGTATAAACCAGCTGAAAAGACAGGATATGTCTCCACTCCACGGTGTGGTCTGGGTGCCAAAATATAAAAAAATAAATAATTCCGTCAATTATAGGCGGATTTTCATTAAAGTTGGAATGCGCATTCTGTATAGACCAGCTGAAAAAATAGGATATCTCTCCACTCGAAGGGGTGTTGCGGGGGCCAAAATATAAAAAAATAAATAATTCCGTCAATTATAGGCGGATTTTCATTAAAGTTGGAATGTATATTCTGTTTAGACCAGTTGAAAAAATAGGATATGTCTCCACTCCACGGTGTGGCCTGGGGGCCAAAATATAAAAAAATAAATAATTCCGTCAATTCTTGGCGGATTTTCATTAAAGTTGGAATGTACATTCTGTATAGACCAGCTGAAAAAATAGGATATGTCTCAACTCGATGGGGTGGTCCGGGGCCAAAATATAAAAAAATAAATTATTCCGTCAATTATAGGCGGATTTTTATTAAAGTTGGAATGCACATTCTGTATAGACCAGCTGAAAAGATAGGATATGTCTCCACTCCACGGCCAAAATATTAGAAAATAAATAATTCCGTCAATTATAGGCGGATTTTCATTAAAGTTGGAATGTACATTTTGTATAGACCAGCTGAAAAGATAGGATATGTCTCCACTCGATGGGGTGTTCCGGGGGCCAAAATATAAAAACATCAATAATTCCGTCAATTATAGGCGGATTTTCATCAAACTTAGAATGCACATGTTGTATAGACCAGCTGAAAAGATAGTACATGTTTGCACTTGATAAGGTGTTCCGGGGGCCAAAATATAAAAAAATAAATAATTCCGTCAATTCTTGGCGGATTTTCATTAAACTTGGAATGCGCATTCTGTATAGACCAGCTGAAAAAATAGGATATCTCTCCACTCGAAGGGGTGTTGCGGGGGCCAAAATATAAAAAAATAAATAATTCCGTCAATTATAGGCAGATTTTCCTTAAAGTTGGAATGTATATTCTGTATAGACCAGTTGCAAAGATAGGATATGTCTCCACTCCACAGTGTGGTCTGGGGGCCAAATTATTAGCAAATAAATAATTCCGTCAATTATAGGCGGATTTTCATTAAAGTTGGAATGTACATTCTGTATAGACCAGCTGAAAAGATACAATATGTCTCCACTCGAACGGGTGTTGCGGGGGCCAAAATATAAAAACATCAATAATTCCGTCAATTCTTGGCGGATTTTCTTTACAGTTGGAATGTACATTCTGTATACGCCAGCTGAAAAGATAGGATATGTCTCCACTCGACGGGGTGGTCCGGGGGCCAAAATATAAAAACATCCATAATTCCGTCAATTATAGGCGGATTTTCATTAAAGTTGGAATGTACATTCTGTATAGACCAGCTAAAAATATAGGATATGTCTCAACTCGACGGGGTTGTACGGGGCCAAAATATAAAAAAATTAATTATTCCGTCAATTATAGGCGGATTTTCATTAAAGTTGGAATGTAGATTCTCTATAGATCAGCTGAAAAGACAGGATATGTCTCCAATCCACGGTGTGGTCTGGGGGCCAAAATATTAGAAAATAAATAATTCCGTCAATTATAGACGGGTTTTCATTAACGTTGGAATGTACATTTTGTATAGACCAGCTAAAAGGATAGGATATGTCTCCACTCGATGGGGTGTTCAGGTGGCCTAAATATAAAAAATAAATAATTCCGTCAATTATAGGCGGATTTTCATTAAAGTTGGAATGTACATTCTGTATAGATCAGCTGAAAAGACAGGATATGTCTCCACTCGATGGGGTGTTCCGGGGGCCAAAATATAAAAAAATAAATAATTCGCTCAATTATAGGCGGATTTTCATCAAAGTTGGAATGCACATTTTTTATAAACCAGCTGAAAAGATAGGATATGTCTCAACTCGACGGGGTGGTCCGGGGCCAAAATATAAAAAAATAAATTATACCGTCAATTATAGGCGGATTTTCATTAAAGTTGGAATGTACATTCTGTATAGATCAGCTGAAAGGACAGGATATGTCTCCACTCGATGGGGTGTTCCGGGGGCCAAAATATAAAAAACTAAATAATTCGGTCAATTATAGGCGGATTTTCATTAAAGTTGGAATACACATTCTGTATAAACCAGCTGAAAAGATAGGATATGTCTCAACTCGACGGGGTGGTCCGGGGCCAAAATATAAAAAAATAAATTATTCCGTCAATTATAGGCGTATTTTCATTAAAGTTGGAATGTACATTCTGCATGTACCAGCTGAAAAGATAGGATATGTCTCCACTCGATGGGGTCTTCCGGGGGCCAAAGTATAAAAACATCAATAATTCCGTCAATTCTTGGCGGATTTTCATTAAAGTTGGAATGTACATTCTGTATAGGCCAGCTGAAAACATAGAATATGTCTCCACTCGATGGGGTGTCCCGGGGGCCAAAATATAAAAAAATAAATAATTCCGTCAATTATAGGCGGATTTTCATTAAAGTTGGTATGTACATTCTGTATAGACCAGCTGAAAAGTAGGATATGTCTCAACTCGATGGGGGTCTGGGGGCCAAAATATAAAAAAATAAATAATTCCGTCAATTATAGGCGGATTTTCTTTAAAGTTGGAATGCGCATTCTGCATAGACCAGCTGAAAAAATAGGATATCTCTCCACTCGAAAGGGTGTTGCGGGGGCCAAAATATAAAAAAATAAATAATTCCGTCAATTATAGGCGGATTTTCATTAAAGTTGGAATGCGCATTCTGTATAGACCAGCTGAAAAAATAGGATATCTCTGCACTCGAAAGGGTGTTGCGGGGGCCAAAATATAAAAAAATAAATAATTCCGTCAATTATAGGCGGATTTTCATTAAAGTTGGAATGCGCATTCTGTATAGACCAGCTGAAAAAATAGGATATCTCTCCACTCGAGAGGGTGTTGCGGGGGCCAAAATATAAAAAAATAAATAATTCCGTCAATTATAAGCGGATTTTCATTAAAGTTGGAATGTACGTTCTGCATATACCAGCTGAAAAGATAGGATATGTCTCCACTCGATGCGGTGTTCCTGGGACCAAAATATAAAAACATCAATAATTCTGTCAATTCTTGGCGAGTTTTCATTATAGTTGGAATGTACGTTCTGTATAGACCAGTTGCAAAGATAGGATATGTCTCCACTCGATGGGGTGTTCCGGGGGCCAAAGTATAAAAACGTCAATAATTCCGTCAATTCTTGGCGGATTTTCATTAAAGTTGGAATGTACATTCTGTATAGACCAGCTGAAAAGATAGGATATGTCTCAACTCGATGGGGTGGTCCGGGGCCAAAATATAAAAAAAGAAACTATTCTTTCAATAATAGGCGGATTTTCATTAAAGTTGGAATGTATATTCTGTATAAACCAGCTGAAAAGACAGGATATGTCTCCACTCCACGGTGTGGTCTGGGTGCCAAAATATAAAAAAATAAATAATTCCGTCAATTATAGGCGGATTTTCATTAAAGTTGGAATGCGCATTCTGTATAGACCAGCTGAAAAAATAGGATATCTCTCCACTCGAAGGGGTGTTGCGGGGGCCAAAATATAAAAAAATAAATAATTCCGTCAATTATAGGCGGATTTTCATTAAAGTTGGAATGTATATTCTGTTTAGACCAGTTGAAAAAATAGGATATGTCTCCACTCCACGGTGTGGCCTGGGGGCCAAAATATAAAAAAATAAATAATTCCGTCAATTCTTGGCGGATTTTCATTAAAGTTGGAATGTACATTCTGTATAGACCAGCTGAAAAAATAGGATATGTCTCAACTCGATGGGGTGGTCCGGGGCCAAAATATAAAAAAATAAATTATTCCGTCAATTATAGGCGGATTTTCATTAAAGTTGGAATGCACATTCTGTATAGACCAGCTGAAAAGATAGGATATGTCTCCACTCCACGGCCAAAATATTAGAAAATAAATAATTCCGTCAATTATAGGCGGATTTTCATTAAAGTTGGAATGTACATTTTGTATAGACCAGCTGAAAAGATAGGATATGTCTCCACTCGATGGGGTGTTCCGGGGGCCAAAATATAAAAACATCAATAATTCCGTCAATTATAGGCGGATTTTCATCAAACTTAGAATGCACATGTTGTATAGACCAGCTGAAAAGATAGTACATGTTTGCACTTGATAAGGTGTTCCGGGGGCCAAAATATAAAAAAATAAATAATTCCGTCAATTCTTGGCGGATTTTCATTAAACTTGGAATGTACATTCTGTATAGACCAGTTGCAAAGATAGGATATGTCTCCACTCCACGGTGTGGTCTGGGGGCCAAAATATAAAAAAATAAATAATTCCGTCAATTATAGGCGGATTTTCATTAAAGTTGGAATGCGCATTCTGTATAGACCAGCTGAAAAAATAGGATATCTCTCCACTCGAAGGGGTGTTGCGGGGGCCAAAATATAAAAAAATAAATAATTCCGTCAATTATAGGCGGATTTTCCTTAAAGTTGGAATGTATATTCTGTATAGACCAGTTGCAAAGATAGGATATGTCTCCACTCCACAGTGTGGTCTAGTGGCCAAAATATAAGAAAATAAATAATTCCGTCAATTCTTGGCGGATTTTCATTAAAGCTGGAATGCACATTCTGTATAGATCAGCTGAAAGGACAGGATATGTCTCCACTCGATGGGGTGTTCCGGGGGCCAAAATATAAAAAACTAAATAATTCGGTCAATTATAGGCGGATTTTCATTAAAGTTGGAATACACATTCTGTATAAACCAGCTGAAAAGATAGGATATGTCTCAACTCGACGGGGTGGTCCGGGGCCAAAATATAAAAAAATAAATTATTCCGTCAATTATAGGCGGATTTTCATTAAAGTTGGAATGTACATTTTGTATAGACCAGCGAAAAGGATAGGATATGTCTCCACTCGATGGGGTGTTCCGGGGGCCAAAATATAAAAAATAAATAATTCCGTCAATTATAGGCGGATTTTCATTAAAGTTGGAATGTACATTCTGCATGTACCAGCTGAAAAGATAGGATATGTCTCCACTCCACGGTGTGGTCTAGTGGCCAAAATATAAGAAAATAAATAATTCCGTCAATTCTTGGCGGATTTTCATTAAAGCTGGAATGTACATTCTGCATGTACCAGCTGAAAAGATAGGATATGTCTCCACTCGAAGGGGTGTTGCGTGGGCCAAAATATAAAAACATTAATAATTCCTTCAACAATAGGCGGCTTTCATCAAAACTAGAATGCACATTCTGTATAGACCAGCTGAAAAGATAGGATATGTCTAACTCGACGGGGTGGTCCGGGGCCAAAATATAAAAAATAAATTATTCCGTCAATTATAGGCGGATTTTCATTAAAGTTGGAATGTACATTCTGTATAAACCAGCTGAAAAGATAGGATATGTCTCAACTCGACCGGGTGGTCCGGGGCCAAAATATAAAAAAATAAATTATTCCGTCAATTATAGGCGGATTTTCATTAAAGTTGGAATGTACATTCTGTATAAACCAGCTGAAAAGATAGGATACGTCTCAACTCGACGGGGTGGTCCGGGGCCAAAATATAAAAAAATAAATTATTCCGTCAACTATAGGCGGATTTTCATTAAAGTTGGAATGTACATTCTGTATAGACCAGCTGAAAAGACAGGATATATTTCCACTCCACGCTGTGGTCTGGGGGCCAAAATATTAGAAAATAAATAATTCCGTCAATTATAGGCGGATTTTCATTAAAGTAGGAATGTAGATTCTGTATAGACCAGTTGAAAAGATAGGATATGTCTCCACTCGATGGGGTGTTCCGGGGGCCAAAGTATAAAAACATCAATAATTCCGTCAATTCTTGGCGAATTTTCATTAAAGTTGGAATGTACATTCTGTATAGGCCAGCTGAAAACATAGAATATGTCTCCACTCGATGGGGTGTCCCGGGGGCCAAAATATAAAAAAATAAATAATTCCGTCAATTATAGGCGGATTTTCATTAAAGTTGGTATGTACATTCTGTATAGACCAGCTGAAAAGTAGGATATGTCTCAACTCGATGGGGTGGTCCGGGACCAAAATATAAAAAAATAAATTATTCCGTGAATAATAGGCGGATTTTCATTAAAGTTGGAATGTATATTCTGTATAAACCAGCTGAAAAGTCAGGATATGTCTCCACTCCACGGTGTGGTCTGGGGGCCAAAATATAAAAAAATAAATAATTCCGTCAATTATAGGCGGATTTTCATTAAAGTTGGAATGCGCATTCTGCATAGACCAGCTGAAAAAATAGGATATCTCCCCACTCGAAAGGGTGTTGCGGGGGCCAAAATATAAAAAAATAAATAATTCCGTCAATTATAGGCGGATTTTCATTAAAGTTGGAATGCGCATTCTGTATAGACCAGCTGAAAAAATAGGATATCTCTGCACTCGAAAGGGTGTTGCGGGGGCCAAAATATAAAAAAATAAATAATTCCGTCAATTATAGGCGGATTTTCATTAAAGTTGGAATGCGCATTCTGTATAGACCAGCTGAAAAAATAGGATATCTCTGCACTCGAAAGGGTGTTGTGGGGGCCAAAATATAAAAAAATAAATAATTCCGTCAATTATAGGCGGATTTTCATTAAAGTTGGAATGCGCATTCTGTATAGACCAGCTGAAAGAATAGGATATCTCTGCACTCGAAAGGGTGTTGCGGGGGCCAAAATATAAAAAAATAAATAATTCCGTCAATTATAGGCGGATTTTCATTAAAGTGGGAATGTAGATTCTGTATAGACCAGTTGAAAAGATAGGATATGTCTCCACTCGATGGGGTGTTCCGGGGGCCAAAGTATAAAAACATCAATAATTCCGTCAATTCTTGGCGGATTTTCATTAAAGTTGGAATGTACATTCTGTATAGGCCAGCTGAAAACATAGAATATGTCTCCACTCGATGGGGTGTCCCGGGGGCCAAAATATAAAAAAATAAATAATTCCGTCAATTCTTGGCGGATTTTCATTAAAGTTGGAATATACATTCTGTATAGACCAGCTGAAAAAATAGGATATGTCCCAACTCGATGGGGTGGTCCGGGGCCAAAATATAAAAAAATAAATTATTCCGTCAATTATAGGCGGATTTTCATTAAAGTTGGAATGTACATTCTGTATAGACCAGCTGAAAAGATAGGATATGTCTCCACTCCACGGCGAAAATATTAGAAAATAAATAATTCCGTCAATTATAGGCGGATTTTCATTAAAGTTGGAATGCACATGTTGTATAGACCAGCTGAAAAGATAGTACATGTTTGCACTTGATAAGGTGTTCCGGGGTCCAAAATATAAAAAAATAAATAATTCCGTCAATTCTTGGCGGATTTTCATTAAACTTGGAATGTACATTCTGTATAGACCAGTTGCAAAGATAGGATATGTCTCCACTGCATGGTGTGGTCTGGGGGCCAAAATATAAAAAAATAAATAATTCCGTCAATTATAGACGGATTTTCATTAAAGTTGGAATGTACATTCTGCATATACCAGCTGAAAAGATAGGATATGTCTCCACTCGATGGGGTGTTCCGGGGGCCAAAATATAAAAAAAGAAATAATTCCGTCAATTATAGGCGGATTTTCATTAAAGTTGGAATGTACATTCTGCATATACCAGCTGAAAAGACAGGATATGTCTCCACTCCACGGTGTGGTCTGGGGGCCAAAATATTAGAAAATAAAAAATTCCGTCAATTATAGACGGATTTTCATTAAAGTTGGAATGTACATTCTGCATATACCAGCTGAAAAGATAGGATATGTCTCCACTCGATGGGGTGTTCCGGGGGCCAAAATATAAAAAATAAATAATTCCGTCAATTATAGGCGGATTTTCATTAAAGTTGGAATGTACATTCTGTATAGATCAGCTGAAAAGACAGGATATGTCACCACTCGATGGGGTGTTCCGGGGGCCAAAAAATAAATAAATAAATAATTCCGTCAATTATAGGTGGATTTTCATTAAAGTTGGAATGTACATTCTGCATGTGCCAGCTGAAAAGATAGGATATGTCTCAACTCGACGGGGTGGTCGGGGGCCAAAATATAAAAAAATAAATTATTCCGTCAATTATAGGCGGATTTTCATTAAAGTTGGAATGTACATTCTGTATAAACCAGCTGAAAAGATAGGATATGTCTCAACTCGACGGGGTGGTCCGGGGCCAAAATATAAAAAAATAAATTATTCCGTCAATTATAGGCGGATTTTCATTAAAGTTGGAATGTACATTCTGTATAGACTAGCTGAAAAGACAGGATATACCTCCACTCTACGGTGTGGTCTGGGGGCCAAAATATAAAAAAATAAATTATTCCGTCAATTATAGGCGGATTTTCATTAAAGTTGGAATGTACATTCTGTATAAACCAGCTGAAAAGATAGGATATGTCTCCACTCGATGTGGTGTTCCGGGTGCCAAAGTATAAAAACATCAATAATTCCGTCAATTCTTGGCGGATTTTCATTAAAGTTGGAATGTACATTCTGTATAGGCCAGCTGAAAACATAGAATATGTCTCCACTCGATGGGGTGTCCCGGGGGCCAAAATATAAAAAAATAAATAATTCCGTCAATTATAAGCGGATTTTCATTAAAGTTGGAATGTACGTTCTGCATATACCAGCCGAAAAGATAGGATATGTCTCCACTCGATGCGGTGTTCCTGGGACCAAAATATAAAAACATCAATAATTCTGTCAATTCTTGGCGAGTTTTCATTATAGTTGGAATGTACGTTCTGTATAGACCAGTTGCAAAGATAGGATATGTCTCCACTCGATGGGGTGTTCCGGGGGCCAAAGTATAAAAACGTCAATTATTCCGTCAATTCTTGGCGGATTTTCATTAAAGTTGGAATGTACATTCTGTATAGACCAGCTGAAAAGATAGGATATGTCTCCACTCGATGCGGTGTTCCTGGGACCAAAATATAAAAACATCAATAATTCTGTCAATTCTTGGCGAGTTTTCATTATAGTTGGAATGTACGTTCTGTATAGACCAGTTGCAAAGATAGGATATGTCTCCACTCGATGGGGTGGTCCGGGGCCAAAATATAAAAAAAGAAACTATTCTTTCAATAATAGGCGGATTTTCATTAAAGTTGGAATGTATATTCTGTATAAACCAGCTGAAAAGACAGGATATGTCTCCACTCCACGGTGTGGTCTGGGTGCCAAAATATAAAAAAATAAATAATTCCGTCAATTATAGGCGGATTTTCATTAAAGTTGGAATGCGCATTCTGTATAGACCAGCTGAAAAAATAGGATATCTCTCCACTCGAAGGGGTGTTGCGGGGGCCAAAATATAAAAAAATAAATAATTCCGTCAATTATAGGCGGATTTTCATTAAAGTTGGAATGTATATTCTGTATAGACCAGTTGAAAAAATAGGATATGTCTCCACTCCACGGTGTGGCCTGGGGGCCAAAATATAAAAAAATAAATAATTCCGTCAATTCTTGGCGGATTTTCATTAAAGTTGGAATGTACATTCTGTATAGACCAGCTGAAAAAATAGGATATGTCTCAACTCGATGGGGTGGTCCGGGGCCAAAATATAAAAAAATAAATTATTCCGTCAATTATAGGCGGATTTTCATTAAAGTTGGAATGCACATTCTGTATAGACCAGTTGAAAAGATAGGATATGTCTCCACTCCACGGCCAAAATATTAGAAAATAAATAATTCCGTCAATTATAGGCGGATTTTCATTAAAGTTGGAATGTACATTTTGTATAGACCAGCTGAAAAGATAGGATATGTCTCCACTCGATGGGGTGTTCCGGGGGCCAAAATATAAAAACATCAATAATTCCGTCAATTATAGGCGGATTTTCATCAAACTTAGAATGCACATGTTGTATAGACCAGCTGAAAAGATAGTACATGTCTGCACTTGATAAGGTGTTCCGGGGGCCAAAATATAAAAAAATAAATAATTCCGTCAATTCTTGGCGGATTTTCATTAAACTTGGAATGTACATTCTGTATAGACCAGTTGCAAAGATAGGATATGTCTCCACTCCACGGTGTAGTCTGGGGGCAAAAATATAAAAAAATAAATAATTCCGTCAATTATAGGCGGATTTTCATTAAAGTTGGAATGCGCATTCTGTATAGACCAGTTGAAAAAATAGGATATCTCTCCACTCGAAGGGGTGTTGCGTTGGCCAAAATATAAAAAAATAAATAATTCCGTCAATTATAGGCGGATTTTCATTAAAGTTGGAATGTATATTCTGTATAGACCAGTTGCAAAGATAGGATATGTCTCCACTCCACAGTGTGGTCTGGGGGCCAAATTATTAGCAAATTAATAATTCCGTCAATTATAGGCGGATTTTCATTAAAGTTGGAATGTACATTCTGTATAGACCAGCTGAAAAGATACAATATGTCTCCACTCGAACGGGTGTTGCGGGGGCCAAAATATAAAAACATCAATAATTTCGTCAATTCTTGGCGGATTTTCTTTACAGTTGGAATGTACATTCTGTATAGGCCAGCTGAAAAGATAGGATATGTCTCCACTCGACGGGGTTGTCCGGGGCCAAAATATAAAAAAATTAATTATTCCGTCAATTATAGGCGGATTTTCATTAAAGTTGGAATGTAGATTCTCTATAGATCAGCTGAAAAGACAGGATATGTCTCCAATCCACGGTGTGGTCTGGGGGCCAAAATATTAGAAAATAAATAATTCCGTCAATTATAGACGGGTTTTCATTAACGTTGGAATGTACATTTTGTATAGACCAGCTAAAAGGATAGGATATGTCTCCACTCGATGGGGTGTTCAGGGGGCCCAAATATAAAAAATAAATAATTCCGTCAATTATAGGCGGATTTTCATTAAAGTTGGAATGTACATTCTGTATAGATCAGCTGAAAAGACAGGATATGTCTCCACTCGATGGGGTGTTCCGGGGGCCAAAATATAAAAAAATAAATAATTCGGTCAATTATAGGCGGATTTTCATTAAAGTTGGAATGCACATTCTGTATAAACCAGCTGAAAGATAGGATATGTCTCAACTCGACGGGGTGGTCCGGGGCCAACATATAAAAAAATAAATTATACCGTCAATTATAGGCGGATTTTCATTAAAGTTGGAATGTACATTTTGTATAAACCAGCTGAAAAGATAGGATATGTCTCAACTCGACGGGGTGGTCCGGGGCCAAAATATAAAAAAATAAATTATTCCGTCAATTTGAGGCGGATTTTCATCAAAGTTGGAATGTAGATTCTGTATAGATCAGCTGAAAAGACAGGATATGTCTCCACTCCACGGTGTGGTCTGGGGGCCAAAATATTAGAAAATAAATAATTCCGTCAATTATAGACGGATTTTCATTAAAGTTGGAATGTACATTCTGTATAGACCAGCTAAAAGGATAGGATATGTCTCCACTCGATGGGGTGTTCCGGGGGCCAAAATATAAAAATAAATAATTCCGTCAATTCTAGGCGGATTTTCATTAAAGTTGGAATGTACATTCTGTATAGATCAGCTGAAAGGACAGGATATGTCTCCACTCGATGGGGTGTTCCGGGGTCCAAAATATAAAAAACTAAATAATTCGGTCAATTATAGGCGGATTTTCATTAAAGTTGGAATACACATTCTGTATAAACCAGCTGAAAAGATAGGATATGTCTCAACTCGACGGGGTGGTCCGGGGCCAAAATATAAAAAAATAAATTATTCCGTCAATTATAGGCGGATTTTCATTAAAGTTGGAATGTACATTTTGTATAGACCAGCGAAAAGGATAGGATATGTCTCCACTCGATGGGGTGTTCCGGGGGCCAAAATATAAAAAATAAATAATTCCGTCTATTATAGGCGGATTTTCATTAAAGTTGGAATGTACATTCTGCATGTACCAGCTGAAAAGATAGGATATGTCTCCACTCCACGGTGTGGTCTAGTGGCCAAAATATAAAAAAATAAATAATTCCGTCAATTCTTGGCGGATTTTCATTAAAGTTGGAATGTACATTCTGCATGTACCAGCTGAAAAGATAGGATATGTCTCCACTCGAAGGGGTGTTGCGTGGGCCAAAATATAAAAACATTAATAATTCCTTCAACAATAGGCGGCTTTCATTAAAACTAGAATGCACATTCTGTATAGACCAGCTGAAAAGATAGGATATGTCTAACTCGACGGGGTGGTCCGGGGCCAAAATATAAAAAATAAATTATTCCGTCAATTATAGGCGGATTTTCATTAAAGTTGGAATGTACATTCTGTATAAACCAGCTGAAAAGATAGGATATGTCTCAACTCGACGGGGTGGCCCGGGGCCAAAATATAAAAAAATAAATTATTCCGTCAATTATAGGCGGATTTTCATTAAAGTTGGAATGTACATTCTGTATAAACCAGCTGAAAAGATAGGATACGTCTCAACTCGGTGGGGTGGTCCGGGGCCAAAATATAAAAAAATAAATTATTCCGTCAATTATAGGCGGATTTTCATTAAAGTTGGAATGTACATTCTGTATAGACCAGTTGAAAAGACAGGATATATTTCCACTCCACGGTGTGGTCTGGGGGCCAAAATATTAGAAAATAAATAATTCCGTCAATTATAGGCGGATTTTCATTAAAGTGGGAATGTAGATTCTGTATAGACCAGTTGAAAAGATAGGATATGTCTCCACTCGATGGGGTGTTCCGGGGGCCAAAGTATAAAAACATCAATAATTCCGTCAATTCTTGGCGGATTTTCATTAAAGTTGGAATGTACATTCTGTATAGGCCAGCTGAAAACATAGAATATGTCTCCACTCGATGGGGTGTCCCGGGGGCCAAAATATAAAAAAATAAATAATTCCGTCAATTATAGGCGGATTTTCATTAAAGTTGGAATGTACATTCTGTATAGACCAGTTGAAAAGACAGGATATATTTCCACTCCACGGTGTGGTCTGGGGGCCAAAATATTAGAAAATAAATAATTCCGTCAATTATAGGCGGATTTTCATTAAAGTGGGAATGTAGATTCTGTATAGACCAGTTGAAAAGATAGGATATGTCTCCACTCGATGGGGTGTTCCGGGGGCCAAAGTATAAAAACATCAATAATTCCGTCAATTCTTGGCGGATTTCCATTAAAGTTGGAATGTACATTCTGTATAGGCCAGCTGAAAACATAGAATATGTCTCCACTCGATGGGGTGGTCCGGGGCCAAAATATAAAAAAATAAATTATTCCGTGAATAATAGGCGGATTTTCATTAAAGTTGGAATGTATATTCTGTATAAACCAGCTGAAAAGACAGGATATGTCTCCACTCCACGGTGTGGTCTGGGGGCCAAAATATAAAAAAATAAATAATTCCGTCAATTATAGGCGGATTTTCATTAAAGTTGGAATGCGCATTCTGTATAGACCAGCTGAAAAAATAGGATATCTCTCCACTCGAAAGGGTGTTGCGGGGGCCAAAATATAAAAAAATAAATAATTCCGTCAATTATAGGCGGATTTTCATCAAAGTTGGAATGCGCATTCTGTATAGACCAGCTGAAAAAATAGGATATCTCTGCACTCGAAAGGGTGTTGCGGGGGCCAAAATATAAAAAAATAAATAATTCCGTCAATTATAGGCGGATTTTCATTAAACTTGGAATGCGCATTCTGTATAGACCAGCTGAAAAAATAAGATATCTCTCCACTCGAAAGGGTGTTGCGGGGGCCAAAATATAAAAAAATAAATAATTCCGTCAATTATAGGCGGATTTTCATTAAAGTTGGAATGCGCATTCTGTATAGACCAGCTGAAAAAATAGGATATCTCTCCACTCGAAAGGGTGTTGCGGGGGCCAAAATATAAAAAAATAAATAATTCCGTCAATTATAGGCGGATTTTCATTAAAGTTGGAATGTATATTCTGTATAGACCAGTTGAAAAAATAGGAAATGTCTCCACTCCACGGTGTGGTCTGGGGGCCAAAATATAAAAAAATAAATAATTCCGTCAATTATAGGCGGATTTTCATTAAAGTTGGAATGCGCATTCTGTATAGACCAGCTGAAAAAATAGGATATCTCTCCACTCGAAAGGGTGTTGCGGGGGCCAAAATATAAAAAAATAAATTATTCCGTCAATTATAGGCGGATTTTCATTAAAGTTGGAATGTACATTCTGTATAGACCAGCTGAAAAGATAGGATATGTCTCCACTCCACGGCCAAAATATTTGAAAATAAATAATTCCGCCAATTATAGGCGGATTTTCATTAAAGTTTGAATGTACATTTTGTATAGACCAGCTGAAAAGATAGGATATGTCTCCACTCGATGGGGTGTTCCGGGGGCCAAAATATAAAAACATCAATAATTCCGTCAATTATAGGCGGATTTTCATCAAACTTAGAATGCACATGTTGCATAGACCAGCTGAAAAGATAGTACATGTTTGCACTTGATAAGGTGTTCCGGGGGCCAAAATATAAAAAAATAAATAATTCCGTCAATTCTTGGCTGATTTTCATTAAACTTGGAATGTACATTCTGTATAGACCAGTTGCAAAGATAGGATATGTCTCCACTCCACGGTGTGGTCTGGGGGCCAAAATATAAAAAAATAAATAATTCCGTCAATTATAGGCGGATTTTCATTAAAGTTGGAATGCGCATTCTGTATAGACCAGCTGAAAAAATAGGATATGTCTCCACTCGAAGGGGTGTTGCGGGGGCCAAAATATAAAAAAATAAATAATTCCGTCAATTATAGGCGGATTTTCATTAAAGTTGGAATGTATATTCTGTATAGACTAGCTGAAAAGATAGGATATGTCTCCACTCGAAGGGGTGTTGCTGGGGCCAAAATATAAAAACATTAATAATTCCTTCAACAATAGGCGGCTTTTATCAAAACAAGACTGCACATTCTGTATAGACCAGCTGAAAAGATAGGATATGTCTCCACTCGACCGGGTGGTCCGGGGGCCAAAATATAAAAACATCAATAATTCCGTCAATTATTGGCGGATTTTCATTAAACTTCGAATGTACATTCTGTATAGACCAGCTGAAAAAATAGGATATGTCTCCACTCCACGGTGTGGACTGGGGGCCAAAATATAAAAAAATAAATAATTCCGTCAATTCTTGGCGGATTTTCATGAAAGTTGGAATGTACATTGTGCATGTACCAGCTGAAAAAATAGGAAATGTCTCCACTCGTAGGGGTGTTGCGGGGGCCAAAATATAAAAACATTAATAATTCCTTCAACAATAGGCGGCTTTCATCAAAACTAGAATGCACATTCTGTATAGACCAGCTGAAAAGATAGGATATGTCCCCACTCGACGGGGTGGTCCGGGGGCCAAAATATATAAACATCCATAATTCCGTCAATTATAGGCGGATTTTCATTAAACTTGGAATGTACATTCTGTATAGACCAGTTGAAAAGATAGGATATGTCTCCCCTCCACGGTGTGGCCTGGGGGCCAAAATATAAAAAAATAAATAATTCCGTCAATTATAGGCGGATTTTCATTAAAGTTGGAATGCGCATTCTGTATAGACCAGCTGAAAAAATAGGATATGTCTCCACTCGAAGGGGTGTTGCGGGGGCCAAAATATAAAAAAATAAATAATTCCGTCAATTATAGGCTGATTTTCATTAAAGTTGGAATGTATATTCTGTATAGACTAGCTGAAAAGATAGGATATGTCTCCACTCGAAGGGGTGTTGCGGGGGCCAAAATATAAAAACATTAATAATTCCTTCAACAATAGGCGGCTTTTATCAAAACTAGATTGCACAATCTGTATAGACCAGCTGAAAAGATAGGATATGTCTCCACTCGACGGGTTGGTCCGGGGGCCAAAATATAAAACATCCATAATTCCGTCAATTATTGGCGCATTTTCATTAAACTTGGAATGTACATTCTGTATAGACCAGCTGAAAAAATAGGATATGTCTCCACTCGAAGGGGTGTTGCGGGGGCCAAAATATAAAAAAATAAATAATTCCGTCAATTATAGGCGGATTTTCATTAAAGTTGGAATGTACATTCTGCATATACCAGCTGAAAAGATAGGATATGTCTCCACTCGATGGGGTGTTCCGGGGGCCAAAATATAAAAAATAAATAATTCCGTCCATTACAGGCTTATTTTCATTAAAGTTGGAATGTACATTCTGTATAGATCAGCTGAAAAGACAGGATATGTCACCACTCGATGGGGTGTTCCAGGGGCCAAAATATAAATAAATAAATAATTTGGTCAATTATAGGTGGATTTTCATTAAGGTTGGAATGTACATTCTGTATAAACCAGCTGAAAAGATAGGATATGTCTCAACTCGACGGGGTGGTCCGGGGCCAAAATATAAAAAAAAAATTATTCCGTCAATTATAGGCGGATTTTCATTAAAGTTGGAATGTACATTCTGCATATACCAGATAAAAATATAGGATATGTCTCAACTCGATGGGGTGTTCCGGGGGCCAAAATATAAAAAATAAATAATTCCGTCAATTATAGGCGGATTTTCATTAAAGTTGGAATGTACATTCTGCATGTACCAGCTGAAAAGATAGGATATGTCTCCACTCCACGGTGTGGTCTAGTGGCCAAAATATAAAAAAATAAATAATTCCGTCAATGCTTGGCGGATTTTCATTAAAGTTGGAATGTACATTCTGCATGTACCAGCTGAAAAGATAGGATATGTCTCCACTCGAAGGGGTGTTGCGTGGGCCAAAATATAAAAACATTAATAATTCCTTCAACAATAGGCGGCTTTCATCAAAACTAGAATGCACATTCTGTATAGACCAGCTGAAAAGATAGGATATGTCTAACTCGACGGGGTGGTCCGGGGCCAAAATATAAAAAATAAATTATTCCGTCAATTATAGGCGGATTTTCATTAAAGTTGGAATGTACATTCTGTATAAACCAGCTGAAAAGATAGGATATGTCTCAACTCGACGGGGTGGTCCGGGGCCAAAATATAAAAAAATAAATTATTCCGTCAATTATAGGCGGATTTTCATTAAAGTTGGAATGTACATTCTGTATAAACCAGCTGAAAAGATACGATACGTCTCAACTCGACGGGGTGGTCCGGGGCCAAAATATAAAAAAATAAATTATTCCGTCAATTATAGGCGGATTTTCATTAAAGTTGGAATGTACATTCTGTATAGACCAGCTGAAAAGACAGGATATATTTCCACTCCACGGTGTGGTCTGGGGCCCAAAATATTAGAAAATAAATAATTCCGTCAATTATAGGCGGATTTTCATTAAAGTGGGAATGTAGATTCTGTATAGACCAGTTGAAAAGATAGGATATGTCTCCACTCGATGGGGTGTTCCGGGGGCCAAAGTATAAAAACATCAATAATTCCGTCAATTCTTGGCGGATTTTTATTAAAGTTGGAATGTACATTCTGTATAGGCCAGCTGAAAACATAGAATATGTCTCCACTCGATGGGGTGTCCCGGGGGCCAAAATATAAATAATAAATAATTCCGTCAATTATAGGCGGATTTTCATTAAAGTTGGAATGTACATTCTGTATAGACCAGCTGAAAAGTAGGATATGTCTCAACTCGATGGGGTGGTCCGGGGCCAAAATATAAAAAAATAAATTATTCCGTGAATAATAGGCGGATTTTCATTAAAGTTGGAATGTTTATTCTGTATAAACCAGCTGAAAAGACAGGATATGTCTCCACTCCACGGTGTGGTCTGGGCGCCAAAATATAAAAAAATAAATTATTCCGTCAATTATAGGCGGATTTTCATTAAAGTTGGAATGTACATTCTGTATAAACCTGCTGAAAAGATAGGATATGTCTCAACTCGACGGGGTGGTCCGGGGCCAAAATATAAAAAATAAATTATTCCGTCAATTATAGGCGGATTTTCATTAAAGTTGGAATGTACATTCTGTATAAACCAGCTGAAAAGATACGATACGTCTCAACTCGACGGGGTGGTCCGGGGCCAAAATATAAAAAAATAAATTATTCCGTCAATTATAGGCGGATTTTCATTAAAGTTGGAATGTACATTCTGTATAGACCAGCTGAAAAGACAGGATATATTTCCAATCCACGGTGTGGTCTGGGGGCCAAAATATTAGAAAATAAATAATTCCGTCAATTATAGGCGGATTTTCATTAAAGTGGGAATGTAGATTCTGTATAGACCAGTTGAAAAGATAGGATATGTCTCAACTCGACGGGGTGGTCCGGGGCCAAAATATAAAAAAATAAATTATACCGTCAATTATAGGCGGATTTTCATTAAAGTTGGAATGTAGATTTTGTATAAACCAGCTGAAAAGATAGGATATGTCTCAACTCGACGAGGTGGTCCGGGGCCAAAATATAAAAAAATAAATTATCCCGTCAATTATAGGCGGATTTTCATTAAAGTTGGAATGTACATTCTGTATAGACCAGCTGAAAAGTAGGATATGTCTCAACTCGATGGGGTGGTCCGGGGCCAAAATATAAAAAAATAAATTATTCCGTGAATAATAGGCGGATTTTCATTAAAGTTGGAATGTATATTCTGTATAAACCACTGAAAAGACAGGATATGTCTCCACTCCACGGTGTGGTCTGGGCGCCAAAATATAAAAAAATAAATTCTTCCGTCAATTATAGGCGGATTTTCATTAAAGTTGGAATGTACATTCTGTATAAACCAGCTGAAAAGATACGATACGTCTCAACTCGACGGGGTGGTCCGGGGCCAAAATATAAAAAAATAAATTATTCCGTCAATTATAGGCGGATTTTCATTAAGGTTGGAATGTACATTCTGTATAGACCAGCTGAAAAAATAGGATATCTCTCCACTCGAAAGGGTGTTGCGGGGGCCAAAATATAAAAAAATAAATAATTCCGTCAATTATAGGCGGATTTTCATTAAAGTTGGAATGTATATTCTGTATAGACCAGTTGAAAAAATAGGAAATGTCTCCACTCCACGGTGTGGTCTGGGGGCCAAAATATAAAAAAATAAATAAATCCGTCAATTCTTGGCGGATTTTCATTAAAGTTGGAATGTACATTCTGTATAGACCAGCTGAAAAGATAGGATATGTCTCCACTCCACGGCCAAAATATTAGAAAATAAATAATTCCGCCAATTATAGGCGGATTTTCATTAAAGTTGGAATGTACATTTTGTATAGACCAGCTGAAAAGATAGGATATGTCTCCACTCGATGGGGTGTTCCGGGGGCCAAAATATAAAAACAGCAATAATTCCGTCAATTATTGGCGGACTTTCATCAAACTTAGAATGCACATGTTGCATAGACCAGCTGAAAAGATAGTACATGTTTACACTTGATAAGGTGTTCCGGGGGCCAAAATATTAAAAAATAAATAATTCCGTCAATTATAGGCGGATTTTCATTAAAGTTGGAATGCGCATTCTGTATAGACCAGCTGAAAAAATAGGATATGTCTCCACTCGAAGGGGTGTTGCGGGGGCCAAAATATAAAAAAATAAATAATTCCGTCAATTATAGGCGGATTTTCAATAAAGTTGGAATGTATATTCTGTATAGACTAGCTGAAAATATAGCATATGTCTCCACTCGAAGGGGTGTTGCGGGGGCCAAGATATAAAAACATTAATAATTTCTTCAACAATAGGCGGCTTTTATCAAAACAAGACTGCACATTCTGTATAGACCAGCTGAAAAGATAGGATATGTCTCCACTCGACCGGGTGGTCCGGGGGCCAAAATATAAAAACATCAATAATTCCGTCAATTATTGGCGGATTTTCATTAAACTTGGAATGTACATTCTGTATAGACCAGCTGAAAAAATAGGATATGTCTCCACTCCACGGTGTGGTCTGGGGGCCAAAATATAAAAAAATAAATAATTCCGTCAATTCTTGGCGGATTTTCATGAAAGTTGGAATGTACATTGTGCATGTACCAGCTGAAAAGATAGGAAATGTCTCCACTCGAAGGGGTGTTGCGGGGGCCAAAATATAAAAACATTAATAATTCCTTCAACAATAGGCGGCTTTCATCAAAACTAGAATGCACATTCTGTATAGACCAGCTGAAAAGATAGGATATGTCTCCACTCGACGGGGTGGTCCGGGGGCCAAAATATAAAAACATCCATAATTCCGTCAATTATAGGCGGATTTTCATTAAACTTGGAATGTACATTCTGTATAGACCAGTTGAAAAGATAGGATATGTCTCCACTCCACGGTGTAGTCTGGGGGCCAAAATATAAAAAAATAAATAATTCCGTCAATTATAGGCGGATTTTCATTAAAGTTGGAATGCGCATTCTGTATAGACCAGCTGAAAAAATAGGATATGTCTCCACTCGAAGGGGTGTTGCGGGGGCCAAAATATAAAAAAATAAATAATTCCGTCAATTATAGGCTGATTTTCATTAAAGTTGGAATGTATATTCTGTATAGACTAGCTGAAAAGATAGGATATGTCTCCACTCGAAGGGGTGTTGCGGGGGCCAAAATATAAAAACATTAATAATTCCTTCAACAATAGGCGGCTTTTATCAAAACTAGATTGCACAATCTGTATAGACCAGCTGAAAAGATAGGATATGTCTCCACTCGACGGGGTGGTCCGGGGGCCAAAATATAAAACATCCATAATTCCGTCAATTATTGGCGGATTTTCATTAAACTTGGAATGTACATTCTGTATAGACCAGCTGAAAAAATAGGATATGTCTCCACTCGAAGGGGTGTTGCGGGGGCCAAAATATAAAAAAATAAATAATTCCGTCAATTATAGGCGGATTTTCATTAAAGTTGGAATGTACATTCTGCATATACCAGCTGAAAAGATAGGATATGTCTCCACTCGATGGGGTGTTCCGGGGGCCAAAATATAAAAAATAAATAATTCCGTCAATTACAGGCGGATTTTCATTAAAGTTGGAATGTACATTCTGTATAGATCAGCTGAAAAGACAGGATATGTCACCACTCGATGGGGTGTTCCGGGGGCCAAAATATAAATAAATAAATAATTTGGTCAATTATAGGTGGATTTTCATTAAAGTTGGAATGTACATTCTGCATATACCAACTAAAAATATAGGATATGTCTCAACTCGACTGGGTGGTCCGGGCCCAAAATATATAAATATTAATTATTCCGTCAATTATAGGCGCATTTTCATTAAAGTTGGAATGTAGATTCTGTATAGATCAGCTGAAAAGACAGGATATGTCTCCACTCCACGGTGTGGTCTGGGGGCCAAAATATTAGAAAATAAATAATTCCGTCAATTATAGACGGATTTTCATTAAAGTTGGAATGTACATTCTGCATATACCAGCTGAAAAAAAAGGATATGTCTCCACTCGATGGGGTGTTCCGGGGGCCAAAATATAAAAAAAGAAATAATTCCGTCAATTATAGGCGGATTTTCATTAAAGTTGGAATGTACATTCTGCATATACCAGCTGAAAAGACAGGATATGTCTCCACTCCACGGTGTGGTCTGGGGGCCAAAATATTAGAAAATAAATAATTCCGTCAATTATAGACGGATTTTCATTAAAGTTGGAATGTACATTCTGCATATACCAGCTGAAAAGATAGGATATGTCTCCACTCGATGGGGTGTTCCGGGGCCCAAAATATAAAAAATAAATAATTCCGTCACTTATAGGCGGATTTTCATTAAAGTTGGAATGTACATTCTGTATAGATCAGCTGAAAAGACAGGATATGTCACCACTCGATGGGGTGTTCCGGGGGCCAAAAAATAAATAAATAAATAATTTGGTCAATTATAGGTGGATTTTCATTAAAGTTGGAATGTACATTCTGTATAGACCAGCTGAAAAAATGGGATATGTCTCCACTCGAAGGGGTGTTGCGGGGGCCAAAATATAAAAAAAGAAATAATTCCGTCAATTATAGGCGGATTTTCATTAAAGTTGGAATGTACATTCTGTATAGACTAGCTGAAAAGATAGGATATGTCTCCATTCTAAGGGGTGTTGCGGGGGCCAAAATATAAAAACATTAATATTTCCTTCAACAATAGGCGGCTTTTATCAAAACTAGATTGCACAATCTGTATAGACCAGCTGAAAAGATAAGATATGTCTCCACTCGACGGGGTGGTCCGGGGGCCAAAATATAAAACATTCATAATTCCGTCAATTATTGGCGGATTTTCATTAAACTTGGAATGTACATTCTGTATAGACTAGCTGAAAAGATAGGATTTGTCTCCACTCGAAGGGGTGGTCCGGGGCCAAAATATAAAAAAATAAATTATTCCGTCAATTATAGGCGGATTTTCATTAAAGTTGCAATGCACATTTTGTATAGACCAGCTAAAAATATAGGATATGTCTCAACTCGACGGGGTGGTCCGGGTCGAAAATATAAAAAAATTAATTATTCCGTCAATTATAGGCGGATTTTCATTAAAGTTGGAATGTAGATTCTGTATAGATCAGCTGAAAAGACAGGATATGTCTCCACTCCACGGTGTGGTCTGGGGGCCAAAATATTAGAAAATAAATATTTCCGTCAATTAATGACGGATTTTCATTAAAGTTGGAATGTACATTTTGTATAGACCAGCTGAAAAGACAGGATATATTTCCACTCCACGGTGTGGTCTGGGGGCCAAAATATTAGAAAATAAATAATTCCGTCAATTATAGGCGGATTTTCATTAAAGTGGGAATGTAGATTCTGTATAGACCAGTTGAAAAGATAGGATATGTCTCCACTCGATGGGGTGTTCCGGGGGCCAAAGTATAAAAACATCAATAATTCCGTCAATTCTTGGCGGATTTTCATTAAAGTTGGAATGTACATTCTGTATAGGCCAGCTGAAAACATAGAATATGTCTCCACTCGATGGGGTGTCCCGGGGGCCAAAATATAAATAATAAATAATTCCGTCAATTATAGGCGGATTTTCATTAAAGTTGGAATGTACATTCTGTATAGACCAGCTGAAAAGTAGGATATGTCTCAACTCGATGGGGTGGTCCGGGGCCAAAATATAAAAAAATAAATTATTCCGTGAATAATAGGCGGATTTTCATTAAAGTTGGAATGTATATTCTGTATAAACCAGCTGAAAAGACAGGATATGTCTCCACTCCACGGTGTGGTCTGGGCGCCAAAATATAAAAAAATAAATTATTCCGTCAATTATAGGCGGATTTTCATTAAAGTTGGAATGTACATTCTGTATAAACCAGCTGAAAAGATACGATACGTCTCAACTCGACGGGGTGGTCCGGGGCCAAAATATAAAAAAATAAATTATTCCGTCAATTATAGGCGGATTTTCATTAAAGTTGGAATGTACATTCTGTATAGACCAGCTGAAAAGACAGGATATATTTCCACTCCACGGTGTGGTCTGGGGGCCAAAATATTAGAAAATAAATAATTCCGTCAATTATAGGCGGATTTTCATTAAAGTGGGAATGTAGATTCTGTATAGACCAGTTGAAAAGATAGGATATGTCTCCACTCGATGGGGTGTTCCGGGGGCCAAAGTATAAAAACATCAATAATTCCGTCAATTCTTGGCGGATTTTCATTAAAGTTGGAATGTACATTCTGTATAGGCCAGCTGAAAACATAGAATATGTCTCCACTCGATGGGGTGTCCCGGGAGCCAAAATATAAATAATAAATAATTCCGTCAATTATAGGCGGATTTTCATTAAAGTTGGAATGTACATTCTGTATAGACCAGCTGAAAAGTAGGATATGTCTCAACTCGATGGGGTGGTCCGGGGCCAAAATATAAAAAAATAAATTATTCCGTGAATAATAGGCGGATTTTCATTAAAGTTGGAATGTATATTCTGTATAAACCAGCTGAAAAGACAGGATATGTCTCCACTCCACGGTGTGGTCTGGGCGCCAAAATATAAAAAAATAAATTATTCCGTCAATTATAGGCGGATTTTCATTAAAGTTGGAATGTACATTCTGTATAAACCAGCTGAAAAGATACGATACGTCTCAACTCGACGGGGTGGTCCGGGGCCAAAATATAAAAAAATAAATTATTCCGTCAATTATAGGCGGATTTTCATTAAAGTTGGAATGTACATTCTGTATAGACCAGCTGAAAAAATAGGATATCTCTCCACTCGAAAGGGTGTTGCGGGGGCCAAAATATAAAAAAATAAATAATTCCGTCAATTATAGGCGGATTTTCATTAAAGTTGGAATGTATATTCTGTATAGACCAGTTGAAAAAATAGGAAATGTCTCCACTCCACGGTGTGGTCTGGGGGCCAAAATATAAAAAAATAAATAATTCCGCCAATTCTTGGCGGATCTTCATTAAAGTTGGAATGTACATTCTGTATAGACCAGCTGAAAAGATAGGATATGTCTCAACTCGATGGGGTGGTCCGGGGCCAAAATATAAAAAAATAAATTATTCCGTCAATTATAGGCGGATTTTCATTAAAGTTGGAATGTACATTCTGTATAGACCAGCTGAAAAGATAGGATATGTCTCCACTCCACGGCCAAAATATTAGAAAATAAATAATTCCGCCAATTATAGGCGGATTTTCATTAAAGTTGGAATGTACATTTTGTATAGACCAGCTGAAAAGATAGGATATGTCTCCACTAGATGGGGTGTTCCGGGGGCCAAAATATAAAAACATCAATAATTCCGTCAATTATTGGCGGACTTTCATCAAACTTAGAATGCACATGTTGCATAGACCAGCTGAAAAGATAGTACATGTTTACACTTGATAAGGTGTTCCGGGGGCCAAAATATAAAAAAATAAATAATTCCGTCAATTCTTGGCGGATTTTCATTAAACTTGGAATTTACATTCTGTATAGACCAGTTGCAAAGGTAGGATATGTCTCCACTCCACGGTGTGGTCTGGGGGCCAAAATATAAAAAAATAAATAATTCCGTCAATTATAGGCGGATTTTCATTAAAGTGGGAATGTAGATTCTGTATAGACCAGTTGAAAAGATAGGATATGTCTCCACTCGATGGGGTGTTCCGGGGGCCAAAGTATAAAAACATCAATAATTCCGTCAATTCTTGGCGGATTTTTATTAAAGTTGGAATGTACATTCTGTATAGGCCAGCTGAAAACATAGAATATGTCTCCACTCGATGGGGTGTCCCGGGGGCCAAAATATAAATAATAAATAATTCCGTCAATTATAGGCGGATTTTCATTAAAGTTGGAATGTACATTCTGTATAGACCAGCTGAAAAGTAGGATATGTCTCAACTCGATGGGGTGGTCCGGGGCCAAAATATAAAAAAATAAATTATTCCGTGAATAATAGGCGGATTTTCATTAAAGTTGGAATGTTTATTCTGTATAAACCAGCTGAAAAGACAGGATATGTCTCCACTCCACGGTGTGGTCTGGGCGCCAAAATATAAAAAAATAAATTATTCCGTCAATTATAGGCGGATTTTCATTAAAGTTGGAATGTACATTCTGTATAAACCTGCTGAAAAGATAGGATATGTCTCAACTCGACGGGGTGGTCCGGGGCCAAAATATAAAAAATAAATTATTCCGTCAATTATAGGCGGATTTTCATTAAAGTTGGAATGTACATTCTGTATAAACCAGCTGAAAAGATACGATACGTCTCAACTCGACGGGGTGGTCCGGGGCCAAAATATAAAAAAATAAATTATTCCGTCAATTATAGGCGGATTTTCATTAAAGTTGGAATGTACATTCTGTATAGACCAGCTGAAAAGACAGGATATATTTCCAATCCACGGTGTGGTCTGGGGGCCAAAATATTAGAAAATAAATAATTCCGTCAATTATAGGCGGATTTTCATTAAAGTGGGAATGTAGATTCTGTATAGACCAGTTGAAAAGATAGGATATGTCTCAACTCGACGGGGTGGTCCGGGGCCAAAATATAAAAAAATAAATTATACCGTCAATTATAGGCGGATTTTCATTAAAGTTGGAATGTAGATTTTGTATAAACCAGCTGAAAAGATAGGATATGTCTCAACTCGACGAGGTGGTCCGGGGCCAAAATATAAAAAAATAAATTATCCCGTCAATTATAGGCGGATTTTCATTAAAGTTGGAATGTACATTCTGTATAGACCAGCTGAAAAGTAGGATATGTCTCAACTCGATGGGGTGGTCCGGGGCCAAAATATAAAAAAATAAATTATTCCGTGAATAATAGGCGGATTTTCATTAAAGTTGGAATGTATATTCTGTATAAACCACTGAAAAGACAGGATATGTCTCCACTCCACGGTGTGGTCTGGGCGCCAAAATATAAAAAAATAAATTCTTCCGTCAATTATAGGCGGATTTTCATTAAAGTTGGAATGTACATTCTGTATAAACCAGCTGAAAAGATACGATACGTCTCAACTCGACGGGGTGGTCCGGGGCCAAAATATAAAAAAATAAATTATTCCGTCAATTATAGGCGGATTTTCATTAAGGTTGGAATGTACATTCTGTATAGACCAGCTGAAAAAATAGGATATCTCTCCACTCGAAAGGGTGTTGCGGGGGCCAAAATATAAAAAAATAAATAATTCCGTCAATTATAGGCGGATTTTCATTAAAGTTGGAATGTATATTCTGTATAGACCAGTTGAAAAAATAGGAAATGTCTCCACTCCACGGTGTGGTCTGGGGGCCAAAATATAAAAAAATAAATAAATCCGTCAATTCTTGGCGGATTTTCATTAAAGTTGGAATGTACATTCTGTATAGACCAGCTGAAAAGATAGGATATGTCTCCACTCCACGGCCAAAATATTAGAAAATAAATAATTCCGCCAATTATAGGCGGATTTTCATTAAAGTTGGAATGTACATTTTGTATAGACCAGCTGAAAAGATAGGATATGTCTCCACTCGATGGGGTGTTCCGGGGGCCAAAATATAAAAACAGCAATAATTCCGTCAATTATTGGCGGACTTTCATCAAACTTAGAATGCACATGTTGCATAGACCAGCTGAAAAGATAGTACATGTTTACACTTGATAAGGTGTTCCGGGGGCCAAAATATTAAAAAATAAATAATTCCGTCAATTATAGGCGGATTTTCATTAAAGTTGGAATGCGCATTCTGTATAGACCAGCTGAAAAAATAGGATATGTCTCCACTCGAAGGGGTGTTGCGGGGGCCAAAATATAAAAAAATAAATAATTCCGTCAATTATAGGCGGATTTTCAATAAAGTTGGAATGTATATTCTGTATAGACTAGCTGAAAATATAGCATATGTCTCCACTCGAAGGGGTGTTGCGGGGGCCAAGATATAAAAACATTAATAATTTCTTCAACAATAGGCGGCTTTTATCAAAACAAGACTGCACATTCTGTATAGACCAGCTGAAAAGATAGGATATGTCTCCACTCGACCGGGTGGTCCGGGGGCCAAAATATAAAAACATCAATAATTCCGTCAATTATTGGCGGATTTTCATTAAACTTGGAATGTACATTCTGTATAGACCAGCTGAAAAAATAGGATATGTCTCCACTCCACGGTGTGGTCTGGGGGCCAAAATATAAAAAAATAAATAATTCCGTCAATTCTTGGCGGATTTTCATGAAAGTTGGAATGTACATTGTGCATGTACCAGCTGAAAAGATAGGAAATGTCTCCACTCGAAGGGGTGTTGCGGGGGCCAAAATATAAAAACATTAATAATTCCTTCAACAATAGGCGGCTTTCATCAAAACTAGAATGCACATTCTGTATAGACCAGCTGAAAAGATAGGATATGTCTCCACTCGACGGGGTGGTCCGGGGGCCAAAATATAAAAACATCCATAATTCCGTCAATTATAGGCGGATTTTCATTAAACTTGGAATGTACATTCTGTATAGACCAGTTGAAAAGATAGGATATGTCTCCACTCCACGGTGTAGTCTGGGGGCCAAAATATAAAAAAATAAATAATTCCGTCAATTATAGGCGGATTTTCATTAAAGTTGGAATGCGCATTCTGTATAGACCAGCTGAAAAAATAGGATATGTCTCCACTCGAAGGGGTGTTGCGGGGGCCAAAATATAAAAAAATAAATAATTCCGTCAATTATAGGCTGATTTTCATTAAAGTTGGAATGTATATTCTGTATAGACTAGCTGAAAAGATAGGATATGTCTCCACTCGAAGGGGTGTTGCGGGGGCCAAAATATAAAAACATTAATAATTCCTTCAACAATAGGCGGCTTTTATCAAAACTAGATTGCACAATCTGTATAGACCAGCTGAAAAGATAGGATATGTCTCCACTCGACGGGGTGGTCCGGGGGCCAAAATATAAAACATCCATAATTCCGTCAATTATTGGCGGATTTTCATTAAACTTGGAATGTACATTCTGTATAGACCAGCTGAAAAAATAGGATATGTCTCCACTCGAAGGGGTGTTGCGGGGGCCAAAATATAAAAAAATAAATAATTCCGTCAATTATAGGCGGATTTTCATTAAAGTTGGAATGTACATTCTGCATATACCAGCTGAAAAGATAGGATATGTCTCCACTCGATGGGGTGTTCCGGGGGCCAAAATATAAAAAATAAATAATTCCGTCAATTACAGGCGGATTTTCATTAAAGTTGGAATGTACATTCTGTATAGATCAGCTGAAAAGACAGGATATGTCACCACTCGATGGGGTGTTCCGGGGGCCAAAATATAAATAAATAAATAATTTGGTCAATTATAGGTGGATTTTCATTAAAGTTGGAATGTACATTCTGCATATACCAACTAAAAATATAGGATATGTCTCAACTCGACTGGGTGGTCCGGGCCCAAAATATATAAATATTAATTATTCCGTCAATTATAGGCGCATTTTCATTAAAGTTGGAATGTAGATTCTGTATAGATCAGCTGAAAAGACAGGATATGTCTCCACTCCACGGTGTGGTCTGGGGGCCAAAATATTAGAAAATAAATAATTCCGTCAATTATAGACGGATTTTCATTAAAGTTGGAATGTACATTCTGCATATACCAGCTGAAAAAAAAGGATATGTCTCCACTCGATGGGGTGTTCCGGGGGCCAAAATATAAAAAAAGAAATAATTCCGTCAATTATAGGCGGATTTTCATTAAAGTTGGAATGTACATTCTGCATATACCAGCTGAAAAGACAGGATATGTCTCCACTCCACGGTGTGGTCTGGGGGCCAAAATATTAGAAAATAAATAATTCCGTCAATTATAGACGGATTTTCATTAAAGTTGGAATGTACATTCTGCATATACCAGCTGAAAAGATAGGATATGTCTCCACTCGATGGGGTGTTCCGGGGCCCAAAATATAAAAAATAAATAATTCCGTCACTTATAGGCGGATTTTCATTAAAGTTGGAATGTACATTCTGTATAGATCAGCTGAAAAGACAGGATATGTCACCACTCGATGGGGTGTTCCGGGGGCCAAAAAATAAATAAATAAATAATTTGGTCAATTATAGGTGGATTTTCATTAAAGTTGGAATGTACATTCTGTATAGACCAGCTGAAAAAATGGGATATGTCTCCACTCGAAGGGGTGTTGCGGGGGCCAAAATATAAAAAAAGAAATAATTCCGTCAATTATAGGCGGATTTTCATTAAAGTTGGAATGTACATTCTGTATAGACTAGCTGAAAAGATAGGATATGTCTCCATTCTAAGGGGTGTTGCGGGGGCCAAAATATAAAAACATTAATATTTCCTTCAACAATAGGCGGCTTTTATCAAAACTAGATTGCACAATCTGTATAGACCAGCTGAAAAGATAAGATATGTCTCCACTCGACGGGGTGGTCCGGGGGCCAAAATATAAAACATTCATAATTCCGTCAATTATTGGCGGATTTTCATTAAACTTGGAATGTACATTCTGTATAGACTAGCTGAAAAGATAGGATTTGTCTCCACTCGAAGGGGTGGTCCGGGGCCAAAATATAAAAAAATAAATTATTCCGTCAATTATAGGCGGATTTTCATTAAAGTTGCAATGCACATTTTGTATAGACCAGCTAAAAATATAGGATATGTCTCAACTCGACGGGGTGGTCCGGGTCGAAAATATAAAAAAATTAATTATTCCGTCAATTATAGGCGGATTTTCATTAAAGTTGGAATGTAGATTCTGTATAGATCAGCTGAAAAGACAGGATATGTCTCCACTCCACGGTGTGGTCTGGGGGCCAAAATATTAGAAAATAAATATTTCCGTCAATTAATGACGGATTTTCATTAAAGTTGGAATGTACATTTTGTATAGACCAGCTGAAAAGACAGGATATATTTCCACTCCACGGTGTGGTCTGGGGGCCAAAATATTAGAAAATAAATAATTCCGTCAATTATAGGCGGATTTTCATTAAAGTGGGAATGTAGATTCTGTATAGACCAGTTGAAAAGATAGGATATGTCTCCACTCGATGGGGTGTTCCGGGGGCCAAAGTATAAAAACATCAATAATTCCGTCAATTCTTGGCGGATTTTCATTAAAGTTGGAATGTACATTCTGTATAGGCCAGCTGAAAACATAGAATATGTCTCCACTCGATGGGGTGTCCCGGGGGCCAAAATATAAATAATAAATAATTCCGTCAATTATAGGCGGATTTTCATTAAAGTTGGAATGTACATTCTGTATAGACCAGCTGAAAAGTAGGATATGTCTCAACTCGATGGGGTGGTCCGGGGCCAAAATATAAAAAAATAAATTATTCCGTGAATAATAGGCGGATTTTCATTAAAGTTGGAATGTATATTCTGTATAAACCAGCTGAAAAGACAGGATATGTCTCCACTCCACGGTGTGGTCTGGGCGCCAAAATATAAAAAAATAAATTATTCCGTCAATTATAGGCGGATTTTCATTAAAGTTGGAATGTACATTCTGTATAAACCAGCTGAAAAGATACGATACGTCTCAACTCGACGGGGTGGTCCGGGGCCAAAATATAAAAAAATAAATTATTCCGTCAATTATAGGCGGATTTTCATTAAAGTTGGAATGTACATTCTGTATAGACCAGCTGAAAAGACAGGATATATTTCCACTCCACGGTGTGGTCTGGGGGCCAAAATATTAGAAAATAAATAATTCCGTCAATTATAGGCGGATTTTCATTAAAGTGGGAATGTAGATTCTGTATAGACCAGTTGAAAAGATAGGATATGTCTCCACTCGATGGGGTGTTCCGGGGGCCAAAGTATAAAAACATCAATAATTCCGTCAATTCTTGGCGGATTTTCATTAAAGTTGGAATGTACATTCTGTATAGGCCAGCTGAAAACATAGAATATGTCTCCACTCGATGGGGTGTCCCGGGAGCCAAAATATAAATAATAAATAATTCCGTCAATTATAGGCGGATTTTCATTAAAGTTGGAATGTACATTCTGTATAGACCAGCTGAAAAGTAGGATATGTCTCAACTCGATGGGGTGGTCCGGGGCCAAAATATAAAAAAATAAATTATTCCGTGAATAATAGGCGGATTTTCATTAAAGTTGGAATGTATATTCTGTATAAACCAGCTGAAAAGACAGGATATGTCTCCACTCCACGGTGTGGTCTGGGCGCCAAAATATAAAAAAATAAATTATTCCGTCAATTATAGGCGGATTTTCATTAAAGTTGGAATGTACATTCTGTATAAACCAGCTGAAAAGATACGATACGTCTCAACTCGACGGGGTGGTCCGGGGCCAAAATATAAAAAAATAAATTATTCCGTCAATTATAGGCGGATTTTCATTAAAGTTGGAATGTACATTCTGTATAGACCAGCTGAAAAAATAGGATATCTCTCCACTCGAAAGGGTGTTGCGGGGGCCAAAATATAAAAAAATAAATAATTCCGTCAATTATAGGCGGATTTTCATTAAAGTTGGAATGTATATTCTGTATAGACCAGTTGAAAAAATAGGAAATGTCTCCACTCCACGGTGTGGTCTGGGGGCCAAAATATAAAAAAATAAATAATTCCGCCAATTCTTGGCGGATCTTCATTAAAGTTGGAATGTACATTCTGTATAGACCAGCTGAAAAGATAGGATATGTCTCAACTCGATGGGGTGGTCCGGGGCCAAAATATAAAAAAATAAATTATTCCGTCAATTATAGGCGGATTTTCATTAAAGTTGGAATGTACATTCTGTATAGACCAGCTGAAAAGATAGGATATGTCTCCACTCCACGGCCAAAATATTAGAAAATAAATAATTCCGCCAATTATAGGCGGATTTTCATTAAAGTTGGAATGTACATTTTGTATAGACCAGCTGAAAAGATAGGATATGTCTCCACTAGATGGGGTGTTCCGGGGGCCAAAATATAAAAACATCAATAATTCCGTCAATTATTGGCGGACTTTCATCAAACTTAGAATGCACATGTTGCATAGACCAGCTGAAAAGATAGTACATGTTTACACTTGATAAGGTGTTCCGGGGGCCAAAATATAAAAAAATAAATAATTCCGTCAATTCTTGGCGGATTTTCATTAAACTTGGAATTTACATTCTGTATAGACCAGTTGCAAAGGTAGGATATGTCTCCACTCCACGGTGTGGTCTGGGGGCCAAAATATAAAAAAATAAATAATTCCGTCAATTATAGGCGGATTTTCATTAAAGTGGGAATGTAGATTCTGTATAGACCAGTTGAAAAGATAGGATATGTCTCCACTCGATGGGGTGTTCCGGGGGCCAAAGTATAAAAACATCAATAATTCCGTCAATTCTTGGCGGATTTTCATTAAAGTTGGAATGTACATTCTGTATAGGCCAGCTGAAAACATAGAATATGTCTCCACTCGATGGGGTGTCCCGGGGGCCAAAATATAAATAATAAATAATTCCGTCAATTATAGGCGGATTTTCATTAAAGTTGGAATGTACATTCTGTATAGACCAGCTGAAAAGTAGGATATGTCTCAACTCGATGGGGTGGTCCGGGGCCAAAATATAAAAAAATAAATTATTCCGTGAATAATAGGCGGATTTTCATTAAAGTTGGAATGTATATTCTGTATAAACCAGCTGAAAAGACAGGATATGTCTCCACTCCACGGTGTGGTCTGGGCGCCAAAATATAAAAAAATAAATTATTCCGTCAATTATAGGCGGATTTTCATTAAAGTTGGAATGTACATTCTGTATAAACCAGCTGAAAAGATACGATACGTCTCAACTCGACGGGGTGGTCCGGGGCCAAAATATAAAAAAATAAATTATTCCGTCAATTATAGGCGGATTTTCATTAAAGTTGGAATGTACATTCTGTATAGACCAGCTGAAAAGACAGGATATATTTCCACTCCACGGTGTGGTCTGGGGGCCAAAATATTAGAAAATAAATAATTCCGTCAATTATAGGCGGATTTTCATTAAAGTGGGAATGTAGATTCTGTATAGACCAGTTGAAAAGATAGGATATGTCTCCACTCGATGGGGTGTTCCGGGGGCCAAAGTATAAAAACATCAATAATTCCGTCAATTCTTGGCGGATTTTCATTAAAGTTGGAATGTACATTCTGTATAGGCCAGCTGAAAACATAGAATATGTCTCCACTCGATGGGGTGTCCCGGGAGCCAAAATATAAATAATAAATAATTCCGTCAATTATAGGCGGATTTTCATTAAAGTTGGAATGTACATTCTGTATAGACCAGCTGAAAAGTAGGATATGTCTCAACTCGATGGGGTGGTCCGGGGCCAAAATATAAAAAAATAAATTATTCCGTGAATAATAGGCGGATTTTCATTAAAGTTGGAATGTATATTCTGTATAAACCAGCTGAAAAGACAGGATATGTCTCCACTCCACGGTGTGGTCTGGGCGCCAAAATATAAAAAAATAAATTATTCCGTCAATTATAGGCGGATTTTCATTAAAGTTGGAATGTACATTCTGTATAAACCAGCTGAAAAGATACGATACGTCTCAACTCGACGGGGTGGTCCGGGGCCAAAATATAAAAAAATAAATTATTCCGTCAATTATAGGCGGATTTTCATTAAAGTTGGAATGTACATTCTGTATAGACCAGCTGAAAAAATAGGATATCTCTCCACTCGAAAGGGTGTTGCGGGGGCCAAAATATAAAAAAATAAATAATTCCGTCAATTATAGGCGGATTTTCATTAAAGTTGGAATGTATATTCTGTATAGACCAGTTGAAAAAATAGGAAATGTCTCCACTCCACGGTGTGGTCTGGGGGCCAAAATATAAAAAAATAAATAATTCCGTCAATTCTTGGCGGATTTTCATTAAAGTTGGAATGTACATTCTGTATAGACCAGCTGAAAAGATAGGATATGTCTTAACTCGATGGGGTGGTCCGGGGCCAAAATATAAAAAAATAAATTATTCCGTCAATTATAGGCGGATTTTCATTAAAGTTGGAATGTACATTCTGTATAGACCAGCTGAAAAGATAGGATATGTCTCCACTCCACGGCCAAAATATTAGAAAATAAATAATTCCGCCAATTATAGGCGGATTTTCATTAAAGTTGGAATGTACATTTTGTATAGACCAGCTGAAAAGATAGGATATGTCTCCACTCGATGGGGTGTTCCGGGGGCCAAAATATAAAAACATCAATAATTCCGTCAATTATTGGCGGACTTTCATCAAACTTAGAATGCACATGTTGCATAGACCAGCTGAAAAGATAGTACATGTTTACACTTGATAAGGTGTTCCGGGGGCCAAAATATAAAAAAATAAATAATTCCGTCAATTCTTGGCGGATTTTCATTAAACTTGGAATTTACATTCTGTATAGACCAGTTGCAAAGATAGGATATGTCTCCACTCCACGGTGTGGTCTGGGGGCCAAAATATAAAAAAATAAATAATTCCGTCAATTATAGGCGGATTTACATTAAAGTTGGAATGCGCATTCTGTATAGACCAGCTGAAAAAATAGGATATGTCTCCACTCGAAGGGGTGTTGCGGGGTCCAAAATATAAAAAAATAAATAATTCCGTCAATTATAGGCGGATTTTCATTAAAGTTGGAATGTATATTCTGTATAGACTAGCTGAAAATATAGCATATGTCTCCACTCGAAGGGGTGTTGCGGGGGCCAAGATATAAAAACATTAATAATTCCTTCAACAATAGGCGGCTTTTATCAAAACAAGACTGCACATTCTGTATAGACCAGCTGAAAAGATAGGATATGCCTCCCCTCGACCGGGTTGTCCGGGGGCCAAAATATAAAAACATCAATAATTCCGTCAATTATTGGCGGATTTTCATTAAACTTGGAATGTACATTCTGTATAGACCAGCTGAAAAAATAGGATATGTCTCCACTCCACGGTGTGGTCTGGGGGCCAAAATATAAAAAAATAAATAATTCCGTCAATTCTTGGCGGATTTTCATGAAAGTTGGAATGTACATTGTGCATGTACCAGCTGAAAAGATAGGAAATGTCTCCACTCGAAGGGGTGTTGCTGGGGCCAAAATATAAAAACATTAATAATTCCTTCAACAATAGGCGGCTTTCATCAAAACTAGAATGCACATTCTGTATAGACCAGCTGAAAAGATAGGATATGTCTCCACTCGACGGGGTGGTCCGGGGGCCAAAATATAAAAACATCCATAATTCCGTCAATTATAGGCGGATTTTCATTAAACTTGGGATGTACATTCTGTATAGACCAGTTGAAAAGATAGGATATGTCTCCACTCCACGGTGTGGTCTGGGGGCCAAAATATAAAAAAATAAATAATTCCGTCAATTATAGGCGGATTTTCATTAAAGTTGGAATGCGCATTCTGTATAGACCAGCTGAAAAAATAGGATATGTCTCCACTCGAAGGGGTGTTGCGGGGGCCAAAATATAAAAAAATAAATAATTCCGTCAATTATAGGCTGATTTTCATTAAAGTTGGAATGTATATTCTGTATAGACTAGCTGAAAAGATAGGATATGTCTCCACTCGAAGGGGTGTTGCGGGGGCCAAAATATAAAAACATTAATAATTCCTTCAACAATAGGCGGCTTTTATCAAAACTAGATTGCACAATCTGTATAGACCAGCTGAAAAGATAGGATATGTCTCCACTCGACGGGGTGGTCCGGGGGCCAAAATATAAAACATCCATAATTCCGTCAATTATTGGCGGATTTTCATTAAACTTGGAATGTACATTCTGTATAGACCAGCTGAAAAAATAGGATATGTCTCCACTCGAAGGGGTGTTGCGGGGGCCAAAATATAAAAAAATAAATAATTCCGTCAATTATAGGCGGATTTTCATTAAAGTTGGAATGTACATTCTGCATATACCAGCTGAAAAGATAGGATATGTCTCCACTCGATGGGGTGTTCCGGGGGCCAAAATATAAAAAATAAATAATTCCGTCAATTACAGGCGGATTTTCATTAAAGTTGGAATGTACATTCTGTATAGATCAGCTGAAAAGTCAGGATATGTCACCACTCGGTGGGGTGTTCCGGGGGCCAAAATATAAATAAATAAATAATTTGGTCAATTATAGGTGGATTTTCATTAAAGTTGGAATGTACATTCTGCATATACCAACTAAAAATATAGGATATGTCTCAACTCGACTGGGTGGTCCGGGCCCAAAATATAAAAATATTAATTATTCCGTCAATTATAGGCGGATTTTCATTAAAGTTGGAATGTAGATTCTGTATAGATCAGCTGAAAAGACAGGATATGTCTCCACTCCACGGTGTGGTCTGGGGGCCAAAATATTAGAAAATAAATAATTCCGTCAATTATAGACGGATTTTCACTAAAGTTGGAATGTACATTCTGCAAATACCAGCTGAAAAGATAGGATATGTCTCCACTCGATGGGGTGTTCCGGGGGCCAAAATATAAAAAAAGAAATAATTCCGTCAATTATAGGCGGATTTTCATTAAAGTTGGAATGTACATTCTGCATATACCAGCTGAAAAGACAGGATATGTCTCCACTCCACGGTGTGGTCTGGGGGCCAAAATATTAGAAAATAAATAATTCCGTCAATTATAGGTGGATTTTCATTAAAGTTGGAATGTACATTCTGCATATACCAGCTGAAAAGATAGGATATGTCACCACTCGATGGGGTGTTCCGGGGGCCAAAATATAAAAAATAAATAATTCCGTCAATTATAGGCGGATTTTCATTAAAGTTGGAATGTACATTCTGTATAGATCAGCTGAAAAGACAGGATATGTCACCACTCGATGGGGTGTTCCGGGGGCCAAAAAATAAATAAATAAATAATTTGGTCAATTATAGGTGGATTTTCATTAAAGTTGGAATGTACATTCTGTATAGACCAGCTGAAAAAATGGGATATGTCTCCACTCGAAGGGGTGTTGCGGGGGCCAAAATATAAAAAAAGAAATAATTCCGTCAATTATAGGCGGATTTTCATTAAAGTTGGAATGTACATTCTGTATAGACTAGCTGAAAAGATAGGATATGTCTCCATTCTAAGGGGTGTTGCGGGGGCCAAAATATAAAAACATTAATATTTCCTTCAACAATAGGCGGCTTTTATCAAAACTAGATTGCACAATCTGTATAGACCAGCTGAAAAGATAAGATATGTCTCCACTCGACGGGGTGGTCCGGGGGCCAAAATATAAAACATTCATAATTCCGTCAATTATTGGCGGATTTTCATTAAACTTGGAATGTACATTCTGTATAGACTAGCTGAAAAGATAGGATTTGTCTCCACTCGAAGGGGTGGCCCGGGGCCAAAATATAAAAAAATAAATTATTCCGTCAATTATAGGCGGATTTTCATTAAAGTTGCAATGTACATTTTGTATAGACCAGCTAAAAATATAGGATATGTCTCAACTCGACGGGGTGGTCCGGGTCGAAAATATAAAAAAATTAATTATTCCGTCAATTATAGGCGGATTTTCATTAAAGTTGGAATGTAGATTCTGTATAGATCAGCTGAAAAGACAGGATATGTCTCCACTCCACGGTGTGGTCTGGGGGCCAAAATATTAGAAAATAAATATTTCCGTCAATTAATGACGGATTTTCATTAAAGTTGGAATGTACATTTTGTATAGACCAGCTAAAAGGATAGGATATGTCTCCACTCGATGGGGTGTTCCGGGGGCCAAAATATAAAAAATAAATAATTCCGTCAATTATAGGCTGATTTTCATTAAAGTTGGAATGTACATTCTGTATAGATCAGCTGAAAAGACAGGATATGTCACCACTCGGTGGGGTGTTCCGGGGGCCAAAATATAAATAAATAAATAATTTGGTCATTTATAGGTGGATTTTCATTAAAGTTGGAATGCACATTCTGTATAAACCAGCTTAAAAGATAGGATATGTCTCAACTCGACGGGGTGGTCCGGGGCCAAAATATAAAAAAAAAAATTATTCCGTCAATTATAGGCGGATTTTCATTAAAGTTGAAGTGTACATTCTGTATAAACCAGCTGAAAAGATAGGATATGTCTCCACTCGACGGGGTGGTCCGGGGGCCAAAATATAAAACATCCATAATTCCGTCAATTATTGGCGGATTTTCATTAAACGTGGAATGTACATTCTGTATAGGCCAGCTGAAAAAATAGGATATGTCTCGACTCCACGGTGTGGTCTGGGGGCCAAAATATAAAAAAATAAATAATTCCGTCAATTATAGGCGGATTTTCATTAAAGTTGGAATGCGCATTCTGTATAGACCAGCTGGAAAAATAGGATATGTCTCCACTCGAAGGGGTGTTGCGGGGGCCAAAATATAAAAAATAAATAATTCCGTCAATTATAGGCGGATTTTCATTAAAGTTGGAATGTATATTCTGTATAGACTAGCTGAACAGATAGGATATGTCTCCACTCGAAGGGGTGTTGCGGGGGCCAAAATATAAAAACATTAATAATTCCTTCAACAATAGGCGGCTTTTATCAAAACAAGACTGCACATTCTGTATAGACCAGCTGAAAAGATAGTATATGTCTCCACTCGACTGGGTGGTCCGGGGGCCAAAATATAAAAACATCCATAATTCCGTCAATTATTGGCGGATTTTCATTAAACTTGGAATGTACATTCTGTATAGACCAGTTGAAAAAATAGGATATGTCTCCACTCCACGGTGTGCTCTGGGGGCCAAAATATAAAAAAATAAATAATTCCGTCAATTCTTGGCGGATTTTCATGAAAGTTGGAATGTACATTCTGCATGTACCAGCTCAAAAGATAGGATATGTCTCAACTCGACGGGGTGGTCCGGGGCCAAAATATAAAAAAATAAATTATACCGTCAATTATAGGCGGATTTTCATTAAAGTTGGAATGTACATTTTGTATAAACCAGCTGAAAAGATAGGATATGTCTCAACTCGACGGGGTGGTCCGGGGCCAAAATATAAAAAAATAAATTATTCCGTCAATTATAGGCGGATTTTCATTAAAGTTGGAATGTAGATTCTGTATAGATCAGCTGAAAAGACAGGATATGTCTCCACTCCACGGTGTGGTCTGGGGGCCAAAATATTAGAAAATAAATAATTCCGTCAATTATAGACGGATTTTCATTAAAGTTGGAATGTACATTCTGTATAGACCAGCTAAAAGGATACGATATGTCTCCACTCGATGGGGTGTTCCGGGGACCAAAATATAAAAATAAATAATTCCGTCAATTATAGGCGGATTTTCATTAAAGTTGGAATGTACATTCTGTATAGATCAGCTGAAAGGACAGGATATGTCTCCACTCGATGGGGTGTTCCGGGGGCCAAAATATAAAAAAATAAATAATTCGGTCAATTATAGGCGGATTTTCATTAAAGTTGGAATGCACATTCTGTATAAACCAGCTGAAAAGATAGGATATGTCTCAACTCGACGGGGTGGTCCGGGGCCAAAATATAAAAAAATAAATTATTCCGTCAATTATAGGCGGATTTTATCAAAACTAGATTGCACAATCTGTATAGACAAGCTGAAAAGATAGGATATGTCTCCACTCGACGGGGTGGTCCGGGGCCAAAATATAAAAAAATAAATAATTCCGTCAATTCATGGCGGATTTTCATGAAAGTTGGAATGTACATTTTGCATGTACCAGCTGAAAAAATAGGAAGTGTCTCCACTCGAAGGGGTGTTGCTGGGGCCAAAATATAAAAACATTAATAATTCCTTCAACAATAGGCGGCTTTCATCAAAACTAGAATGCACATTCTGTATAGACCAGCTGAAAAGATAGGATATGTCTCCACTCGACGGGGTGGTCCGGGGGCCAAAATATAAAAACATCCATAATTCCGTCAATTATAGGCGGATTTTCATTAAACTTGGAATGTACATTCTGTATAGACCAGTTGAAAAGATAGGATATGTCTCCACTCCACGGTGTGGTCTGGGGGCCAAAATATAAAAAAATAAATAATTCCGTCAATTATAGGCGGATTTTCATTAAAGTTGGAATGCGCATTCTGTATAGACCAGCTGAAAAAATAGGATATGTCTCCACTCGAAGGGGTGTTGCGGGGCCAAAATATAAAAAAATAAATAATTCCGTCAATTATAGGCTGATTTTCATTAAAGTTGGAATGTATATTCTGTATAGACTAGCTGAAAAGATAGGATATGTCTCCACTCGAAGGGGTGTTGCGGGGGCCAAAATATAAAAACATTAATAATTCCTTCAACAATAGGCGGCTTTTATCAAAACTAGATTGCACAATCTGTATAGACCAGCTGAAAAGATAGGATATGTCTCCACTCGACGGGGTGGTCCGGGGGCGAAAATATCAAACATCCATAATTCCGTCAATTATTGGCGGATTTTCATTAAACTTGGAATGTACATTCTGTATAGACCAGCTGAAAAAATAGGATATGTCTCCACTCGAAGGGATGTTGCGGGGGCCAAAATATAAAAAAATAAATAATTCCGTCAATTATAGGTGGATTTTCATTAAAGTTGGAATGTACATTCTGCATATACCAGCTGAAAAGATAGGATATGTCTCCACTCGATGGGGTGTGCCGGGGGCCAAAATATAAAAAATAAATAATTCCGTCAATTATAGGCGGATTTTCATTAAAGTTGGAATGTACATTCTGTATAGATCAGCTGAAAAGACAGGATATGTCACCACTCGATGGGGTGTTCTGGGGGCCAAAATATAAATAAATAAATAATTTGGTCAATTATAGGTGGATTTTCATTAAAGTTGGAATGCACATTCTGTATAAACCAGCTGAAAAGATAGGATATGTCTCAACTCGACGGGGTGGTCCGGGGCCAAAATATAAAAAAAAAATTATTCCGTCAATTATAGGCGGATTTTCATTAAAGTTGGAATGTACATTCTGCATATACCAGCTGAAAAGATAGGATATGTCTCCACTCGATGGGGTGTTCCAGGGGCCAAAATATAAAAAAAGAAATAATTCCGTCAATTATAGGCGGATTTTCATTAAAGTTGGAATGTACATTCTGCATATACAAGCTGAAAAGACAGGATATGTCTCCACTCCACGGTGTGGTCTGGGGGCCAAAATATTAGAAAATAAATAATTCCGTCAATTATAGACGGATTTTCATTAAAGTTGGAGTGCACATTCTGCATATACCAGCTGAAAAGACAGGATATGTCTCCACTCCACGGTGTGGTCTGGGGGCCAAAATAATAGAAAATAAATAATTCCGTCAATTATAGACGGATTTTCATTAAAGTTGGAATGTACATTCTGCATATACCAGCTGAAACGACAGGATATGTCACCACTCGATGGGGTGTTCCGGGGGCCAAAATATAAATAAATAAATAATTTGGTCAATTATAGGTGGATTTTCATTAAAGTTGGAACGTACATTCTGTATAGACCAGCTGAAAAAATGGGATATGTCTCCACTCGAAGGGGTGTTGCGGGCGCCAAAATATAAAAAAAGAAATAATTCCGTCATTTATAGGCGGATTTTCATTAAAGTTGGAATGCACATTCTGCATATACCAGCTGAAAAGACAGGATATGTCTCCACTCCACGGTGTGGTCTGGGGGCCAAAAATTAGAAAATAAATAATTCCGTCAATTATAGACGGATTTTCATTAAAGTTGGAATGTACATTCTGCATATACCAGCTGAAAAGACAGGATATGTCACCACTCGATGGGCTGTTCCGGGGGCCAAAATATAAATAAATAAATAATTTGGTCAATTATAGGTGGATTTTCATTAAAGTTGGAATGTACATTCTGTATAGACTAGCTGAAAAGATAGGATATGTCTCCACTCCACGGTGTGGTCTGGGGGCCAAAATATTAGAAAATAAATAATTCCGTCAATTATAGACGGATTTTCATTAAAGTTGGAATGTACATTCTGCATATACCAGCTGAAAAGACAGGATATGTCACCACTCGATGGGGTGTTCCGGGGGCCAAAATATAAATAAATAAATAATTTGGTCAATTATAGGCAGATTTTCATTAAAGTTGGAATGCACATTCTGCATATACCAGCTGAAAAGACAGGATATGTCTCCACTCCACGGTGTGGTCTGGGGGCCAAAATATTAGAAAATAAATAATTCCGTCAATTATAGACGGATTTTCATTAAAGTTGGAATGCACATTCTGCATATACCAGCTGAAAAGACAGGATATGTCTCCACTCCACGGTGTGGTCTGGGGGCCAAAATATTAGAAAATAAATAATTCCGTCAATTATAGACGAATTTTCATTAAAGTTGGAATGTACATTCTGCATATACCAGCTGAAAAGACAGGATATGTCACCACTCGATGGGGTGTTCCGGGGGCCAAAATATAAATAAATAAATAATTTGGTCAATTATAGGTGGATTTTCATTAAAGTTGGAATGTACATTCTGTATAGACTAGCTGAAAAGATAGGATATGTCTCCACTCTAAGGGGTGTTGCCGGGGCCAAAATATAAAAAAATAAATTATTCCGTCAATTATAGGCGGATTTTCATTAAAGTTGCAATGGACATTTTGTATAGACCAGCTAAAAATATAGGATATGTCTCAACTCGACGGGGTGGTCCGGGTCGAAAATAAAAAAAATTAATTATTCCGTCAATTATAGGCGGATTTTCATTAAAGTTGGAATGTAGATTCTGTATAGATCAGCTGAAAAGACAGGATATGTCTCCACTCCACGGTGTGGTCTGGGGGCCAAAATATTGGAAAATAAATATTTCCGTCAATTAATGACGGATTTTCATTAAAGTTGGAATGTACATTTTGTATAGACCAGCTAAAAGAATAGGATATGTCTCCACTCGATGGGGTGTTCCGGGGGCCAAAATATAAAAAATATATAATTCCGTCAATTATAGGCTGATTTTCATTAAAGTTGGAATGTACATTCTGTATAGATCAGCTGAAAAGACAGGATATGTCACCACTCGGTGGGGTGTTCCGGGGGCCAAAATATAAATAAATAAATAATTTGGTCAATTATAGGTGGATTTTCATTAAAGTTGGAATGCACATTCTGTATAAACCAGCTTAAAAGATAGGATATGTCTCAACTCGACGGGGTGGTCCGGGGCCAAAATATAAAAAAAAAAATTATTCCGTCAATTATAGGCGGATTTTCATTAAAGTTGGAATGCACATTCTGTATAAACCAGCTGAAAAGATAGGATATGTCTCCACTCCACGGTGTGGTCTGGGGGCCAAAATATAAAAAAATAAATAATTCCGTCAATTATAGGCGGATTTTCATTAAAGTTGGAATGCACATTCTGTATAAACCAGCTGAAAAGATAGGATATGTCTCCACTCGACGGGGTGGTCCGGGGGCCAAAATATAAAACATCCATAATTCCGTCAATTATAGGCGGATTTTCATTAAAGTTGGAATGTATATTCTGTATAGACTAGCTGAACAGATTGGATATGTCTCCACTCGAAGGGGTGTTGCGGGGACCAAAATATAAAAAAATAAATAATTCCGTCAATTATAGGGGGATTTTCATTAAAGTTGGAATGTATATTCTGTATAGACTAGCTGAACAGATTGGATATGTCTCCACTCGAAGGGGTGTTGCGGGGGCCAAAATATAAAAACATCCATAATTCCGTCAATTATTGGCGGATTTTCATTAAACTTGGAATGTACATTCTGTATAGACCAGTTGAAAAAATAGGATATGTCTCCACTCCACGGTGTGCTCTGGGGGCCAAAATATAAAAAAATAAATAATTCCGTCAATTCTTGGCGGATTTTCATGAAATTTGGAATGTACATTCTGCATGTACCAGCTGAAAAGATAGGAAATGTCTCCACTCGAAGGGGTGTTGCGGGGACCAAAATATAAAAAAATAAATAATTCCGTCAATTATAGGGGGATTTTCATTAAAGTTGGAATGTATATTCTGTATAGACTAGCTGAACAGATTGGATATGTCTCCACTCGAAGGGGTGTTGCGGGGGCCAAAATATAAAAACATTAATAATTCCTTCAACAATAGGCGGCTTTTATCAAAACAAGACTGCACATTCTGTATAGACCAGCTGAAAAGATAGGATATGTCTCCACACGACCGGGTGGTCCGGGGGCCAAAATATAAAAACATCCATAATTCCGTCAATTATTGGCGGATTTTCATTAAACTTGGAATGTACATTCTGTATAGACCAGTTGAAAAAATAGGATATGTCTCCACTCCACGGTGTGCTCTGGGGGCCAAAATATAAAAAAATAAATAATTCCGTCAATTCTTGGCGGATTTTCATGAAATTTGGAATGTACATTCTGCATGTACCAGCTGAAAAGATAGGAAATGTCTCCACTCGAAGGGGTGTTGCGGGGGCCAAAATATAAAAACATTAATAATTTCTTCAACAATAGGCGGCTTTCATCAAAACTAGAATGCACATTCTGTATAGACCAGCTGAAAAAATAGGATATGTCTCCACTTCACGGTGTGGTCTGGGGGCCAAAATATAAAAAAATAAATAATTCCGTCAATTATAGGCGGATTTTCATTAAAGTTGGAATGCGCATTCTGTATAGACCAGCTGAAAAAATAGGATATGTCTCCACTCCACGGTGTGGTCTGGGGGCCAAAATATAAAAAAATAAATAATTCCGTCAATTATAGGCGGATTTTCATTAAAGTTGGAATGCGCATTCTGTATAGGCCAGCTGAAAAAATAGGATATGTCTCCACTCGAAGAGGTGTTGCGGGGGCCAAAATATAAAAAAATAAATAATTCCGTCAATTATAAGCGGATTTTCATTAAAGTTGGAATGTATATTCTGTATAGACTAGCTGAAAAGATAGGATATGTCTCCACTCGAAGGGGTGTTGCGGGGCCAAAATATAAAACATCCATAATTCCGTCAATTATTGGCGGATTTTCATTAAACTTGGAATGTACATTCTGTATAGACCAGCTGAAAAAATAGGATATGTCGCCACTCCACGGTGTGGTCTGGGGGCCAAAATATTAGAAAATAAATAATTCCGTCAATTATAGACGGGTTTTCATTAACGTTGGAATGTACATTTTGTATAGACCAGCTAAAAGGATAGGATATGTCTCCACTCGATGGGATGTTCAGGGGGCCAAAATATAAAAAATAAATAATTCCGTCAATTATAGGCGGATTTTCATTAAAGTTGGAATGTACATTCTGTATAGATCTGCTGAAAAGACAGGATATGTCTCCACTCGATGGGGTGTTCCGGGGGCCAAAATATAAAAAAATAAATAATACGGTCAATTATAGGCGGATTTTCATTAAAGTTGGAATGCACATTCTGTATAAACCAGCTGAAAAGATAGGATATGTCTCAACTCGACGGGGTGGTCCGGGGCCAAAATATAAAAAAATAAATTATACCGTCAATTATAGGCGGATTTTCATTAAAGTTGGAATGTACATTTTGTATAAACCAGCTGAAAAGATAGGATATGTCTCAACTCGACGGGGTGGTCCGGGGCCAAAATATAAAAAAATAAATTACTCCGTCAATTATAGGCGGATTTTCATCAAAGTTGGAATGTAGATTCTGTATAGATCAGCTGAAAAGACAGGATATGTCTCCACTCCACGGTGTGGTCTGGGGGCCAAAATATTAGAAAATAATTATTTCCGTCAATTATAGACGGATTTTCCTTAAAGTTGGAATGTACATTCTGTATAGACCAGCTAAAAGGATAGGATATGTCTCCACTCGATGGGGTGTTCCGGGGGCCAAAATATAAAAATAAATAATTCCGTCAATTATAGGCGGATTTTCATTAAAGTTGGAATGTACATTCTGTATAGATCAGCTGAAAGGACAGGATATGTCTCCACTCGATGGGGTGTTCCGGGGGCCAAAATATAAAAAAATAAATAATTCGGTCAATTATAGGCGGATTTTCATTAAAGTTGGAATGCACATTCTGTATAAACCAGCTGAAAAGATAGGATATGTCTCAACTCGACGGGGTGGTCCGGGGCCAAAATATAAAAAAATAAATTATTCCGTCAATTATAGGCGGATTTTCATTAAAGTTGGAATGTACATTTTGTATAGACCAGCGAAAAGGATAGGATATGTCTCCACTCGATGGGGTGTTCCGGGGGCCAAAATATAAAAAATAAATAATTCCGTCAATTATAGGCGGATTTTCATTAAAGTTGGAATGTACATTCTGCATGTACCAGCTGAAAAGATAGGATATGTCTCCACTCGAAGGGGTGTTGCGGGGGCCAAAATATAAAAACATTAATGATTCCTTCAACAATAGGCGGCTTTCATCAAAACTAGAATGCACATTCTGTATAGACCAGCTGAAAAAATAGGATATGTCTCCACTCCACGGTGTGGTCTAGTGGCCAAAATATAAAAAAATAAATAATTCCGTCAATTCTTGGCGGATTTTCATTAAAGTTGGAATGTACATTCTGCATGTACCAGCTGAAAAGATAGGATATGTCTCCACTCGAAGGGGTGTTGCGCGGGCCAAAATATAAAAACATTAATAATTCCTTCAACAATAGGCGGCTTTCATCAAAACTAGAATGCACATTCTGTACAGACCAGCTGAAAAGATAGGATATGTCTAACTCGACGGGGTGGTCCGGGGCCAAAATATAAAAAAATAAATTATTCCGTCAATTATAGGCGGATTTTCATTAAAGTTGGAATGTACATTCTGTATAAACCAGCTGAAAAGATGGGATATGTCTCAACTCGACGGGGTGGTCCGGGGCCAAAATATAAAAAAATAAATTATTCCGTCAATTATAGGCGGGTTTTCATTAAAATTGGAATGTACATTCTGTATAGACCAGCTGAAAGGACAGGATATATCTCCACTCCACGGTGTGGTCTGGGGGCCAAAATATTAGAAAATAAATAATTCCGTCAATTATAGGCGGATTTTCATTAAAGTGGGAATGTAGATTCTGTATAGACCAGTTGAAAAGATAGGATATGTCTCCACTCGATGGGGTGTTCCGGGGGCCAAAGTATAAAAACATCAATAATTCCGTCAATTCTTGGCGGATTTTCATTAAAGTTGGAATGTACATTCTGTATAGGCCAGCTGAAAACATAGAATATGTCTCCACTCGATGGGCTGTCCCGGGGGCCAAAATATAAAAAAATGAATAATTCCGTCAATTATAGGCGGATTTTCATTAAAGTTGGAATGTACATTCTGTATAGACCAGCTGAAAAGTAGGATATGTCTCAACTCGATGGGGTGGTCCGGGGCCAAAATATAAAAAAATAAATTATTCCGTCAATAATAGGCGGATTTTCATTAAAGTTGGAATGTATATTCTGTATAAACCAGCTGAAAAGACAGGATAAGTCTCCACTCCACGGTGTGGTCTGGGGGCCAAAATATAAAAAAATATATATTCCGTCAATTATAGGCGGATTTTCATTAAAGTTGGAATGCGCATTCTGTATAGACCAGCTGAAAAAATAGGATATCTCTCCACTCGAAAGGGTGTTGTGGGGGCCAAAATATAAAAAAATAAATAATTCCGTCAATTATAGGCGGATTTTCATTAAAGTTGGAATGCGCATTCTGTATAGACCAGCTGAAAAAATAGGATATCTCTCCACTCGAAAGGGTGTTGCGGGGGCCAAAATATAAAAAAATAAATTATTCCGTCAATGATAGGCGGATTTTCATTAAAGTTGGAATGTATATTCTGTATAAACCAGCTGAAAAGACAGGATATGTCTCCACTCCACGGTGTGGTCTGGGGGCCAAAATATAAAAAAATAAATATTCCGTCAATTATAGGCGGATTTTCATTAAAGTTGGAATGCGCATTCTGTATAGACCAGCTGAAAAAATAGGATATCTCTCCACTCGAAAGGGTGTTGTGGGGGCCAAAATATAAAAAAATAAATAATTCCGTCAATTATAGGCGGATTTTCATTAAAGTTGGAATGCGCATTCTGTATAGACCAGCTGAAAAAATAGGATATCTCTCCACTCGAAAGGGTGTTGCGGGGGCCAAAATATAAAAACATTAATAATTCCTTCAACAATAGGCGGCTTTTATCAAAACTAGATTGCACAATCTGTATAGACCAGCTGAAAAGATAGGATATGTCTCCACTCGACGGGGTGGTCCGGGGGCCAAAATATCAAACATCCATAATTCCGTCAATTATTGGCGGATTTTCATTAAACTTGGAATGTACATTCTGTATAGACCGGCTGAAAAAATAGGATATGTCTCCACTCGAAGGGATGTTGCGGGGGCCAAAATATAAAAAAATAAATAATTCCGTCAATTATAGGTGGATTTTCATTAAAGTTGGAATGTACATTCTGCATATACCAGCTGAAAAGATAGGATATGTCTCCACTCGATGGGGTGTTCCGGGGGCCAAAATATAAAAAATAAATAATTCCGTCAATTATAGGCGGATTTTCATTAAAGTTGGAATGTACATTCTGTATAGATCAGCTGAAAAGACAGGATATGTCACCACTCGATGGGGTGTTCCGGGGGCCAAAATATAAATAAATAAATAATTTGGTCAATTATAGGTGGATTTTCATTAAAGTTGGAATGTACATTCTGTATAGACCAGCTGAAAAAATGGGATATGTCTCCACTCGAAGGGGTGTTGCGGGCGCCAAAATATAAAAAAAGAAATAATTCCGTCAATTATAGGCGGATTTTCATTAAAGTTGGAATGCACATTCTGCATATACCAGCTGAAAAGACAGGATATGTCTCCACTCCACGGTGTGGTCTGGGGGCCAAAATATTAGAAAATAAATAATTCCGTCAATTATAGACGGATTTTCATTAAAGTTGGAATGTACATTCTGCATATACCAGCTGAAAAGACAGGATATGTCACCACTCGATATTGTGTTCCGGGGGCCAAAATATAAATAAATAAATAATTTGGTCAATTATAGGTGGATTTTCATTAAAGTTGGAATGTTCATTCTGTATAGACTAGCTGAAAAGATAGGATATGTCTCCACTCCACGGTGTGGTCTGTGGGCCAAAATATTAGAAAATAAATAATTCCGTCAATTATAGACGGATTTTCATTAAAGTTGGAATGTACATTCTGCATATACCAGCTGAAAAGATAGGATATGTCACCACTCGATGAGGTGTTCCGGGGGCCAAAATATAAATAAATAAATAATTTGGTCAATTATAGGCGGATTTTCATTAAAGTTGGAATGCACATTCTGCATATACCAGCTGAAAAGACAGGATATGTCTCCACTCCACGGTGTGGTCTGGGGGCCAAAATATTAGAAAATAAATAATTCCGTCAATTATAGACGGATTTTCATTAAAGTTGGAATGCACATTCTGCATATACCAGCTGAAAAGACAGGATATGTCTCCACTCCACGGTGTGGTCTGGGGGCCAAAATATTAGAAAATAAATAATTCCGTCAATTATAGACGGATTTTCATTAAAGTTGGAATGTACATTCTGCATATACCAGCTGAAAAGACAGGATATGTCACCACTCGATGGGGTGTTCCGGGGGCCAAAATATAAATAAATAAATAATTTGGTCAATTATAGGTGGATTTTCATTAAAGTTGGAATGTACATTCTGTATAGACTAGCTGAAAAGATAGGATATGTCTCCACTCTAAGGAGTGTTGCCGGGGCCAAAATATAAAAAAATAAATTATTCCGTCAATTATAGGCGGATTTTCATTAAAGTTGCAATGTACATTTTGTATAGACCAGCTAAAAATATAGGATATGTCTCAACTCGACGGGGTGGTCCGGGTCGAAAATATAAAAAAATTAATTATTCCGTCAATTATAGGCGGATTTTCATTAAAGTTGGAATGTAGATTCTGTATAGATCAGCTGAAAAGACAGGATATGTCTCCACTCCACGGTGTGGTCTGGGGGCCAAAATATTGGAAAATAAATATTTCCGTCAATTAATGACGGATTTTCATTAAAGTTGGAATGTACATTTTGTATAGACCAGCTAAAAGGATAGGATATGTCTCCACTCGATGGGGTGTTCCGGGGGCCAAAATATAAAAAATAAATAATTCCGTCAATTATAGGCTGATTTTCATTAAAGTTGGAATGTACATTCTGTATAGATCAGCTGAAAAGACAGGATATGTCACCACTCGGTGGGGTTTTCTGGGGGCCAAAATATAAATAAATAAATAATTTGGTCAATTATAGGTGGATTTTCATTAAAGTTGGAATGCACATTCTGTATAAACCAGCTTAAAAGATAGGATATGTCTCAACTCGACGGGGTGGTCCGGGGCCAAAATATAAAAAAAAAAATTATTCCGTCAATTATAGCGGATTTTCATTAAAGTTGAAGTGTACATTCTGTATAAACCAGCTGAAAAGATAGGATATGTCTCCACTCGACGGGGTGGTCCGGGGGCCAAAATATAAAACATCCATAATTCCGTCAATTATTGGCGGATTTTCATTAAACTTGGAATGTACATTCTGTATAGGCCAGCTGAAAAAATAGGATATGTCTCCACTCCACGGTGTGGTCTGGGGGCCAAAATATAAAAAAATAAATAATTCCGTCAATTATAGGCGGATTTTCATTAAAGTTGGAATGCGCATTCTGTATAGACCAGCTGAAAAAATAGGATATGTCTCCACTCGAAGGGGTGTTGCGGGGACCAAAATATAAAAAAATAAATAATTCCGTCAATTATAGGGGGATTTTCATTAAAGTTGGAATGTATATTCTGTATAGACTAGCTGAACAGATTGGATATGTCTCCACTCGAAGGGGTGTTGCGGGGGCCAAAATATAAAAACATTAATAATTCCTTCAACAATAGGCGGCTTTTATCAAAACAAGACTGCACATTCTGTATAGACCAGCTGAAAAGATAGGATATGTCTCCACTCGACCGGGTGGTCCGGGGGCCAAAATATAAAAACATCCATAATTCCGTCAATTATAGGCGGATTTTCATTAAACTTGGAATGTACATTCTGTATAGACCAGTTGAAAAAATAGGATATGTCTCCACTCCACGGTGTGCTCTGGGGGCCAAAATATAAAAAAATAAATAATTCCGTCAATTCTTGGCGGATTTTCATGAAATTTGGAATGTACATTCTGCATGTACCAGCTGAAAAGATACGAAATGTCTCCACTCGAAGGGGTGTTGCGGGGGCCAAAATATAAAAACATTAATAATTTCTTCAACAATAGGCGGCTTTCATCAAAACTAGAATGCACATTCTGTATAGACCAGCTGAAAAAATAGGATATGTCTCCACTTCACGGTGTGGTCTGGGGGCCAAAATATAAAAAAATAAATAATTCCGTCAATTATAGGCGGATTTTCATTAAAGTTGGAATGCGCATTCTGTATAGACCAGCTGAAAAAATAGGATATGTCTCCACTCCACGGTGTGGTCTGGGGGCCAAAATATAAAAAAATAAATAATTCCGTCAATTATAGGCGGATTTTCATTAAAGTTGGAATGCGCATTCTGTATAGGCCAGCTGAAAAAATAGGATATGTCTCCACTCGAAGAGGTGTTGCGGGGGCCAAAATATAAAAAAATAAATAATTCCGTCAATTATAGGCGGATTTTCATTAAAGTTGGAATGTATATTCTGTATAGACTAGCTGAAAAGATAGGATATGTCTCCACTCGAAGGGGTGTTGCGGGGGCCAAAATATAAAACATCCATAATTCCGTCAATTATTGGCGGATTTTCATTAAACTTGGAATGTACATTCTGTATAGACCAGCTGAAAAAATAGGATATGTCGCCACTCCACGGTGTGGTCTGGGGGCCAAAATATTAGAAAATAAATAATTCCGTCAATTATAGACGGGTTTTCATTAACGTTGGAATGTACATTTTGTATAGACCAGCTAAAAGGATAGGATATGTCTCCACTCGATGGGATGTTCAGGGGGCCAAAATATAAAAAATAAATAATTCCGTCAATTATAGGCGGATTTTCATTAAAGTTGGAATGTACATTCTGTATAGATCTGCTGAAAAGACAGGATATGTCTCCACTCGATGGGGTGTTCCGGGTGCCAAAATATAAAAAAATAAATAATACGGTCAATTATAGGCGGATTTTCATTAAAGTTGGAATGCACATTCTGTATAAACCAGCTGAAAAGATAGGATATGTCTCAACTCGACGGGGTGGTCCGGGGCCAAAATATAAAAAAATAAATTATACCGTCAATTATAGGCGGATTTTCATTAAAGTTGGAATGTACATTTTGTATAAACCAGCTGAAAAGATAGGATATGTCTCCACTCGAAGGGGTGTTGCGGGGGCCAAAATATAAAAACATTAATGATTCCTTCAACAATAGGCGGCTTTCATCAAAACTAGAATGCACATTCTGTATAGACCAGCTGAAAAAATAGGATATGTCTCCACTCCACGGTGTGGTCTAGTGGCCAAAATATAAAAAAATAAATAATTCCGTCAATTATAGGCGGATTTTCATTAAAGTTGGAATGCGCATTCTGTATAGACCAGCTGAAAAAATAGGATATGTCTCCACTCCACGGTGTGGTCTGGGGGCCAAAATATAAAAAAATAAATAATTCCGTCAATTATAGGCGGATTTTCATTAAAGTTGGAATGCGCATTCTGTATAGGCCAGCTGAAAAAATAGGATATGTCTCCACTCGAAGAGGTGTTGCGGGGGCCAAAATATAAAAAAATAAATAATTCCGTCAATTATAGGCGGATTTTCATTAAAGTTGGAATGTATATTCTGTATAGACTAGCTGAACAGATTGGATATGTCTCCACTCGAAGGGGTGTTGCGGGGGCCAAAATATAAAAACATTAATAATTCCTTCAACAATAGGCGGCTTTTATCAAAACAAGACTGCACATTCTGTATAGACCAGCTGAAAAGATAGGATATGTCTCCACTCGACCGGGTGGTCCGGGGGCCAAAATATAAAAACATCCATAATTCCGTCAATTATTGGCGGATTTTCATTAAACTTGGAATGTACATTCTGCATGTACCAGCTGAAAAGATAGGATATGTCTCCACTCGAAGGGGTGTTGCGCGGGCCAAAATATAAAAACATCCATAATTCCGTCAATTATTGGCGGATTTTCATTAAACTTGGAATGTACATTCTGTATAGACCAGTTGAAAAAATAGGATATGTCTCCACTCCACGGTGTGGTCTGGGGGCCAAAATATAAAAAAATAAATAATTCCGTCAATTATAGGCGGATTTTCATTAAAGTTGGAATGCGCATTCTGTATAGACCAGCTGAAAAAATAGGATATGTCTCCACTCGAAGGGGGTTGCGGGGACCAAAATATAAAAAAATAAATAATTCCGTCAATTATAGGGGGATTTTCATTAAAGTTGGAATGTATATTCTGTATAGACTAGCTGAACAGATTGGATATGTCTCCACTCGAAGGGGTGTTGCGGGGGCCAAAATATAAAAACATTAATAATTCCTTCAACAATAGGCGGCTTTTATCAAAACAAGACTGCACATTCTGTATAGACCAGCTGAAAAGATAGGATATGTCTCCACTCGACCGGGTGGTCCGGGGGCCAAAATATAAAAACATCCATAATTCCGTCAATTATTGGCGGATTTTCATTAAACTTGGAATGTACATTCTGTATAGACCAGTTGAAAAAATAGGATATGTCTCCACTCCACGGTGTGCTCTGGGGGCCAAAATATAAAAAAATAAATAATTCCGTCAATTCTTGGCGGATTTTCATGAAATTTGGAATGTACATTCTGCATGTACCAGCTGAAAAGATAGGAAATGTCTCCACTCGAAGGGGTGTTGCGGGGGCCAAAATATGAAAACATTAATAATTTCTTCAACAATAGGCGGCTTTCATCAAAACTAGAATGCACATTCTGTATAGACCAGCTGAAAAAATAGGATATGTCTCCACTTCACGGTGTGGTCTGGGGGCCAAAATATAAAAAAATAAATAATTCCGTCAATTATAGGCGGATTTTCATTAAAGTTGGAATGCGCATTCTGTATAGACCAGCTGAAAAAATAGGATATGTCTCCACTCCACGGTGTGGTCTGGGGGCCAAAATATAAAAAAATAAATAATTCCGTCAATTATAGGCGGATTTTCATTAAAGTTGGAATGCGCATTCTGTATAGGCCAGCTGAAAAAATAGGATATGTCTCCACTCGAAGAGGTGTTGCGGGGGCCAAAATATAAAAAAATAAATAATTCCGTCAATTATAGGCGGATTTTCATTAAAGTTGGAATGTATATTCTGTATAGACTAGCTGAAAAGATAGGATATGTCTCCACTCGAAGGGGTGTTGCGGGGGCCAAAATATAAAACATCCATAATTCCGTCAATTATTGGCGGATTTTCATTAAACTTGGAATGTACATTCTGTATAGACCAGCTGAAAAAATAGGATATGTCGCCACTCCACGGTGTGGTCTGGGGGCCAAAATATTAGAAAATAAATAATTCCGTCAATTATAGACGGGTTTTCATTAACGTTGGAATGTACATTTTGTATAGACCAGCTAAAAGGATAGGATATGTCTCCACTCGATGGGATGTTCAGGGGGCCAAAATATAAAAAATAAATAATTCCGTCAATTATAGGCGGATTTTCATTAAAGTTGGAATGTACATTCTGTATAGATCTGCTGAAAAGACAGGATATGTCTCCACTCGATGGGGTGTTCCGGGGGCCAAAATATAAAAAAATAAGTAATACGGTCAATTATAGGCGGATTTTCATTAAAGTTGGAATGCACATTCTGTATAAACCAGCTGAAAAGATAGGATATGTCTCAACTCGACGGGGTGGTCCCGGGCCAAAATATAAAAAAATAAATTATACCGTCAATTATAGGCGGATTTTCATTAAAGTTGGAATGTACATTTTGTATAAACCAGCTGAAAAGATAGGATATGTCTCAACTCGACGGGGTGGTCCGGGGCCAAAATATAAAAAAATAAATTACTCCGTCAATTATAGGCGGATTTTCATCAAAGTTGGAATGTAGATTCTGTATAGATCAGCTGAAAAGACAGGATATGTCTCCACTCCACGGTGTGGTCTGGCGGCCAAAATATTAGAAAATAATTAATTCCGTCAATTATAGACGGATTTTCATTAAAGTTGGAATGTACATTCTGTATAGACCAGCTAAAAGGATAGGATATGTCTCCACTCGATGGGGTGTTCCGGGGGCCAAAATATAAAAATAAATAATTCCGTCAATTATAGGCGGATTTTCATTAAAGTTGGAATGTACATTCTGTATAGATCAGCTGAAAGGACAGGATATGTCTCCACTCGATGGGGTGTTCCGGGGGCCAAAATATAAAAAAATAAATAATTCGGTCAATTATAGGCGGATTTTCATTAAAGTTGGAATGCACATTCTGTATAAACCAGCTGAAAAGATAGGATATGTCTCAACTCGACGGGGTGGTCCGGGGCCAAAATATAAAAAATAAATTATTCCGTCAATTATAGGCGGATTTTCATTAAAGTTGGAATGTACATTTTGTATAGACCAGCGAAAAGGATAGGATATGTCTCCACTCGATGGGGTGTTCCGGGGGCCAAAATATTAAAAATAAATAATTCCGTCAATTATAGGCGGATTTTCATTAAAGTTGGAATGTACATTCTGCATGTACCAGCTGAAAAGATAGGATATGTCTCCACTCGAAGGGGTGTTGCGGGGGCCAAAATATAAAAACATTAATGATTCCTTCAACAATAGGCGGCTTTCATCAAAACTAGAATGCACATTCTGTATAGACCAGCTGAAAAAATAGGATATGTCTCCACTCCACGGTGTGGTCTAGTGGCCAAAATATAAAAAAATAAATAATTCCGTCAATTCTTGGCGGATTTTCATTAAAGTTGGAATGTACATTCTGCATGTACCAGCTGAAAAGATAGGATATGTCTCCACTCGAAGGGGTGTTGCGCGGGCCAAAATATAAAAACATTAATAATTCCTTCAACAATAGGCGGCTTTCATCAAAACTAGAATGCACATTCTGTACAGACCAGCTGAAAAGATAGGATATGTCTAACTCGACGGGGTGGTCCGGGGCCAAAATATAAAAAAATAAATTATTCCGTCAATTATAGGCGGATTTTCATTAAAGTTGGAATGTACATTCTGTATAAACCAGCTGAAAAGATAGGATATGTCTCAACTCGACGGGGTGGTCCGGGGCCAAAATATAAAAAAATAAATTATTCCGTCAATTATAGGCGGATTTTCATTAAAATTGGAATGTACATTCTGTATAGATCAGCTGAAAAGACAGGATATATCTCCACTCCACGGTGTGGTCTGGGGGCCAAAATATTAGAAAATAAATAATTCCGTCAATTATAGGCGGATTTTCATTAAAGTGGGAATGTAGATTCTGTATAGACCAGTTGAAAAGATAGGATGTGTCTCCACTCGATGGGGTGTTCCGGGGGCCAAAGTATAAAAACATCAATAATTCCGTCAATTCTTGGCGGATTTTCATTAAAGTTGGAATGTACATTCTGTATAGGCCAGCTGAAAACATAGAATATGTCTCCACTCGATGGGCTGTCCCGGGGGCCAAAATATAAAAAAATGAATAATTCCGTCAATTATAGGCGGATTTTCATTAAAGTTGGAATGTGCATTCTGTATAGACCAGCTGAAAAGTAGGATATGTCTCAACTCGATGGGGTGGTCCGGGGCCAAAATATAAAAAAATAAATTATTCCGTCAATAATAGGCGGATTTTCATTAAAGTTGGAATGTATATTCTGTATAAACCAGCTGAAAAGACAGGATATGTCTCCACTCCACGGTGTGGTCTGGGGGCCAAAATATAAAAAAATAAATATTCCGTCAATTATAGGCGGATTTTCATTAAAGTTGGAATGCGCATTCTGTATAGACCAGCTGAAAAAATAGGATATCTCTCCACTCGAAAGGGTTGTGTGGGGGCCAAAATATAAAAAAATAAATAATTCCGTCAATTATAGGCGGATTTTCATTAAAGTTGGAATGCGCATTCTGTATAGACCAGCTGAAAAAATAGGATATCTCTCCACTCGAAAGGGTGTTGCGGGGGCCAAAATATAAAAAAATAAATTATTCCGTCAATGATAGGCGGATTTTCATTAAAGTTGGAATGTATATTCTGTATAAACCAGCTGAAAAAATAGGATATCTCTCCACTCGAAAGGGTGTTGCGGGGGCCAAAATATAAAAAAATAAATAATTCCGTCAATTATAGGCGGATTTTCATTAAAGTTGGAATGTATATTCTGTATAGACCAGTTGAAAAAATAGGAAATGTCTCCACTCCACGGTGTGGTCTGGGGGCCAAAATATAAAAAAATAAATAATTCCGTCAATTCTTGGCGGATTTTCATTAAAGTTGGAATGTACATTCTGTATAGACCAGCTGAAAAGATAGGATATGTCTCAACTCGATGGGGTGGTCCGGGGCCAAAATATAAAAAAATAAATTATTCCGTCAATTATAGGCGGATTTTCATTAAAGTTGGAATGTACATTCTGTATAGACCAGCTGAAAAGATAGGATATGTCTCCACTCCACGGCCAAAATATTAGAAAATAAATAATTCCGCCAATTATAGGCGGATTTTCATTAAAGTTGGAATGCGCATTCTGTATAGACCAGCTGAAAAAATAGGATATGTCTCCACTCGAAGGGGTGTTGCGGGGGCCAAAATATAAAAAAATAAATAATTCCGTCAATTATAGGCGGATTTTCATTAAAGTTGGAATGTATATTCTGTATAGACTAGCTGAAAAGATAGGATATGTCTCCACTCGAAGGGGTGTTGCGGGGGCCAAAATATAAAAACATTAATAATTCCTTCAACAATAGGCGGCTTTTATCAAAACAAGACTGCACATTCTGTATAGACCAGCTGAAAAGATAGGATATGTCTCCACTCGACCGGGTGGTCCGGGGGCCAAAATATAAAAACATAAATAATTCCGTCAATTATAGGCGGATTTTCATTAAACTTGGAATGTACATTCTGTATAGACCAGTTGAAAAAATAGGATATGTCTCCACTCCACGGTGTGGTCTGGGGGCCAAAATATAAAAAAATAAATAATTCCGTCAATTCTTGGCGGATTTTCATGAAAGTTGGAATGTACATTCTGCATGTACCAGCTGAAAAGATAGGAAATGTCTCCACTCGAAGGGGTGTTGCGGGGGCCAAAATATAAAGACATTAATAATTCCTTCAACAATAGGCGGCTTTCATCAAAACTAGAATGCACATTCTGTATAGACCAGCTGAAAAGGTAGGATATGTCTCCACTCGACGGGGTGGTCCGGGGGCCTAAATATAAAAACATCCATAATTCCGTCAATTATAGGCGGATTTTCATTAAACTTGGAATGTACATTCTGTATAGACCAGTTGAAAAGATAGGATATGCCTCCACTCCACGGTGTGGTCTGGGGGCCAAAATATAAAAAAATAAATAATTCCGTCAATTATAGGCGGATTTTCATTAAAGTTGGAATGCGCATTCTGTATAGACCAGCTGAAAAAATAGGATATGTCTCTACTCGAAGGGGTGTTGCGGGGGCCAAAATATAAAAAAATAAATAATTCCGTCAATTATAGGCTGATTTTCATTAAAGTTGGAATGTATATTCTGTATAGACTAGCTGAAAAGATAGGATATGTCGCCACTCGAAGGGGTGTTGCGGGGGCCAAAATATAAAAACATTAATAATTCCTTCAACAATATGCGGCTTTTATCAAAACTAGATTGTACAATCTGTATAGACCAGCTGAAAAGATAGGATATGTCTCCACTCGACGGGGTGTTGCGGGGGCCAAAATATAAAAAAATAAATAATTCCGTCAATTATAGGCGGATTTTCATTAAAGTTGGAATGCGCATTCTGTATAGACCAGCTGAAAAAATAGGATATCTCTCCACTCGAAAGGGTGTTGCGGGGGCCAAAATATAAAAAAATAAATAATTCCGTCAATTTTAGGCGGATTTTCATTAAAGTTGGAATGCGCATTCTGTATAGACCAGCTGAAAAAATAGGATATCTCTCCACTCGAAAGGGTGTTGCGGGGACCAAAATATAAAAAAATAAATAATTCCGTCAATTATAGGCGGATTTTCATTAAAGTTGGAATGTATATTCTGTATAGACCAGTTGAAAAAATAGGAAATGTCTCCACTCCACGGTGTGGTCTGGGGGCCAAAATATAAAAAGATAAATAATTCCGTCAATTCTTGGCGGATTTTCATTAAAGTTGGAATGTACATTCTGTATAGACCAGCTGAAAAGATAGGATATGTCTCAACTCGATGGGGTGGTCCGGGGCCAAAATATAAAAAAATAAATTATTCCGTCAATTATAGGCGGATTTTCATTAAAGTTGGAATGTACATTCTGTATAGACCAGCTGAAAAGATAGGATATGTCTCCACTCCACGGCCAAAATATTAGAAAATAAATAATTCCGCCAATTATAGGCGGATTTTCATTAAAGTTGGAATGCGCATTCTGTATAGACCAGCTGAAAAAATAGGATATGTCTCCACTCCACGGTGTGGCCTGGGGGCCAAAATATAAAAAAATAAATAATTCCGTCAATTATAGGCGGATTTTCATTAAAGTTGGAATGCGCATTCTGTATAGACCAGCTGAAAAAATAGGATATGTCTCCACTCGAAGGGGTGTTGCGGGGGCCAAAATATAAATAAATAAATAATTCCGTCAATTATAGGCGGATTTTCATTAAAGTTGGAATGTATATTCTGTATAGACTAGCTGAAAAGATAGGATATGTCTCCACTCGAAGGCGTGTTGCGGGGGCCAAAATATAAAAACATTAATAATTCCTTCAACAATAGGCGGCTTTTATCAAAACAAGACTGCACATTCTGTATAGACCAGCTGAAAAGATAGGATATGTCTCCACTCTACCGGGTGGTCCGGGGGCCAAAATATAAAAACATAAATAATTCCGTCAATTATTGGCGGATTTTCATTAAACTTGGAATGTACATTCTGTATAGACCAGTTGAAAAAATAGGATATGTCTCCACTCCACGGTGTGGTCTGGGGGCCAAAATATAAAAAAAATAAATAATTCCGTCAATTCTTGGCGGATTTTCATGAAAGTTGGAATGTACATTCTGCATGTACCAGCTGAAAAGATAGGAAATGTCTCCACTCGAAGGGGTGTTGCGGGGGCCAAAATATAAAAACATTAATAATTCCTTCAACAATAGGCGGCTTTCATCAAAACTAGAATGCACATTCTGTATAGACCAGCTGAAAAGATAGGATATGTCTCCACTCGACGGGGTGGTCCGGGGGCCAAAATATAAAAACATAAATAATTCCGTCAATTATTGGCGGATTTTCATTAAACTTGGAATGTACATTCTGTATAGACCAGTTGAAAAAATAGGATATGTCTCCACTCCACGGTGTGGTCTGGGGGCCAAAATATAAAAAAAATAAATAATTCCGTCAATTATAGGCGGATTTTCATTAAAGTTGGAATGCGCATTCTATATAAACCAGCTGAAAAAATAGGATATGTCTCCACTCGAAGGGGTGTTGCGGGGGCCAAAATATAAAAAAATAAATAATTCCGTCAATTATAGGCGGATTTTCATTAAAGTTGGAATGTATATTCTGTATAGACTAGCTGAAAAGATAGGATATGTCTCCACTCGAAGGGGTGTTGCGGGGGCCAAAATATAAAAACATTAATAATTCCTTCAACAATAGGCGGCTTTTATCAAAACTAGATTGCACATTCTATATAGACCAGCTGAAAAGATAGGACATGTCTCCACTCGACGGGGTGGTCCGGGGGCCAAAATATAAAACATCCATAATTCCGTCAATTATTGGCGGATTTTCATTAAACTTGGAATGTACATTCTGTATAGACCAGCTGAAAAAATAGGATATGTCTCCACTCGAAGGGGTGTTGCGGGGGCCAAAATATAAAAAAATAAATAATTCCGTCAATTATAGGCGGATTTTCATTAAAGTTGCAATGTACATTCTGTATAGACCAGCTAAAAATATAGGATATGTCTCAACTCGACGGGGTGGTCCGGGCCCAAAATATAAAAATATTAATTATTCCGTCAATTATAAGCGGATTTTCATTAAAGTTGGAATGTAGATTCTGTATAGATCAGCTGAAAAGACAGGATATGTCTCCACCCCACGGTGTGGTCTGGGGGCCAAAATATTAGAAAATAAATAATTCCGTCAATTATAGACGGATTTTCATTAAAGTTGGAATGTACATTCTGCATATACCAGCTGAAAAGATAGGATATGTCTCCACTCGAAGGGGTGTTGCGGGGGCCAAAATATAAAAACATCAATAATTCCGTCAATTCTTGGCGGATTTTCTTTACAGTTGGAATGTACATTCTGTATAGGCCAGCTGAAAAGATAGGATATGTCTCCACTCGACGGGGTGGTCCGGGGGCCAAAATATAAAAACATCCATAATTCCGTCAATTATAGGCGGATTTTCATTAAAGTTGGAATGTACATTCTGTATAGAGCAGCTAAAAATATAGGATATGTCTCAACTCGACGGGGTGGTCCGTGGCCAAAATATAAAAAAATTAATTATTCCGTCAATTATAGGCGGATTTTCATTAAAGTTGGAATGTAGATTCTCTATAGATCAGCTGAAAAGACAGGATATGTCTCCACTCCACGGTGTGGTCTGGTGGCCAAAATATTAGAAAATAAATAATTCCGTCAATTATAGACGGGTTTTCATTAACGTTGGAATGTACATTTTGTATAGACCAGCTAAAAGGATAGGATATGTATCCACTCGATGGGGTGTTCAGGGGGCCAAAATATAAAAAATAAATAATTCCGTCAATTATAGGCGGATTTTCATTAAAGTTGGAATGTACATTCTGTATAGATCAGCTGAAAAGATAGGATATGTCTCCACTCGATGGGGTGTTCCGGGGGCCAAAATATAAAAAAATAAATAATACGGTCAATTATAGGCGGATTTTCATTAAAGTTGGAATGCACATTCTGTATAAACCAGCTGAAAAGATAGGATATGTCTCAACTCGACGGGGTGGTCCGGGGCCAAAATATAAAAAAATAAATTATACCGTCAATTATAGGCGGATTTTCATTAAAGTTGGAATGTAGATTTTGTATAAACCAGCTGAAAAGATAGGATATGTCTCAACTCGACGAGGTGGTCCGGGGCCAAAATATAAAAAAATAAATTATCCCGTCAATTATAGGCGGATTTTCATCAAAGTTGGAATGTAGATTCTGTATAGATCAGCTGAAAAGATAGGATATGTCTCCACTCGAAGGGGTGTTGCGCGGGCCAAAATATAAATAAATAAATAATTTGGTCAATTATAGGTGGATTTTCATTAAAGTTGGAATGCACATTCTGTATAAACCAGCTTAAGAGATAGGATATGTCTCCACTCGACGGGGTGGTCCGGGGGCCAAAATATAAAACATCCATAATTCCGTCAAATATTGGCGGATTTTCATTAAACTTGGAATGTACATTCTGTATAGGCCAGCTGAAAAAATAGGATATGTCTCCACTCGAAGGGGTGGTCCGGGGCCAAAATATAAAAAAATAAATTATTCCGTCAATTATAGGCGGATTTTCATTAAAGTTGCCATGTACATTTTGTATAGACCAGCTAAAAATATAGGATATGTCTCAACTCGACGGGGTGGTCCGGGTCGAAAATATAAAAAAATTAATTATTCCGTCAATTATAGGCGGATTTGCATTAAAGTTGGAATGTAGATTCTGTATAGATCAGCTGAAAAGACAGGATATGTCTCCACTCCACGGTGTGGTCTGGGGGCCAAAATATTAGAAAATAAATATTTCCGTCAATTAATGACGGATTTTCAATAAAGTTGGAATGTACATTTTGTATAGACCAGCTAAAAGGACAGGATATGTCTCCACTCGATGGGGTGTTCCGGCGGCCAAAATATAAAAAATAAATAATTCCGTCAATTATAGGCTGATTTTCATTAAAGTTGGAATGTACATTCTGTATAGATCAGCTGAAAAGACAGGATATGTCACCACTCGGTGGGGTGTTCCGGGGGCCAAAATATAAATAAATAAATAATTTGGTCAATTATAGGTGGATTTTCATTAAAGTTGGAATGCACATTCTGTATAAACCAGCTGAAAAAATATGATATGTCTCCACTCCACGGTGTGGTCTGGGGGCCAAAATATAAAAAAATAAATAATTCCGTCAATTATAGGCGGATTTTCATTAAAGTTGAAGTGTACATTCTGTATAAACCAGCTGAAAAGATAGGATATGTCTCCACTCGACGGGGTGGTCCGGGGGCCAAAATATAAAACATCCATAATTCCGTCAATTATTGGCGGATTTTCATTAAACTTGGAATGTACATTCTGTATAGGCCAGCTGAAAAAATATGATATGTCTCCACTCCACGGTGTGGTCTGGGGGCCAAAATATAAAAAAATAAATAATTCCGTCAATTATAGGCGGATTTTCATTAAAGTTGGAATGCGCATTCTGTATAGACCAGCTGAAAAAATAGGATATGTCTCCACTCGAAGGGGTGTTGCGGGGGCCAAAATATAAAAAATAAATAATTCCGTCAATTATAGGCTGATTTTCATTAAAGTTGGAATGTACATTCTGTATAGATCAGCTGAAATGACAGGATATGTCACTACTCGGTGGGGTGTTCCGGGGGCCAAAATATAAATAAATAAATAATTTGGTCAATTATAGGCGGATTTTCATTAAAGTTGGAATGTAGATTCTCTATAGATCAGCTGAAAAGACAGGATATGTCTCCACTCCACGGTGTGGTCTGGGGGCCAAAATATTAGAAAATAAATAATTCCGTCAATTATAGACGGGTTTTCATTAAAGTTGGAATGTACATTTTGTATAGACCAGCTAAAAGGATAGGATATGTCTCCACTCGATGGGGTGTTCAGGGGGCCAAAATATAAAAAATAAATAATTCCGTCAATTATAGGCGGATTTTCATTAAAGTTGGAATGTACATTCTGTATAGATCAGCTGAAAAGACAGGATATGTCTCCACTCGATGGGGTGTTCCGGGGGCCAAAATATAAAAAAATAAATAATACGGTCAATTATAGGCGGATTTTCATTAAAGTTGGAATGCACATTCTGTATAAACCAGCTGAAAAGATATGATATGTCTCAACTCGACGGGGTGGTCCGGGGCCAATATATAAAAAAATAAATTATACCGTCAATTATAGGCGGATTTTCATTAAAGTTGGAATGTACATTTTGTATAAACCAGCTGAAAAGATGGGATATGTCTCAACTCGACGGGGTGGTCCGGGGCCAAAATATAAAAAAATAAATTATTCCGTCAATTATAGGCGGATTTTCATCAAAGTTGGAATGTAGATTCTGTATAGATCAGCTGAAAAGACAGGATATGTCTCCACTCCACGGTGTGGTCTGGTGGCCAAAATATTAGAAAATAAATAATTCCGTCAATTATAGACGGGTTTTCATTAAAGTTGGAATGTACATTTTGTATAGACCAGCTAAAAGGATAGGATATGTCTCCACTCGATGGGGTGTTCCGGGGGCCAAAATATAAAAAATAAATAATTCCGTCAATTATAGGCTGATTTTCATTAAAGTTGGAATGTACATTCTGTATAAACCAGCTGAAAAGATAGGATATGTCTCAACTCGACGGGGTGGTCCGGGGCCAAAATATAAAAAAATAAATTATACCGTCAATTATAGGCGGATTTTCATTAAAGTTGGAATGTAGATTTTGTATAAACCAGCTGAAAAGATAGGATATGTCTCAACTCGACGAGGTGGTCCGGGGCCAAAATATAAAAAAATAAATTATCCCGTCAATTATAGGCGGATTTTCATCAAAGTTGGAATGTAGATTCTGTATAGATCAGCTGAAAAGATAGGATATGTCTCCACTCGAAGGGGTGTTGCGCGGGCCAAAATATAAATAAATAAATAATTTGGTCAATTATAGGTGGATTTTCATTAAAGTTGGAATGCACATTCTGTATAAACCAGCTTAAAAGATAGGATATGTCTCCACTCGACGGGGTGGTCCGGGGGCCAAAATATAAAACATCCATAATTCCGTCAAATATTGGCGGATTTTCATTAAACTTGGAATGTACATTCTGTATAGGCCAGCTGAAAAAATAGGATATGTCTCCACTCGAAGGGGTGGTCCGGGGCCAAAATATAAAAAAATAAATTATTCCGTCAATTATAGGCGGATTTTCATTAAAGTTGCCATGTACATTTTGTATAGACCAGCTAAAAATATAGGATATGTCTCAACTCGACGGGGTGGTCCGGGTCGAAAATATAAAAAAATTAATTATTCCGTCAATTATAGGCGGATTTGCATTAAAGTTGGAATGTAGATTCTGTATAGATCAGCTGAAAAGACAGGATATGTCTCCACTCCACGGTGTGGTCTGGGGGCCAAAATATTAGAAAATAAATATTTCCGTCAATTAATGACGGATTTTCAATAAAGTTGGAATGTACATTTTGTATAGACCAGCTAAAAGGACAGGATATGTCTCCACTCGATGGGGTGTTCCGGCGGCCAAAATATAAAAAATAAATAATTCCGTCAATTATAGGCTGATTTTCATTAAAGTTGGAATGTACATTCTGTATAGATCAGCTGAAAAGACAGGATATGTCACCACTCGGTGGGGTGTTCCGGGGGCCAAAATATAAATAAATAAATAATTTGGTCAATTATAGGTGGATTTTCATTAAAGTTGGAATGCACATTCTGTATAAACCAGCTGAAAAAATATGATATGTCTCCACTCCACGGTGTGGTCTGGGGGCCAAAATATAAAAAAATAAATAATTCCGTCAATTATAGGCGGATTTTCATTAAAGTTGAAGTGTACATTCTGTATAAACCAGCTGAAAAGATAGGATATGTCTCCATTCGACGGGGTGGTCCGGGGGCCAAAATATAAAACATCCATAATTCCGTCAATTATTGGCGGATTTTCATTAAACTTGGAATGTACATTCTGTATAGGCCAGCTGAAAAAATATGATATGTCTCCACTCCCCGGTGTGGTCTGGGGGCCAAAATATAAAAAAATAAATAATTCCGTCAATTATAGGCGGATTTTCATTAAAGTTGGAATGCGCATTCTGTATAGACCAGCTGAAAAAATAGGATATGTCTCCACTCGAAGGGGTGTTGCGGGGGCCAAAATATAAAAAATAAATAATTCCGTCAATTATAGGCTGATTTTCATTAAAGTTGGAATGTACATTCTGTATAGATCAGCTGAAAAGACAGGATATGTCACTACTCGGTGGGGTGTTCCGGGGGCCAAAATATAAATAAATAAATAATTTGGTCAATTATAGGCGGATTTTCATTAAAGTTGGAATGTAGATTCTCTATAGATCAGCTGAAAAGACAGGATATGTCTCCACTCCACGGTGTGGTCTGGGGGCCAAAATATTAGAAAATAAATAATTCCGTCAATTATAGACGGGTTTTCATTAAAGTTGGAATGTACATTTTGTTTAGACCAGCTAAAAGGATAGGATATGTCTCCACTCGATGGGGTGTTCAGGGGGCCAAAATATAAAAAATAAATAATTCCGTCAATTATAGGCGGATTTTCATTAAAGTTGGAATGTACATTCTGTATAGATCAGCTGAAAAGACAGGATATGTCTCCACTCGATGGGGTGTTCCGGGGGCCAAAATATAAAAAAATAAATAATACGGTCAATTATAGGCGGATTTTCATTAAAGTTGGAATGCACATTCTGTATAAACCAGCTGAAAAGATATGATATGTCTCAACTCGACGGGGTGGTCCGGGGCCAATATATAAAAAAATAAATTATACCGTCAATTATAGGCGGATTTTCATTAAAGTTGGAATGTACATTTTGTATAAACCAGCTGAAAAGATGGGATATGTCTCAACTCGACGGGGTGGTCCGGGGCCAAAATATAAAAAAATAAATTATTCCGTCAATTATAGGCGGATTTTCATCAAAGTTGGAATGTAGATTCTGTATAGATCAGCTGAAAAGACAGGATATGTCTCCACTCCACGGTGTGGTCTGGTGGCCAAAATATTAGAAAATAAATAATTCCGTCAATTATAGACGGGTTTTCATTAAAGTTGGAATGTACATTTTGTATAGACCAGCTAAAAGGATAGGATATGTCTCCACTCGATGGGGTGTTCCGGGGGCCAAAATATAAAAAATAAATAATTCCGTCAATTATAGGCTGATTTTCATTAAAGTTGGAATGTACATTCTGTATAGATCAGCTGAAAAGACAGGATATGTCACCACTCGGTGGGGTGTTCCGGGGGCCAAAATATAAATAAATAAATAATTTGGTCAATTATAGGTGGATTTTCATTAAAGTTGGAATGCACATTCTGTATAAACCAGCTTAAAAGATAGGATATGTCTCCAATCGACGGGGTGGTCCGGGGGCCAAAATATAAAACATCCATAATTCCGTCAATTATTGGCGGATTTTCATTAAACTTGGAATGTACATTCTGTGTAGGCCAGCTGAAAAAATAGGATATGTCTCCACTCGAAGGGGTGGTCCGGGGCCAAAATATAAAAAAATAAATTATTCCGTCAATTATAGGCGGATTTTCATTAAAGTTGCAATGTACATTTTGTATAGACCAGCTAAAAATATAGGATATGTCTCAACTCGACGGGGTGGTCCGGGTCGAAAATATAAAAAAATTAATTATTCCGTCAATTATAGGCGGATTTTCATTAAAGTTGGAATGTAGATTCTGTATAGATCAGCTGAAAAGACAGGATATGTCTCCACTCCACGGTGTGGTCTGGGGGCCAAAATATTAGAAAATAAATACTTCCGTCAATTAATGACGGATTTTCATTAAAGTTGGAATGTACATTTTGTATAGACCAGCTAAAAGGATAGGATATATCTCCACTCGATGGGGTGGTCTGGTGGCCAAAATATTAGAAAATAAATAATTCCGTCAATTATAGACGGGTTTTCATTAACGTTGGAATGTACATTTTGTATAGACCAGCTAAAAGGATAGGATATGTCTCCACTCGATGGGGTGTTCAGGGGGCCAAAATATAAAAAATAAATAATTCCGTCAATTATAGGCGGATTTTCATTAAAGTTGGAATGTACATTCTGTATAGATCAGCTGAAAAGACAGGATATGTCTCCACTCGATGGGGTGTTCCGGGGGCCAAAATATAAAAAAATAAATAATACGGTCAATTATAGGCGGATTTTCATTAAAGTTGGAATGCACATTCTGTATAAACCAGCTGAAAAGATAGGATATGTCTCAACTCGACGGGGTGGTCCGGGGCCAAAATATAAAAAAATAAATTATACCGTCAATTATAGGCGGATTTTCATTAAAGTTGGAATGTGCATTTTGTATAAACCAGCTGAAAAGATAGGATATATCTCAACTCGACGGGGTGGTCCGGGGCCAAAATATAAAAAAATAAATTATTCCGTCAATTATAGGCGGATTTTCATCAAAGTTGGAATGTAGATTCTGTATAGATCAGCTGAAAAGACAGGATATGTCTCCACTCCACGGTGTGGTCTGGGGGCCAAAATATTAGAAAATAAATAATTCCGTCAATTATAGACGGATTTTCATTAAAGTTGGAATGTACATTCTGTATAGACCAGCTAAAAGGATACGATATGTCTCCACTCGATGGGGTGTTCCGGGGACCAAAATATAAAAATAAATAATTCCGTCAATTATAGGCGGATTTTCATTAAAGTTGGAATGTACATTCTGTATAGATCAGCTGAAAGGACAGGATATGTCTCCACTCGATGGGCTGTTCCGGGGGCCAAAATATAAAAAAATAAATAATTCGGTCAATTATAGGCGGATTTTCATTAAAGTTGGAATGCACATTCTGTATAAACCAGCTGAAAAGATAGGATATGTCTCAACTCGACGGGGTGGTCCGGGGCCAAAATATAAAAAAATAAATTATTCCGTCAATTATAGGCGGATTTTATCAAAACTAGATTGCACAATCTGTATAGACCAGCTGAAAAGATAGGATATGTCTCCACTCGACGGGGTGGTCCGGGGCCAAAATATAAAAAAATAAATAATTCCGTCAATTCTTGGCGGATTTTCATGAAAGTTGGAATGTACATTTTGCATGTACCAGCTGAAAAGATAGGAAGTGTCTCCACTCGAAGGGGTGTTGCGGGGGCCAAAATATAAAAACATTAATAATTCCTTCAACAATAGGCGGCTTTCATCAAAACTAGAATGCACATTCTGTATAGACCAGCTGAAAAGATAGGATATGTCTCCACTCGACGGGGTGGTCCGGGGGCCAAAATATAAAAACATCCATAATTCCGTCAATTATAGGCGGATTTTCATTAAACTTGGAATGTACATTCTGTATAGACCAGTTGAAAAGATAGGATATGTCTCCACTCCACGGTGTGGTCTGGGGGCCAAAATATAAAAAAATAAATAATTCCGTCAATTATAGGCGGATTTTCATTAAAGTTGGAATGCGCATTCTGTATAGACCAGCTGAAAAAATAGGATATGTCTCCACTCGAAGGGGTGTTGCGGGGGCCAAAATATAAAAAAATAAATAATTCCGTCAATTATAGGCTGATTTTCATTAAAGTTGGAATGTATATTCTGTATAGACTAGCTGAAAAGATAGGATATGTCTCCACTCGAAGGGGTGTTGCGGGGGCCAAAATATAAAAACATTAATAATTCCTTCAACAATAGGCGGCTTTTATCAAAACTAGATTGCACAATCTGTATAGACCAGCTGAAAAGATAGGATATGTCTCCACTCGACGGGGTGGTCCGGGGGCCAAAATATCAAACATCCATAATTCCGTCAATTATTGGCGGGTTTTCATTAACGTTGGAATGTACATTTTGTATAGACCAGCTAAAAGGATAGGATATGTATCCACTCGATGGGGTGTTCAGGGGGCCAAAATATAAAAAATAAATAATTCCGTCAATTATAGGCGGATTTTCATTAAAGTTGGAATGTACATTCTGTATAGATCAGCTGAAAAGACAGGATATGTCTCCACTCGATGGGGTGTTCCGGGGGCCAAAATATAAAAAAATAAATAATACGGTCAATTATAGGCGGATTTTCATTAAAGTTGGAATGCACATTCTGTATAAACCAGCTGAAAAGATAGGATATGTCTCAACTCGACGGGGTGGTCCGGGGCCAAAATATAAAAAAATAAATTATACCGTCAATTATAGGCGGATTTTCATTAAAGTTGGAATGTAGATTTTGTATAAACCAGCTGAAAGATAGGATATGTCTCAACTCGACGAGGTGGTCCGGGGCCAAAATATAAAAAAATAAATTATCCCGTCAATTATAGGCGGATTTTCATCAAAGTTGGAATGTAGATTCTGTATAGATCAGCTGAAAAGATAGGATATGTCTCCACTCGAAGGGGTGTTGCGCGGGCCAAAATATAAATAAATAAATAATTTGGTCAATTATAGGTGGGTTTTCATTAAAGTTGGAATGCACATTCTGTATAAACCAGCTTAAAAGATAGGATAAGTCTCCACTCGACGGGGTGGTCCGGGGGCCAAAATATAAAACATCCATAATTCCGTCAAATATTGGCGGATTTTCATTAAACTTGGAATGTACATTCTGTATAGGCCAGCTGAAAAAATAGGATATGTCTCCACTCGAAGGGGTGGTCCGGGGCCAAAATATAAAAAAATAAATTATTCCGTCAATTATAGGCGGATTTTCATTAAAGTTGCCATGTACATTTTGTATAGACCAGCTAAAAATATAGGATATGTCTCAACTCGACGGGGTGGTCCGGGTCGAAAATATAAAAAAATTAATTATTCCGTCAATTATAGGCGGATTTGCATTAAAGTTGGAATGTAGATTCTGTATAGATCAGCTGAAAAGACAGGATATGTCTCCACTCCACGGTGTGGTCTGGGGGCCAAAATATTAGAAAATAAATATTTCCGTCAATTAATGACGGATTTTCAATAAAGTTGGAATGTACATTTTGTATAGACCAGCTAAAAGGACAGGATATGTCTCCACTCGATGGGGTGTTCCGGCGGCCAAAATATAAAAAATAAATAATTCCGTCAATTATAGGCTGATTTTCATTAAAGTTGGAATGTACATTCTGTATAGATCAGCTGAAAAGACAGGATATGTCACCACTCGGTGGGGTGTTCCGGGGGCCAAAATATAAATAAATAAATAATTTGGTCAATTATAGGTGGATTTTCATTAAAGTTGGAATGCACATTCTGTATAAACCAGCTGAAAAAATATGATATGTCTCCACTCCACGGTGTGGTCTGGGGGCCAAAATATAAAAAAATAAATAATTCCGTCAATTATAGGCGGATTTTCATTAAAGTTGAAGTGTACATTCTGTATAAACCAGCTGAAAAGATAGGATATGTCTCCACTCGACGGGGTGGTCCGGGGGCCAAAATATAAAACATCCATAATTCCGTCAATTATTGGCGGATTTTCATTAAACTTGGAATGTACATTCTGTATAGGCCAGCTGAAAAAATATGATATGTCTCCACTCCACGGTGTGGTCTGGGGGCCAAATTAAAAAAAATAAATAATTCCGTCAATTATAGGCGGATTTTCATTAAAGTTGGAATGCGCATTCTGTATAGACCAGCTGAAAAAATAGGATATGTCTCCACTCGAAGGGGTGTTGCGGGGGCCAAAATATAAAAAATAAATAATTCCGTCAATTATAGGCTGATTTTCATTAAAGTTGGAATGTACATTCTGTATAGATCAGCTGAAAAGACAGGATATGTCACCACTCGGTGGGGTGTTCCGGGGGCCAAAATATAAATAAATAAATAATTTGGTCAATTATAGGCGGATTTTCATTAAAATTGGAATGTAGATTCTCTATAGATCAGCTGAAAAGACAGGATATGTCTCCACTCCACGGTGTGGTCTGGGGGCCAAAATATTAGAAAATAAATAATTCCGTCAATTATAGACGGGTTTTCATTAAAGTTGGAATGTACATTTTGTATAGACCAGCTAAAAGGATAGGATATGTCTCCACTCGATGGGGTGTTCAGGGGGCCAAAATATAAAAAATAAATAATTCCGTCAATTATAGGCGGATTTTCATTAAAGTTGGAATGTACATTCTGTATAGATCAGCTGAAAAGACAGGATATGTCTCCACTCGATGGGGTGTTCCGGGGGCCAAAATATAAAAAAATAAATAATACGGTCAATTATAGGCGGATTTTCATTAAAGTTGGAATGCACATTCTGTATAAACCAGCTGAAAAGATATGATATGTCTCAACTCGACGGGGTGGTCCGGGGCCAATATATAAAAAAATAAATTATACCGTCAATTATAGGCGGATTTTCATTAAAGTTGGAATGTACATTTTGTATAAACCAGCTGAAAAGATGGGATATGTCTCAACTCGACGGGGTGGTCCGGGGCCAAAATATAAAAAAATAAATTATTCCGTCAATTATAGGCGGATTTTCATCAAAGTTGGAATGTAGATTCTGTATAGATCAGCTGAAAAGACAGGATATGTCTCCACTCCACGGTGTGGTCTGGTGGCCAAAATATTAGAAAATAAATAATTCCGTCAATTATAGACGGGTTTTCATTAAAGTTGGAATGTACATTTTGTATAGACCAGCTAAAAGGATAGGATATGTCTCCACTCGATGGGGTGTTCCGGGGGCCAAAATATAAAAAATAAATAATTCCGTCAATTATAGGCTGATTTTCATTAAAGTTGGAATGTACATTCTGTATAGATCAGCTGAAAAGACAGGATATGTTACCACTCGGTGGGGTGTTCCGGGGGCCAAAATATAAATAAATAAATAATTTGGTCAATTATAGGTGGATTTTCATTAAAGTTGGAATGCACATTCTGTATAAACCAGCTTAAAAGATAGGATATGTCTCCAATCGACGGGGTGGTCCGGGGGCCAAAATATAAAACATCCATAATTCCGTCAATTATTGGCGGATTTTCATTAAACTTGGAATGTACATTCTGTGTAGGCCAGCTGAAAAAATAGGATATGTCTCAACTCGAAGGGGTGGTCCGGGGCCAAAATATAAAAAAATAAATTATTCCGTCAATTATAGGCGGATTTTCATTAAAGTTGCAATGTACATTTTGTATAGACCAGCTAAAAATATAGGATATGTCTCAACTCGACGGGGTGGTCCGGGTCGAAAATATAAAAAAATTAATTATTCCGTCAATTATAGGCGGATTTTCATTAAAGTTGGAATGTAGATTCTGTATAGATCAGCTGAAAAGACAGGATATGTCTCCACTCCACGGTGTGGTCTGGGGGCCAAAATATTAGAAAATAAATACTTCCGTCAATTAATGACGGATTTTCATTAAAGTTGGAATGTACATTTTGTATAGACCAGCTAAAAGGATAGGATATATCTCCACTCGATGGGGTGGTCTGGTGGCCAAAATATTAGAAAATAAATAATTCCGTCAATTATAGACGGGTTTTCATTAACGTTGGAATGTACATTTTGTATAGACCAGCTAAAAGGATAGGATATGTCTCCACTCGATGGGGTGTTCAGGGGGCCAAAATATAAAAAATAAATAATTCCGTCAATTATAGGCGGATTTTCATTAAAGTTGGAATGTACATTCTGTATAGATCAGCTGAAAAGACAGGATATGTCTCCACTCGATGGGGTGTTCCGGGGGCCAAAATATAAAAAAATAAATAATACGGTCAATTATAGGCGGATTTTCATTAAAGTTGGAATGCACATTCTGTATAAACCAGCTGAAAAGATAGGATATGTCTCAACTCGACGGGGTGGTCCGGGGCCAAAATATAAAAAAATAAATTATACCGTCAATTATAGGCGGATTTTCATTAAAGTTGGAATGTACATTTTGTATAAACCAGCTGAAAAGATAGGATATATCTCAACTCGACGGGGTGGTCCGGGGCCAAAATATAAAAAAATAAATTATTCCGTCAATTATAGGCGGATTTTCATCAAAGTTGGAATGTAGATTCTGTATAGATCAGCTGAAAAGACAGGATATGTCTCCACTCCACGGTGTGGTCTGGGGGCCAAAATATTAGAAAATAAATAATTCCGTCAATTATAGACGGATTTTCATTAAAGTTGGAATGTACATTCTGTATAGACCAGCTAAAAGGATACGATATGTCTCCACTCGATGGGGTGTTCCGGGGACCAAAATATAAAAATAAATAATTCCGTCAATTATAGGCGGATTTTCATTAAAGTTGGAATGTACATTCTGTATAGATCAGCTGAAAGGACAGGATATGTCTCCACTCGATGGGCTGTTCCGGGGGCCAAAATATAAAAAAATAAATAATTCGGTCAATTATAGGCGGATTTTCATTAAAGTTGGAATGCACATTCTGTATAAACCAGCTGAAAAGATAGGATTTGTCTCAACTCGACGGGGTGGTCCGGGGCCAAAATATAAAAAAATAAATTATTCCGTCAATTATAGGCGGATTTTATCAAAACTAGATTGCACAATCTGTATAGACCAGCTGAAAAGATAGGATATGTCTCCACTCGACGGGGTGGTCCGGGGCCAAAATATAAAAAAATAAATAATTCCGTCAATTCTTGGCGGATTTTCATGAAAGTTGGAATGTACATTTTGCATGTACCAGCTGAAAAGATAGGAAGTGTCTCCACTCGAAGGGGTGTTGCGGGGGCCAAAATATAAAAACATTAATAATTCCTTCAACAATAGGCGGCTTTCATCAAAACTAGAATGCACATTCTGTATAGACCAGCTGAAAAGATAGGATATGTCTCCACTCGACGGGGTGGTCCGGGGGCCAAAATATAAAAACATCCATAATTCCGTCAATTATAGGCGGATTTTCATTAAACTTGGAATGTACATTCTGTATAGACCAGTTGAAAAGATAGGATATGTCTCCACTCCACGGTGTGGTCTGGGGGCCAAAATATAAAAAAATAAATAATTCCGTCAATTATAGGCGGATTTTCATTAAAGTTGGAATGCGCATTCTGTATAGACCAGCTGAAAAAATAGGATATGTCTCCACTCGAAGGGGTGTTGCGGGGGCCAAAATATAAAAAAATAAATAATTCCGTCAATTATAGGCGGATTTTCATTAAAGTTGGAATGTATATTCTGTATAGACTAGCTGAAAAGATAGGATATGTCTCCACTCGAAGGGGTGTTGCGGGGGTCAAAATATAAAAACATTAATAATTCCTTCAACAATAGGCGGCTTTTATCAAAACTAGATTGCACAATCTGTATAGACCAGCTGAAAAGATAGGATATGTCTCCACTCGACGGGGTGGTCCGGGGGCCAAAATATCAAACATCCATAATTCCGTCAATTATTGGCGGATTTTCATTAAACTTGGAATGTACATTCTGTATAGACCAGCTGAAAAGACAGGATATGTCTCCACTCGATGGGGTGTTCCGGGGGCCAAAATATAAAAAAATAAATAATACGGTCAATTATAGGCGGATTTTCATTAAAGTTGGAATGCACATTCTGTATAAACCAGCTGAAAAGATAGGATATGTCTCAACTCGACGGGGTGGTCCGGGGCCAAAATATAAAAAAATAAATTATACCGTCAATTATAGGCGGATTTTCATTAAAGTTGGAATGTAGATTTTGTATAAACCAGCTGAAAAGATAGGATATGTCTCAACTCGACGAGGTGGTCCGGGGCCAAAATATAAAAAAATAATTTATCCCGTCAATTATAGGCGGATTTTCATCAAAGTTGGAATGTAGATTCTGTATAGATCAGCTGAAAAGATAGGATATGTCTCCACTCGAAGGGGTGTTGCACGGGCCAAAATATAAATAAATAAATAATTTGGTCAATTATAGGTGGATTTTCATTAAAGTTGGAATGCACATTCTGTATAAACCAGCTTAAAAGATAGGATATGTCTCCACTCGACGGGGTGGTCCGGGGGCCAAAATATAAAACATCCATAATTCCGTCAAATATTGGCGGATTTTCATTAAACTTGGAATGTACATTCTGTATAGGCCAGCTGAAAAAATAGGATATGTCTCCACTCGAAGGGGTGGTCCGGGGCCAAAATATAAAAAAATAAATTATTCCGTCAATTATAGGCGGATTTTCATTAAAGTTGCCATGTACATTTTGTATAGACCAGCTAAAAATATAGGATATGTCTCAACTCGACGGGGTGGTCCGGGTCGAAAATATAAAAAAATTAATTATTCCGTCAATTATAGGCCGATTTGCATTAAAGTTGGAATGTAGATTCTGTATAGATCAGCTGAAAAGACAGGATATGTCTCCACTCCACGGTGTGGTCTGGGGGCCAAAATATTAGAAAATAAATATTTCCGTCAATTAATGACGGATTTTCAATAAAGTTGGAATGTACATTTTGTATAGACCAGCTAAAAGGACAGGATATGTCTCCACTCGATGGGGTGTTCCGGCGGCCAAAATATAAAAAATAAATAATTCCGTCAATAATAGGCTGATTTTCATTAAAGTTGGAATGTACATTCTGTATAGATCAGCTGAAAAGACAGGATATTTCACCACTCGGTGGGGTGTTCCGGGGGCCAAAATATAAATAAATAAATAATTTGGTCAATTATAGGTGGATTTTCATTAAAGTTGGAATGCACATTCTGTATAAACCAGCTGAAAAAATATGATATGTCTCCACTCCACGGTGTGGTCTGGGGGCCAAAATATAAAAAAATAAATAATTCCGTCAATTATAGGCGGATTTTCATTAAAGTTGAAGTGTACATTCTGTATAAACCAGCTGAAAAGATAGGATATGTCTCCACTCGACGGGGTGGTCCGGGGGCCAAAATATAAAACATCCATAATTCCGTCAATTATTGGCGGATTTTCATTAAACTTGGAATGTACATTCTGTATAGGCCAGCTGAAAAAATATGATATGTCTCCACTCCACGGTGTGGTCTGGGGGCCAAAATATAAAAAAATAAATAATTCCGTCAATTATAGGCGGATTTTCATTAAAGTTGGAATGCGCATTCTGTATAGACCAGCTGAAAAAATAGGATATGTCTCCACTCGAAGGGGTGTTGCGGGGGCCAAAATATAAAAAATAAATAATTCCGTCAATTATAGGCTGATTTTCATTAAAGTTGGAATGTACATTCTGTATAGATCAGCTGAAAAGACAGGATATGTCACCACTCGGTGGGGTGTTCCGGGGGCCAAAATATAAATAAATAAATAATTTGGTCAATTATAGGCGGATTTTCATTAAAGTTGGAATGTAGATTCTCTATAGATCAGCTGAAAAGACAGGATATGTCTCCACTCCACGGTGTGGTCTGGGGGCCAAAATATTAGAAAATAAATAATTCCGTCAATTATAGACGGGTTTTCATTAAAGTTGGAATGTACATTTTGTATAGACCAGCTAAAAGGATAGGATATGTCTCCACTCGATGGGGTGTTCAGGGGGCCAAAATATAAAAAATTAATAATTCCGTCAATTATAGGCGGATTTTCATTAAAGTTGGAATGTACATTCTGTATAGATCAGCTGAAAAGATATGATATGTCTCAACTCGACGGGGTGGTCCGGGGCCAATATATAAAAAATAAATTATACCGTCAATTATAGGCGTATTTTCATTAAAGTTGGAATGTACATTTTGTATAAACCAGCTGAAAAGATGGGATATGTCTCAACTCGACGGGGTGGTCCGGGGCCAAAATATAAAAAAATAAATTATTCCGTCAATTATAGGCGGATTTTCATCAAAGTTGGAATGTAGATTCTGTATAGATCAGCTGAAAAGACAGGATATGTCTCCACTCCACGGTGTGGTCTGGTGGCCAAAATATTAGAAAATAAATAATTCCGTCAATTATAGACGGGTTTTCATTAAAGTTGGAATGTACATTTTGTATAGACCAGCTAAAAGGATAGGATATGTCTCCACTCGATGGGGTGTTCCGGGGGCCAAAATATAAAAAATAAATAATTCCGTCAATTATAGGCTGATTTTCATTAAAGTTGGAATGTACATTCTGTATAGATCAGCTGAAAAGACAGGATATGTCACCACTCGGTGGGGTGTTCCGGGGGCCAAAATATAAAAAATAAATAATTCCGTCAATTATAGGCGGATTTTCATTAAAGTTGGAATGTACATTCTGTATAGATCAGCTGAAAAGACAGGATATGTCTCCACTCGATGGGGTGTTCCGGGGGCCAAAATATAAAAAAATAAATAATACGGTCAATTATAGGCGGATTTTCATTAAAGTTGGAATGCACATTCTGTATAAACCAGCTGAAAAGATAGGATATGTCTCAACTCGACGGGGTGGTCCGGGGCCAAAATATAAAAAAATAAATTATACCGTCAATTATAGGCGGATTTTCATTAAAGTTGGAATGTACATTTTGTATAAACCAGCTGAAAAGACAGGATATGTCACCACTCGGTGGGGTGTTCCGGGGGCCAAAATATAAATAAATAAATAATTTGGTCAATTATAGGTGGATTTTCATTAAAGTTGGAATGCACATTCTGTATAAACCAGCTGAAAAAATATGATATGTCTCCACTCCACGGTGTGGTCTGGGGGCCAAAATATAAATAAATAAATAATTTGGTCAATTATAGGTGGATTTTCATTAAAGTTGGAATGCACATTCTGTATAAACCAGCTTAAAAGATAGGATATGTCTCCAATCGACGGGGTGGTCCGGGGGCCAAAATATAAAACATCCATAATTCCGTCAATTATTGGCGGATTTTCATTAAACTTGGAATGTACATTCTGTATAGGCCAGCTGAAAAAATAGGATATGTCTCCACTCGAAGGGGTGGTCCGGGGCCAAAATATAAAAAAATAAATTATTCCGTCAATTATAGGCGGATTTTCATTAAAGTTGCAATGTACATTTTGTATAGACCAGCTAAAAATATAGGATATGTCTCAACTCGACGGGGTGGTCCGGGTCGAAAATATAAAAAAATTAATTATTCCGTCAATTATAGGCGGATTTTCATTAAAGTTGGAATGTAGATTCTGTATAGATCAGCTGAAAAGACAGGATATGTCTCCACTCCACGGTGTGGTCTGGGGGCCAAAATATTAGAAAATAAATACTTCCGTCAATTAATGACGGATTTTCATTAAAGTTGGAATGTACATTTTGTATAGACCAGCTAAAAGGATAGGATATATCTCCACTCGATGGGGTGGTCTGGTGGCCAAAATATTAGAAAATAAATAATTCCGTCAATTATAGACGGGTTTTCATTAACGTTGGAATGTACATTTTGTATAGACCAGCTAAAAGGATAGGATATGTCTCCACTCGATGGGGTGTTCAGGGGGCCAAAATATAAAAAATAAATAATTCCGTCAATTATAGGCGGATTTTCATTAAAGTTGGAATGTACATTCTGTATAGATCAGCTGAAAAGACAGGATATGTCTCCACTCGATGGGGTGTTCCGGGGGCCAAAATATAAAAAAATAAATAATACGGTCAATTATAGGCGGATTTTCATTAAAGTTGGAATGCACATTCTGTATAAACCAGCTGAAAAGATAGGATATGTCTCAACTCGACGGGGTGGTCCGGGGCCAAAATATAAAAAAATAAATTATACCGTCAATTATACGCGGATTTTCATTAAAGTTGGAATGTACATTTTGTATAAACCAGCTGAAAAGGTAGGATATGTCTCAACTCGACGGGGTGGTCCGGGGCCAAAATATAAAAAAATAAATTATTCCGTCAATTATAGGCGGATTTTCATCAAAGTTGGAATGTAGATTCTGTATAGATCAGCTGAAAAGACAGGATATGTCTCCACTCCACGGTGTGGTCTGGGGGCCAAAATATTAGAAAATAAATAATTCCGTCAATTATAGACGGATTTTCATTAAAGTTGGAATGTACATTCTGTATAGACCAGCTAAAAGGATACGATATGTCTCCACTCGATGGGGTGTTCCGGGGACCAAAATATAAAAATAAATAATTCCGTCAATTATAGGCGGATTTTCATTAAAGTTGGAATGTACATTCTGTATAGATCAGCTGAAAGGACAGGATATGTCTCCACTCGATGGGCTGTTCCGGGGGCCAAAATATAAAAAAATAAATAATTCGGTCAATTATAGGCGGATTTTCATTAAAGTTGGAATGCACATTCTGTATAAACCAGCTGAAAAGATAGGATATGTCTCAACTCGACGGGGTGGTCCGGGGCCAAAATATAAAAAAATAAATTATTCCGTCAATTATAGGCGGATTTTATCAAAACTAGATTGCACAATCTGTATAGACCAGCTGAAAAGATAGGATATGTCTCCACTCGACGGGGTGGTCCGGGGCCAAAATATAAAAAAATAAATAATTCCGTCAATTCTTGGCGGATTTTCATGAAAGTTGGAATGTACATTTTGCATGTACCAGCTGAAAAGATAGGAAGTGTCTCCACTCGAAGGGGTGTTGCGGGGGCCAAAATATAAAAACATTAATAATTCCTTCAACAATAGGCGGCTTTCATCAAAACTAGAATGCACATTCTGTATAGACCAGCTGAAAAGATAGGATATGTCTCCACTCGACGGGGTGGTCCGGGGGCCAAAATATAAAAACATCCATAATTCCGTCAATTATAGGCGGATTTTCATTAAACTTGGAATGTACATTCTGTATAGACCAGTTGAAAAGATAGGATATGTCTCAACTCGACGGGGTGGTCCGGGTCGAAAATATAAAAAAATTAATTATTCCGTCAATTATAGGCGGATTTTCATTAAAGTTGGAATGTAGATTCTGTATAGATCAGCTGAAAAGACAGGATATGTCTCCACTCCACGGTGTGGTCTGGGGGCCAAAATATTAGAAAATAAATACTTCCGTCAATTAATGACGGATTTTCATTAAAGTTGGAATGTACATTTTGTATAGACCAGCTAAAAGGATAGGATATATCTCCACTCGATGGGGTGGTCTGGTGGCCAAAATATTAGAAAATAAATAATTCCGTCAATTATAGACGGGTTTTCATTAACGTTGGAATGTACATTTTGTATAGACCAGCTAAAAGGATAGGATATGTCTCCACTCGATGGGGTGTTCAGGGGGCCAAAATATAAAAAATAAATAATTCCGTCAATTATAGGCGGATTTTCATTAAAGTTGGAATGTACATTCTGTATAGATCAGCTGAAAAGACAGGATATGTCTCCACTCGATGGGGTGTTCCGGGGGCCAAAATATAAAAAAATAAATAATACGGTCAATTATAGGCGGATTTTCATTAAAGTTGGAATGCAC